>OY728155.1:1389866128-1390466128 GCA_963277665.1 Viscum album | reverse complement strand
TAGGGTATATGAAATCATAGATAGATGGAATGGTTGAACCTATTCACTCATAATCCCTCTCTCATAGGATCAATTGATGAAACTCTATGCTAAAAATCTTTGGGATGATCTGAAGACACCCATGATCCCAATGAAAAATCTAGGTAAATTCTATGAATTTGTAGAAAAAGAACAATGTTTAGAAGATTCAATTTAGTGTACTCAAGATAAATCTCATCCCATTCACTTGGTGAAGGGGAAGAGGCTCGAAAAGGTAGATACTTATGATGTCACCCTCAAATGAGTAGCAATGCCCATTCAATCACCTAGGTAGCACCAAATCATATTGTGCCTCCTATCGAGTGGAACAAATAGAAAAACCACCCTTGACCATAAGGGAAAGGAGATCTGAGTTGACCTAGATTCAAGGAACAAATGAATAAATCATAATCCTTCTAAAATGATCAAGCCCCTGATTATTTTCTCATATCCATGGAAAATAACCTACACAAGATACCACAACCTAATAATCCCAATAATGTCAACCTCACTAATCATGTTGACTAGTTCCCTTTCCATATATTTATAGGTCACACTGTCCAGGATATTTTTTTCATTATTGGAATACTCTAATGAGTGGTAAATTTTGGATAGGTGATTATGGACCATTCCCCAACATAGGTGACTTGTGTAACTATCACCCATTCAGAAGAAGAAGAAGAATGAAAGAAGTTTCAGATATGTGTCAGAAGATGTTTAAAAACTATATAATATGAAATATAGTCGACTAAGATCATGCTATCCTTAGGGAATAACTTTGCAGACCCATAATGGTTCCATCAACTAGGGTGGTGACTTTGAATATTCCTCTTGGAGGTGGACATAATCATTGGACATGTGAAGAGAAAGAAGAGGAAGAGTCAAATTCCTCTATGACAGAAGCTCTAACTACTATAGATTTATTTCTTAAAAAATTTAAAGCTTGGGAACCACCCCAAAAAATGGAAAAATAATTGGATGAATATCTCATCTTTTCTTCCATTGATGTAATACACATGGAAGCCCCCATCTCTGATGAGGAATATGCCTCCGAGTATGATTTCCTCATACCTTTCTGTGGATATAAAGGCCACATTCATGGGAGTTGAGGATACATGGGATATTAGGGATGTGGTCAGACATATATGCATCCAAGACCCATGGGAAAGCACTCTAGTGAGCTAAACATAAATATACAGGTGTCTTAAATCCCTCCAGTGGTCACCTGAACCCAATAATCTTACATGATCGACTGGTTGGTGTGTGATTGTCTGATCAGCCCAAACAATTAAGAAGTCCCGTATGACAGACACCACTTTAATTAGCTACTCCCTTAGTCTCGAATCAAGCACCAAGCCTGTCTACCTCAAAAACCTTGAACCATATAATAATGATAAGCCCCATATTAGGAAGTGTCGATTGTAAGTAGTCATGTATGACTTTATGAAACAATTGGAAATTGTATCAGCCAAGCTCTCAATCCTAGATGAGCTCTATCTTTTAAAAGAACATAGATAAGCATCTATTGAGGCCCTCTATATCCCACATGAGTTCAATGAATAATATTTTGAAGTTGAGGTTTATTGAGTGGAGAATATTGAATTAGAATTCCATGTTTCCATCTCATTCACAAAGATGGATCAGGAAGTGGTCATCCAGGGAAATATCATACCCCTATATGTTTTAGGAATGCTTTAAAATGTCATTATCTGAAAAAAAAAATTATTGAAAATAGTTCTAGAATCAACCTCATCCTAGTTTAGACACTTCCACATTTGGGATATTTTGATGGGGATTTATCTCCCATGAAGATTACCATCCAAGGGTATGATTAGAGTGAGAAAATACCTCTTATGAAGATCAAGCGGAAGGATCAGTTTGGGGATCAGACATCGAATGTTGAGTTCATGGTTATCCCACAAGACACTTTATATAACATCCTTCTTGGAAGGCCTTGACTTCACTACCACATGGCGGTACCTTCAACATTTCATCAATGCTTGAAATACCCCATCGATTGGAGGGTCATAATACTACATGGAGAAAGATCTCCCTTTGATTTTTGGGACACTACATATGATCATGTAGGTTTCTAAAAAATGTAATGTAAAAAACCAATGGTGGATTAAAATATAGAGGTTTCATCCTATAATTGATTGGGGACCATACCTATTAATACCTCGAGATTTCAAGACAAAAACCATGCGCTACCCATAAACCTGATTGAGGTAGTAAAGATAACCCTAGATGTTCAATATCCTCTTCTCCCAAGTGATAGCATAAAAAAATTAGTTTTGAAATCTCCCAGTAATGATTCTAGTGGTTTAGGATGGCAATGTCTCTTCCCATGGCATCTCTCATCCCAACCATGATAGACATTCACTCAGATTTCCTACCTCGCCTAAAAATTCCTCCACTGACTCAAATATTTAATAAGATGAGGATGATATCTCGAACACACCTCCCACAATTGAGGAAATTACCTCCAACACCATTGACTAGATCAGGTAGGTAAATCTAGGAACATAAGAAGACCTAAATCCTACGTTTATTAGTTCCTCCATGCCTCTCATAAAGCAAGAGAAGTACATTTCATTTCTAAAGAAACATCGATATGTGTTCTATTCGAATTATAATGAAACTCCAAAACTAAACCATGCTTTTTATATAAACCATCTAAGATTACCTGATGACCATCAAGGATTCATGCATGTGGCTAAGAAGATACCCCCCTCTCTTGCTACTAATGTTGAGTCAGAATTTTATAAATTGATCAAATCCAATTTTTTCCTGGAGGTGAAATACCCAAGATGGCTCACCAACATTATACCTATCCAAAAAAAGAATGGGCAGATTATGGTCTTCATTGATTTCAGATACCTTAATTGACATTTCCAAAAGTATGACTTCCCATTTCTCATCATTGACCTCTTGATTGATGAAACTATTGGATTCCAAGCCCTTTTCTTCATAGATGGGTGTTCATGGTATAATTAGATAAAAATGGCCCCTGAAGAAGAGAAAGCCACCTACTTTATAGAACCTCATGGGATCGTTGGTTATCAGGTCATTATTTTTGAATTAAAGAACATAGGCTCTACTTAAGAACACATCGTGCATCATGTCTTTATTACTTTTTAGGGTGAATATTATAATATTATGTTGAATAACTAGTAGTAAAATCTTGAAAGTTATTTTATCGATTCATGGACTTTCAAATAGTCTTTGACCTGTTTTGGTAGCAGAAAGGGAAGATGAATCCACTGAAAGTATATTTTAGGGTAACATATAATAAATTCCTTGGATTTATGGTACACCATAATGGAATTGAGATTGAACATGAAAATAATAGTAAAATTATAGCAATGTCTCCCCCTTGGAATCTTAAATAAATGAGGGGGTCCAAGGGTACCCTACTTACATTAGGAATTTATTAGTTAATCTGGTCATAAAATCGCACCTATTTACCGTGCTAATGAAGAAGGGAGTCACCTACTGATGGGACAAGGACTGCCAAGAAGCCATTGAGAGTCTCAAGAATTACTTATTGCACCATCCAGTCTTAATTATGTCAGTGGAATAAAGGAAACTCGTCTTATATGTGGATACCATTTAATAATCATGTGTCACTCTCCTCAAATAATTGTGTATTATAAGCTTTAAAATAATTAATTTATATCTTACTTTAATTTAATAGCATTATCACTTTTTATTCAGTTTGGCAGCATTGTCTGCATATCTAATGATTTAACATTAGTTAATTAATTATGTCTGCTTTTGCACATAATTAATGTACAGTTAATCTAACATTGCATGTTTTTTAAATTAAATAATATAACCAAATTAATAGATGTATTTTAATAATTCATTAATTAAAATAAAAGATTATAGACTCACCTCAATTACTAAGTCTTTTATTTAAAATTTCATTAATTTACATAATGGTTTGATAATTTAATTATTATCTCTCTACTTTAAATTAATTAAATTTTTTAAAGTAACTAATTTAAATAATTTTACTTTGTTATATAATTATTTAATTTTATTTTAATCTTTAATTAGTTAGATGCTTTTAAATTTTTGTTTTAATTTTGTAGCAATTTAATTTTTACTAATTTAAGTTATTAATAATTTAACTTAAGTTAATTTAGTTTTAAAAGTTTATTTAAGTTTATGAGTAAATTTTTTTTGCATTGGTTTTAATTATCTTTTAGTTATTATTAGTTATTACAGTCATTTTTATTTAAGTTTCAATTTATTTTATTTTATTTTGCCTGTATAATATGCAGGTTTCCCCTTTCACGGACCCACGGTGTCTCTTACGGTCGCACAGTTTCATCCTGCCACCATAACCAGTGTTTCACTGTCTCACCGTGACACCACTTCACAGACGCACAGTTTCATCTTCCCACTGTTATCAGTTTCTCACGGACTCACCGGTTTCCACTTCACAGATGCACCGTTTTCCATTTTTATCACACCGTCACTGCGTCTGCTTTCTATCGTGCAAGGAGGCCATCGTCGCCCGGATTTCAGTCTCTACAGCAGACAATACAAACCACATCTCGAACCATATTTTTATTATCATATTTTCTTTTCAGATCTGAAACTCGCCGCTCTGGATTTGATTGAAGGGGCCATCGCATGAAGTCTCTACGGGATGTTACGCGCTGCTGTATGTTTGATGAAGACCTCCGTATCTACTAGAGGTGGAGACCCAACACACTGAGCCTTGTCCGAGAGCCGCCGTTGTGTACATGTTGGAGTTGAGGAGCTAAACCTGCCGCGCATTGCTGGAGGAGGCCGATGCCGCGCAAGAGTAAAGGAAACCACCACACCTCTTTTCCGAAGTAACCTGCTGGAGCTGGACTGATGGAGTAGTCATTGCGCTTGAAGGATGCCGCACCGTCGGAGCTGTGCGAGGAAGCCAAGCCATGTCGCACCACCTATTAGAGTCTCCGCTGGAGCCGGGGAGAGTTCACCGGGTCCCGTTGCCGTTGCGCTGCTGAAGAGAGGAGGAGCCGGATGCTTCTCAAAGAAGTAGAATTCCCCCCTACACGTGGAAAGGGATAATCAGGGGGAGAAGACCTAAATTGAAAAATAAAATAAAATAAACTAAATATTAAATAGATAAAAATAATAATAAAAGTAAAGTTGAAAGAAAAAAAAGTAATAAAAAAAATTAAAGTTAAAGAATCTTTAATAAGTCAAATGAATTGAATAGAATTTATTAAAGATATAATATTAATATATAAGAGAAATTATAAATTGAATTAAAAAACTAAATTAATAATAAATAATAATAGTAAATTAATTTTCTGATTAAATGTATAATTAATAATAATTATTAATAAACCATAAAATTTAATTGTTTAAGAAATAGTTAAAAGTAAAGTATTAATTCTAATTACTAAACTTAAATAAACTAATCTAATTAACATATTTTAGTAAATAATTTAGTTTGTTTTTAATAATAAACTTTTAATTTAACCTTGATAACATTAATTGATAAGAATTAATAAATTTATAAACACTTCTTTTAAGACTTTTAATAAACTAAAAATTTCATAATGTTTATTTATTTCCTTATCATTTTTAATTATTCTGTGTATTAATTTGTGCAGGTTCATATAGGAAGTGAGTTTCCGTCCAGATTCACTTAACTAACTCAACGGGAGTTAGTTACGAGAGAAAAGTTAGTGCGACGTGCTTTTCGCGAACACACACATGTGTGCGGTGCAATAGTTAAAGATGAATTCACGTTGGTGGAAGTATGCGGTGACATGCAGTAGGTTACTGTGGTAACAAAAACAGGGCAAGGAATAGAATTTAAGGGATACTCTCATTCATTTTCCACAAACACATCAGATGAGAGCAGAGACTCCCAGGAGGTAGCAAAGCAGGAGATGAAGGAGCCAGGAGGCAGTGCTGAGCTAGGGGAGTTCTTCTTCCCTCTGTCCATAACTCTTGCACTCTGTTTCTTGGTTGTATTCAATGATTTAGACAATATAATCATATGTTAAACTTTCTTAGCTCGGGAACTTTAAAACCTTCTGGTTATGATTTTTAAATCTTTATTTTCTTATCTTTTTATGAAATTAGAATCAGTTGGCGAGACTGATTCTTTTTCTAATATTTTGATCGTTCACACTTCAATGTTTACAATTTCAAAATTAAATATCGACTGGAGATGTTGATCTTGAATTCATTTTTCAAATCTTTAATAGCATAAAATTTTGAAATTTATGGCGAGTTCTTTTCCAAATGTTTTCTTAAAATTTCTAGCAGTTCAATTAAGTTTTGGTGTGGTGAACTCCAAGACTTAATCATCTGCCTATTGAGTTTCCTGGCGAGGGTAATTTTTCAGTATTTCTTGAAGTGCGGCTCGATTGTAAGTTGTGGAGAGAGCATCCATTCGAACCAGTAGTTTAGAATTCTTGAGTACTTTGTTGATCTCGTTTCTTTGTCTTGCTGCTTAAAACTAGTATACTGGATTACTCTAGTTATCAGTATTAGTGTAAATTTTAGTTTCTTGTAAAAAACGTAGTTTCCTCATCCTGTTTCCATTTCATCAATAAAATAAAAAAAAAATATAAAAAGTAAGAAGATGTTTTCCCCACTACTGACAATAGTGGGGTTTTAAAATTCAAAACCATAGAATTCACCCATCTGTCTTCTCTGTGGATCAACCCTGCACTGCTATACTAGTGTAGGAGTAATAAATGTAATTTTGAGTGTTGTGACGACCTCCGGCCTGTTCAAAATTTGGTGTTGTTGCCGAGGAAGACACGCACTGATAATCTAAGGGTTTTTTAAAAAAACATAAAAACACAAAAAAAATCATATAAAAAAATCTATAAAAAAAATTCCAAAAAAAAGAAAAAGTAAGCTATAACCTACTGCTTTAGTTGTCCATTAAAATTCTGCTCAACTGTGCATCCTTGTGTGTTTAACCTAATTTGTTTTTAGTTTAAAAAAATGGATTAATTAGGATCACACTGTGTTTGTTGTGGAGAATATGGACATACCGCCTGGCAGTGTGTTTATAAATAGCCACAACAGTACCATCATTTTGAAGAAAATGAGCAAAACTTTGAATCTAACCCTGAATTCCTAGATAAAATTGAACTAATTGATTCTAAACTGGACGCTAGGGTGGAATTAAATAACAATTGGTTAACTAAAACCCATGAAATTCAACTTAGAGATTCTCAAGAGCAAGATAAAAGAATGAAAAGATTAGAAAACATGATCTTGCAATTACAAAAAAGGGTTAAAGAACAAAAAGAATTTGAAGAAAATGAAAATGAAAATGTGTATAAAAGATTTGAAAATCAAATTGAAGAAGAGAGTGATGGTAAAACTGGGCAAGAATCCATTCTCTTTGAAAAATCAGATTATGTTAGACTTAATTTGGAAATAACTGACTCAAAAATTCAAGACAATAACATTGAAAATCCCAAAAAGAGATTAAATGGTTTTGAGTTGGACAATGTTGAAGATGAATTAAAATAGATTGAAAATGAATGTCCAGTTCTCTTCATAATTCCTAAATTTAAGAAAAATCACTGTTTTAGAAGCTTTGAGAATGAAGTCACTTGGGTTGAAGTCAAACTTGAAACTAAAAATTTAAATGATAAAAACTCTTCACCCAAAATTTCTGAAATTCTGAACATTGAGCATGAACATGATATTGGGTATAGTCTGGATGAGAACATTAAACTGGATGACAAAGAATCTGAAATTTTTGAACCTGAACTGAGAACTTCTCTTCCATGATTTGAAACTGTGAATCCAATAATTTCTGAATTGTTGTTTGATGATGAGAATGAGGGAATGATATATTAAGAAAGACTAACTGATGAGTTTTCATTTCCCTATTCTCATTGTAAAGACTTTTCTGAAACTTTGTGCAATGAAATGGAGATCAGTGTTGGCCAACTTGAGGAGAATTGTCTTAATTTGAACATTCTGGAAACTGATTTTATTGAAACTGAACTGTACAATTCTTCTCCTAAAATTGAATTGCAACACTCAAATGACATGGTTTTAGAAATTGAGATTTTTTAATATGAACTTAAAGTGGAGGTTGAGAACACACTTGAATTAGGCAGAGTTGATTTGTTAGAAGAAGTAGATGTTGAGTGTTTATTCACTCATGATGAGCTTTTGGAAGAGATTTACAATATTGTTAAATCTGAATCTGTTTGTGATAAAATAAATTTTATTCCCTGTCTGTCACTTACATCCTCAACTGTGAAGGGTGTCGAGCCTTCTCATGATACTGATAGTAGTCCAGAGGGGGAATTACACTCGAGTTACAATGTTTATAAATCTGTTCAGTACTCTATTGAATCCCCTTTTGGACCAACTAATCAGGATTTACCCATTTGCACCATAGATTGTGAACCTATTAATGTTGAGGTTAATAGAGGTAGTTATGAGGTCAATGTCACACCCTTTGAAGCATCTAGTATTATGTTTTCCCTTCATGTGAACTCGAATCTTGATAACTCTGAAACAAATCTGGAAGTGGAAAACATTGTGCTCACAACTGTTAAAGGGTGTTTCTTAGGAATTTTTGCAACTGATGAGAGTTTAGTTTTTATTGTGCTGAGTCTTGTTGCCCACAATTTTCATCTTTCTATTAAAAATATTTGGGCCAAACACATGTGGTGGTTCCTATTAAGGAAACCACATCCACCTAGTGACAACGGTTAGTTATATGTGAGTCCAGCTAGGGACTACAAACCTAGCGCTGCATGGGAGGCAACCAACGGTTTTTGTTGTGTTAATAAATAAAAATTGTGATTAAATAAAGTCTAACTGATGACTTTAAATTTAGTGCGTCATGGGAGTCAACCCATGTACTTTCTTTTGTGTTTACTTTTATTTATGTTCTTGTTTTACTTTGAATAAATTCATGATGTGCTGCCTCCTGTATGCACTCTATCTGCTGGATTTTTGTTCTTGGCTTACATGTTATTTGTCTCTAGGATGATCATTTTAGGAGTGGAATTTCCATAATGGAGGGATATTGACAAATATATTCAGGGAAGTACTCAATTCATAATTGCTACATTTCATTTTTCTGCTCCTTAATGCTTTAGAAAAAATTCGGCTGCTTGTGTTGCTACTAGACCAAATAATTCTGCTTGTTTTAAGAATTATTCTACATTTTTGCTGATAATCTGCTGCATAAATTGCATATACTAAAAAATATTTTGCTTCATGTCACTAGGTTGAATTAAAAAATCTGCATGTACTTCATTGTTGGAAACTGAATTGCATTGTTATTAGAACGTTTCTACTGCTTGAAACTAAGTGTGGGGGGGTACATGTTGCTGGTCTTTTGAATATGATTAGTCTATAGGGTGTTTAGGATGAATCTTTCTTCTTTATTGAACATCCATTTGAATCATACTTTTTTAATCTTCTTACACCCAATTAATTGTGCACCCACACCTTGTATACTTCTTTTGAGCTATATTGAAAATTTATGTCACTATAATGTGTGTGTTCTAGATATGAACCTGCTGATTATTTATTCATTGTGGCAAAACACATCTTTGAACTTCATTGAGATCCTTTAATACATCCATATTTCTACTTAATCGAAAATCTGTTTTGAACTTTAATTGTTTTATTGTTCTTCTCCACTTTAGAAGTCAACTTTGGGGACAAAGTTGTTTTTTAAGTGTGGGTGAGGGGGTCAATTATTGACTGTGCTAAACTGTGCTTTATTGAAAGCTCATTAATTCCCATTGCAACTTCAAACTTTTTGTCAAAAAATAGTTTCATTTTTTCAAAATTCTGTTATTTTTCTAGGTTTTACACTGAACTCAATCGGGTCTTGCCTTAGGAAAAGTTCCTTGTTGGTAGTTGAGAACTGCTTTGAGTCTAAAGATAGTGATAATGGATGATTGCTGAGTGATATTTCGTAGTGATATAATAGAAATTTTGGTTTAGGATCTACTTTTGAGAGTGACATGGGTGATCTATTAATGGAGTTATGGTCATACCCTTTGGAACTGGAAGTTTGATTCTGATTCTAGGGGCCTTTATTTCATTTAATTATAAAAATTAATTACATTAATGAGAAAATTTAAATGGTTTTTATAGAAATCTTTTGAAACTAGAGTATTTTGGGCATTTGGGATCCCACGATGAGTCTATGAGACCCTAGATGCTGGGTGCGTTTCTGTTTACTATTAGCCTTCTGTTCACTTTGAATAAGTGATTTGCACAGTGGTTATCACAATGATATAAGGCTTGAGAAAAATTAAATAAAGTGTCTAGGGTAAAAAATGAGTTCATTAAGGTGATGAGAATGATGAACTCTAAATGAAGAAGGAGTCAATTGGTTTTTATGGAAATCATTTAGGTTGTAACATTGATGTGATTCACCAAAAAATTATTTATTTTTGGAACCTAGGTGAAAAAGTCAAAGTACAAGTTCTTTGGTTAAGGTCATAATTCCATTGATATTTTATCTCCTGTCATTCTTGGATTTAGAATCTGATTTTGGATTGAAATGAGTCAATAAGTTGTGTCGCATATGAGGCATGACATCTTCATTGCTTGATGGTTCATAGCTTCCTTAACAACCTTCTATTATTTTTTCTACGCAAGATTCATTTGAGCAATTTATTCTCTAAGCCTAATGAAAGCCTTGAGGTCCTCTGCTAGAAGTTCTGGACATGTTACAGTTTGATCTAAATGATGAATATCATACTTTTGTTTTCAAATATAATAAAATATGGGATTGTTTGAGAGCAAACAATGCTAAGTGTTGAGGAATTTGATGTGGCCTTAAAAACACATGTTTTGCCACATTTTTTTAATTAATTTTTTTCAATTTAATTACTTATTTTAACACTTTTTAATAAATAATGACACTTATGTAATTATATCACTAAATTTATTAATTTATCATTTTTTTCAAATAATTGTGTATTATAAGCTTTAAAATAATTAATTTATTTCTTACTTTAATTTAATAACATTATCACTTTTTATTCAGTTTGGTAACTTTGTCTGCATATCTGATGATTTAACATTAATTAATTAATTAAGTCTGATTCTGCACATAATTAATGTACACTTAATCTAACATTTCATGTACACTTAATCTTCCCACTGTTATCAGTTTCTCACGGACTCACCGGTTTCCACTTCACGGATGCACCGTTTTCCATTTTTATCACACCATCACCGCCTGTGATTTCCATCGTGCAAAGAGGCCATCGTCGCCCAGATTTCAGTGTCCACAGCAGTAAACACAAACCTCATATCGAACCAGATTTTTATTATCTTATTTTCTTTTCAGATCTGAAACTTACCGCTCTGGATTTGATTGAAGGGGCCATCGCATGAAGTCACCGCGGGGGAAGAGGGCGCCGCACTTGCTGTTGCGCACTGCTGTATATTTGATGAAGACCTCCGCATCTACTGGAGGTGGAAACCCAACACACCGAGCCTTTTCCGAGAGCCGCCGCTGTGCACTTTTGGAGTTGAGGAGCTGAACCCCCCGTGCATTGCTGGAGGAGGCCGACGCCGCACTGGAGTAAAGGAAACCGCCGCACCTCTTTTCCGAAGTAACCTGCTGGAGCCGGACTAATGGAGTAGTTGTCGCGCTTGAAGGATGCCGCACCGCCGGAGCTGTTAGAGTCATCGCTGGAGCCGGGGAGAGTTCGCCGGGTCCCGTTGCCGCTGCGCTGCTGAAGAGAGGAGGAGCCGGATGCCTCTCAAAGAAGCAGAATTCCCCCCACTGTGCATGGAAAAGGATAAGCCGGGGCAGAATACCTAAATTGAAAAAAATAAAATAAACTAAATATTAAATAGATAAAAATAATAATAAAAGTAAAGTTAAAAGAAAAAAAGTAATAAAAAAATAAAGTTAAAGTAGCTTTAATTAGTCAAATGAATTGATTAGAATTTATAAAAGTTATAATATTAATAAATAAGATAAATTATAAATTTAATTAGAAAACTAAATTATTAATAAATATTAATAACAAATTAATTTCCTGGTTAAATGTATAATTAATAATAATTATAATTAAACAATAAAATTTACTTATTAAAGAAATAGTTAAAACTAAAGTACTAATTCTAATTACTAAACTTAAATAAACTAATCTAATTTACATAATTTAGTAAATAATTTAGTTTGTTTTTAATAATAGACTTTTAAGTTAACTTTTATAACTTTAATTGATAAGAATTAATAAATTTATAAACACTTCTTTTAAGACTTTTAATAAACTAAAAATTTCATAATGTTTATTTATTTCCTTCTCATTCTTAATTATTCTATGTGTTAATTTGCACAGGTTCATACAGGAAGTGAGTTTCCATCCAGATTCACTTAACTACCTCAACGGGAGCTAGTTACGAGAGAAACGTTTGTGCGACGTGCTTTTCGAGAACACACACACGTGTGAGGTGCAATAGTTAAAGATGAATTCATGTCGGTGGAAGTATGCGGTGACATGAAGTAGGTGACTGTGGTTACAAAAACAGAGCAAGTAGCAGAATTTAAGGGAAACTCTCATTCATTTTCCACAAACAGATCAGACAAGAGCGGAGACCTCCAGGAGGTAGCAGACCAGGAGATGAAGGAGCCAGGAGGCAGAGCTGAGCTATGGGAGTTCTTCTTCACTCTGTCCATAACTCTTGCACTCTGTTTCTTGGTTGTATTCAATGATTTAGACAATTTGATCATATGTTGAACTCTCTTAGCTCGAGAACTTTAAAACCTTCTGGTTGTGATTTTTAAATCTTCATTTGCTCATCTTTTTAGGAAATTTGAATCAGTTGGGGAGATTGATTCTGTTTCAAATATTTTGATCGTTCACACTTCAATTTTTACAATTTCAAACTTCAATATCCACTGGTGAGGTTGATCTTGAATGCATTTTTCAAATCTTTAACAGCATAGAATTTAGAAATTTATGGCGAGTTCTTTTCCAAATGTTTTCTTAAAACTTCTAGCAGTTCAATTATGTTTTTGTGTGGAGAACTCCAAGACTTAATCATCTGCCTGTTGAGTTTCCCGGTGAGGGAAATTTTTCAGTCATTCTTGAAGTGCGATTCGATTATAAGCTATGGAGAGAGAATCCATTCGAACCAGTAGTTTAGAATTCTTGAGTACTTAGTTGATCTCGTTTCTTTGTCTTTCTGCTTAAAACTAGTATACTGGATTACTCTAGTTATCAGTATTAGTGTAAATTTCATTTTCTTGTAAAAAAACCTATTTTCCTCATCCTGTTTCTATTTCATCAATAAAATAAAAAAAATAAATATAAAAAGTAAGAAGATATTTTCCCCACTACTGACAGCAGTGGTGGTTTTAAAATTCAAAACCTTAGAATTCACTCATCTGCCTTCTCTGGGGATCGACCCTGCACTGCTATATTAGTGTAGGAGTAATAAATGTAATTTTGAGGGTCGTGACAACCTCCGGCCTGTTCAGTGCCAAATTTCCAAACAAGAAGTTTTTCATTTCCCATGAAACTAGTAGAGCATGGTGTATGTATTTTGATGGTGCCTCTCAAGGTCATATTGGCAAGAGGCTGAAAAACCTGAATCTCAATTGGTTTGGATTATGGATTTTATTTATTTACCCAGACAAGGATATTTTTCTCAACTATTTCTTACTATTCGAAGGCTATCCTAATAATGGGGAAGAATACCCAGCCCCCATTGTTGTCTTGGAACATTCCATATGGCTGTAGATATCCTACCTGAACATTTAAGGGGATTTAAAGTTGGTGATAAATGAGATAAATGGAAATTATGCCATCAAAAAATAAGAATTTTCCCCCACATTATGGATATATTAGAGGACTAACGGCAGAGTTTCCTTCTAAATCCACATTTCATCTTATCCCTCGATCATAGATCTCTCATGACGACACATTGTCTAATGCAACTACAGTTATGGAAGACCCTGATCCGGATGTGGTGATCTTACACATCATACAATAATGGATAGTCTAATTGACCATCATCTATGTCATGGAATAAATCCATCTGATCAATACCTCCCTATAGTAAGATAAACTGATATCCACCACTATATAGATGGATCCAATAATTGATGGTCTCTAAAACAGTACTCTCCTGACAGACCGATCCAGAAGGTAATAGACTTGGCACCGAGCCGTGAACTTTACCCTTTGGGATATACCAAATAAAAAAATATATCTACAAATGAGGCTTTGATGAAATCCTACTTGGATTCATAGCATAAATAGTGATTACCTCCACCATGGAAGAAGTCCATGAAGGCTCATGTGGCACTTAATAGTCTAGGACCATGATCTCTCACTAAATTTAAAGGGTTGGTTACTACTAGATTATAATGATACAAGACTTTGTGAAATTTAGCAGGAAATTTCATTCATGAAAAAATCATGAAGAATTTATCCATCAACCCCTATGATTTCTACACAAAACTAGATATTTTGGCCATTTTTCTTATGAGTTATGGATGTTGTGGGGCCAAATCCCTCAACCACGACTAAGCATTTTATGAACATCCTTACTGATACTGACTTCATTTCCAAATGGTCTCAGACAATACCCCTCATGAATGTATGGATGAAGAATATCATCACTATATTCAATGTCCCTCACACAATATTAACACACAATGACATCAACTTCTATTCTACTAAGTTGAGGAAATTGTACCAAGAGTACAACCTCAAGTCCAACCATTCCTTAAACTATCATGATGTTAAAATTGATAAATAGAGTGGCTAGATGAAGAAAGGTTGTGTACATGGAACAACATCGAAGTCCATCAAATTAAGATTAAATGAGTCTTTAATAAAAATGATTTCCTCCACTCTTTTCTTCAAGGAAAACTGGTATTAGATCTCATAACCCAATTGAATCTAGGAAAGTGACCTCCAAAGTAGTAACGTTAATGGGAAGTTACCTATATAATACATAACTTATATCATAATGGATCTTACTCAATGACCACAATAAATGGGGAAAGTGTCACCACCCACCAATGTGAGGTTTCTAAATAAATAATTGACATAGACATCATCAAAGATTCCCACATCATTACCAGATTTCATTAAACTATATAGAATAAGTATGGACACATGATGTTAAAAATTATAGAATATTTTCGAACCACTTGATATTAAACAGTATAGAAGACATCTGAACCACATTATCTTAAACTGTATAGAAGACATCCTAACAACATGTGATTAAATTGTATGGAATACATCCTAACCACATTATGTTAAACTATATAGATGATATCTTAAGTAGATTATGTGGACATGTATGGAATAAAACCTAGTATAAATACATTAAACTACACAATGTACAATATATTGAAAACATGACGTTAAACTGTATGAAAGACATCCTGAACACATTATGTTAAACTACGTGGAAGATGACCAAACCACATGACATTAAAATGTATGGAAGATGTTCTCACAACGTGACATTAAAATAAATTGGAAGAATCAACCTTATGATGATTCACTACACATTAGCTAGATCTGTGTGAAATAAAAATGATGTTCCCCCATCCCTATGTGAGATTCAGATCCACCTAGAGAATCTCCCCATCCAAGAATTGTGCATTGCTTGATTCCTTTCATCATAGGATATGTAGTGAATCCCAGAACACAAATCTTGGGTCCAGCCACATTATATCCATCCCATTCACAATACATCATATTGTGTGACAACTTTCAAGCCTTCTTGTTCATGTCGGGTGACATTTATCCTTATTACATTATGTTAAACCACACGGTTGATGTCCATACCACATGATGTTAAACTATATTATTTTTCAACAACTACGTGGGGATTGATTATTGAAATTAAGGATATGTAGTGATGTTATGATCTTTATTATTAGGTCTAGAAATGATATTTATTCACATAGAGTCACCTTATTCCCTACCGTATGACGTTAAACTGCATGGATGACATCCTTTCTTCATGATGTTAAATTAAATGGTTTTCCAAAAACTTTGTACGACTTGATTCCCATTATAATAAGATGTGTAGAGGCTCCTTGATACTATATTTTTTCCCATCCATCACATGATAAAAAATTCCCCAATATTTTCTTTTATTCACTTTGGTTATATGAAAGAAACCTTTTCCATTCCTTCTTTCTCACTCCAAGAATATCTCACATGGTCTTAGGAACTATGATAATGGCTTCCCCACATAATTCATAGATATCAGTTCAGAATAAGGATATAATTTTCCTTAATGAAAGACTATAAAAGAAACACCATTATCCCCTATTTCACGATGTCAAACTTTATCGTTTATGTCTCTTTCATGACATAAAATTATGCATTACTTTATACCTCGCCTAAGAGGACCACTGTGCTTGGTAATAGTCTCCCACCACACTACCATTAAAGAACCACATGTGCCTTGATTCCTATCATCATAGGATACATAGTGATTCTTTAATATCTAATCATGTGTCCATCTATAATAATCAATGGGAATTATTCTCCCCATTGCGTATGGGTCAGACATGCGTGAAGTGTTTCTTATGAAAAACTATGTGTGACTTGATTATTTTCCTCACATGTTATGTAGGGATGCTTGTATCACCATTCCTTGGTCTAGGTATGAAAATACATAGGAATAATGTCCCCCTTTGTGTATGGGCCAGACATGTGTGGAGAGTTTCCCATTTAATAACTACTTGTGGCTTGAATCCTATTACTATAGGACACATAGTGATGACAAAAATCTCAAATATCAGGTCCAAATACAACATAAAAAAATTCCCCTCTCCCCGCATATGGGTCAGACATGATAATGGAAATTCCATGAATGAACTACATGTGGATTTATTCCTATTATCATAGTATACATAGTGATTCTCGGATATCCAATACTGGGTATAACCACAACAAATTAAATGATATAAAAAATAAAACCCAAAAGGCATATAAGCTAGACCAATGCAATGAATGTCCAAGTTGCATGATTTTAAGATGCATGAAAAATGGTCTTCACATTAAACAAGCCATAAAACTAGAATTTACCTATTTTCAAAGAGGCTCGAGTCATATAATCTCATTCTGCCTATGGATAAGTCATATTTTCTTATGGATTTCTTATGCGCATGATAGATACATGAAAGAAGGGATCCGACATATGGATACCCTCCAATAAATTTGTTCATGGATAAAAGATACTTATTTCTTACAAATACCCCCAACCAATTTAATTTTTACACAAGGATATCTTGAACAATTTTTATGTTGGTGACAACATCCTTATCACACAACGTTAAACTGCAAGGAAAGGAAAAAATCCTTGTCACATGACATTAAACTACATGATGGATGTCTCCCCACTAAATGACGTTAAAATATACAATGAAACACCTATCATCGTTCCTAATGAAAATATCACAAGATCCCAACCTCTCTCAACCAAAAAATGGGTTGCTTCTTTCACTCATCTAACCAACTCAACCCATAAATCACACATCAAGTCTTGAGTTCCTCAATTTACAGAAACCTTTCATGGCCCTTTTAAATGAAAATATGTCTCTCCATTGGATGATAATATCAACAAATAAATGGATTTTACCATCCAACTAATGATATATTGGCTCTGGAGTAATGGATTTTTAATCCTTGTGATCCTGACACCACTATGACATAACTCAACACATTAGGGTGTTCTCATCCCTCCCCAGTATGATTGTCCCATATCATTACTCATGGATTGTTAACTTGGATCCATTATTTAAAACATCATTATCTCCCACTCTTAAGGATTTCAAAGTACTCTTGTCCTTGGGTATCCTAATTAGGATATTTTTAATCATTTCCCTCATAATAGGTCAATGTGCATCATAACCTTATATTGCATGCACTTTGGACAAATTTGTAAGACCTTAAAATCTATCCTTTGATGATCTAAATCAAAAGACATTAAAATGATATCAAAAGAGACATAAACCATTTTAGTTTGAAACCCCACAGTGGGATGACTAAGTAAAAGTCATTTCTACTCTCTCTAAACTCTTTATCTCCAAAGTTTAGGAAAAAATTAAAGCACAAATGAACATGTAATAAATCTCATAGGTCCCATTTTTTGGCCTCAGTAAAATCCAATCCATTCTTTTTGGACCCTCTAGGAAAATTTTATAGTAATGATTTTTCACATCTTCTCACCACAATAACATGTTCATTAGGGGGAGAAAAAACTTTTAGGGTCACTAAACCCTTCTTGAATTTCACATTTTTCATAAATCAAACTTTATATTTTGATCCCCTCAAGTTTCAACAAACCTTCCATGGACCTTGAAATAATATACCCAACTTGAAGAGAACCATTGTTTGACTATGCATGTCTTCCCCTGGATCCTATATATGAGCTCTCGACCATCAACTAGAAGCATCATTACCTTACTAAAAGAGATTTCCAATCCTTATGATCTATGACATCACCATAGTGGAACACATCAACTTAGAGTGATTTAGGTTATCCCCAGAACTATTTTTTTATATCATCCTCAGGACCTGAGCACTTGAGACCATGATTTAAAATCATTGTAACCATATTATTCAAGAGGATTTGAAATCCTTGACATTATATCACCGTGTTTTGTACCCTTTCTCAGAGATGTAATGTGACCCCCTATTCATGAAACTTTTGATGGCCCACACCCCGTGACTCGAAACCATAGGTTTTCGGGCATGAGCATCCCCTATAAGATCCAAACTGCCCTAGGGTTCTAGAACCCTTCTTGGATATCTTTCACTCCAATTCCCACTTCTTCATTCAGATGTTTGTGGCTTCAAAAATATTTTTTTATCCCTCAGAAAAGAGTGTGGATCCCCTTTACTTGATAATGCATGTAAGACCTCTAGCTTCATGAATAAGTGATTTTACTTTAAAACTATAGGCATTTCATCCTTGAATGAAATGAAATAAAATCGTTTTGTTCCCTAAAAACATATTGGCAGAACCTGACACCTCATGTTTTTATGGTCATCCTTGGTATGTCTACCATATTTCGTATTCATTGATTCAAACCTTTGGGTTGTGAATAATTTGACACATACTCCAACTATCCAGGTGGAATCTACTTAACTAATATTTTATCTTCAATAATACCATATCAAATATCTTTACGACCCTTGAAAAAGAGTAGGGACACCACTATTTCCCTATTCAAGTGACCTATAAGGGATTTAACCTACCAACTTGAGGCATCTCCTTATTATAAGAAATGAAATCCTATCCCTATGAGCTTCAAAAACACAACAATAGAAATCAGAACCATAAGGTGTTTTGGGTCATCCTTTGAATGTCTACCCCACATTTCTTATTCAATAATCATATCCAAGAAGCAAGTCTCTAAATTACACAACATATTTACATCCTTACCGCATAATGTTAAACTGCATAGAATACATCATTACTGCATGATGTTAAAATGCACGGAAGGCATCGTTACCACATGAAATAGAACTGCACATAAGAATTCATCACCACATGACACTAAATTATACATAAATTTCATTACCACATGACAATGAACAACATGGTAAATGTCCTTACCAAATTACATTAAATCACATGTGACATTTCCTTACCATATGAAATTAAAATGAAAATATAATTTTACATTGTGAATGTAATATTAACCTCAATAAAAGATACGATCTGAAGGACTTTAAACTATAGAAAAACAATGGTCTAGTTTTTAGGAACATAAAAATGGAAACTAGAAGAGACAGAAAGCTCTCCTGATTGAAAACTAGAAAAGGGATCCATGAGAAAAGGTTGATTCTCTACTTGATGGACATGTAATTTTAGTGTTATAGAAAATATTGAGAATTCATAAAATGGAAAAGGTGAAAAAACTATTAGTTCAAAACCCCATAAGAGGGAATCTTAAGAAAAATTTCATCCTAGTCCCACTAAGCCTTACCTTATATGATGATTATTCAAAAAATAGGGAAATATAAAGAAAAATTTATAAAGCTTATAGGGATCATAATTTTTACCTATAAAAAGTTAAGTTACCCTCGCTAAGTCCACTGAATTCTATAATAGATAGAGAGTTATCCCTTTGAGATATATATTGTACAAAAATTATCCTTTTAATTCAAGTAATCTCAATAAAAATAGAGTATGCACATCAATGAGGAATCTCATGTCGATGGTAATTCATGATGTATTTATCAACAAAAATATGTTTTGATTTAGATATTCAAATATAGGCTTTTAGGTTTAATTTATCTTATATAAAGGATGAGTATCATTGATGATATATGGAACATTAGATTAGTGAAATTTCATGCACACCATGAATGACAGAAATCTAGAAATTGATATGTAAAGTTAAAGATGATTCATTCATTAAAAATGTGTACAGAAAGGAGAAATATTTACATTTTAGAGCCTACAACAAACACATTGGATATCAATCTACATTGATACTTTATTGGATGAGTTCACCAAATTATCTAGATTCTGTTGATAACAATCGATGAAATGTTGAAGTACTGATCACATGGACTCCTCCACCCCCGCCTTTAGATGAATTATCTCAATAAATGATGATTACACTTTATATTATTTTTACTAGTCTCCCACAAAGATGTTGATGTTAAATGATTGGATCTAGAGATAGATGTGTGTACCACACACTCTATTATTTTCACAGTTGAGAGGTCCATTTGAGCATGTAATTCAGAGGTAGTGTGACATATATACCCAATCACCTCTGATTCTTCCCCCAATTATTGGGCCATAGAACCATCATCATCGAAATTGTATAATTCTTTATCACTATTAAACCATTTTTTCAGGGTCAGGATGATTTTTAGGATGATATCATATAATGGTCGATGGTGAAGTCGAGTTCCACCAAATCTTGAAAGAGAAATAAAAGGAACCCATATTAGTCACAAAACATCTACAAGGGTGTCACAATGATCGAGGTGTGAATCTACTACTATATTATCCTATGTCAGGCTTGGTCATTTGAAATTATTGGGGTAGGTACATGAATGATTGGTTAAGCTGGAGAATATGTGAGAGAGGAATTCTAATGTTCTCTTCTCTCAAATGATTCATCTTCAGTTTCCCTCCTTGAAGGACCATCCACCTCAATAAATTATACACTACTAATGGTGTGGTAATTTCCAATATGATAACTCTTCCTCAAAGTCTTGTCCGAATCTTGAATATACTCCATTGTTTCTATAGATAAGGGGTTAATGAAGTGCATGGTTTCTCAACCTAATGGACGAACATATTTAATACAACACCTAAAAAGGGTTCCAAAAAATCCTGGTAATAATCATAATATTGTAACATAGAGGAACCAATAGGTGGAAGGATAATATACGCATTTGTTTCTTCACATGCCAATATAACCCTAAATTAGTAGATAAGCCTAGGATGTCATTCTCCCCATATGCTAGCTAAAGGTAGTGGAGAAACCCTTTAAATGAAACTAAATTGGTGGGGAAACTAGTAAGGGGTATATGGAATGAAAAAAATCAACACATCTATATGGCCTATGAGAACCTCATCCTAAAGAGAGATGGTGTATGATCGTTCAATGATAGAGCCACTACCATTGTCAAAAATTGGCCCCATTAATGTGAGATAACGTATAAAGTCGAAATGATCATACTTGATCATCATTCCAATGATATCATCTAGGTCTAGTGGAATTTCCTCAACCTTGTAAATGTTCATCAACCTAGGAAAAACGTGGAATCAGGTATCTCCGTAGTGTTTTAGTATTTATAATAGCAAAAATTCTCTCTGATATAGACAAATAAGAATAATAAAGGTATGAAATACTATAGGGAATGTTTACTTGTTGGATATATCCCATAAGTTAGTATAGGTGAGAAAGAGTCAGTGTGACTAGATTAACAGTCCTCCCCTCTTCTAATCAAGCTACCATCACCAGTGTGCTAACTCAAATTCATAGGCGTGTGTATGTGGCTGGGAAAATCCTTATGTTTAGAAGCATGGACAAGAAACCCACCAACCTAAGGCTCAGGGATATCCTCAATCTCAAATAGTATCCACACATGGTATACTCCCCAAAAAAACATATTTACCAATATGATCATGCACATTCATGGTACTACTAGGAAGGGAATTGGTAAGGGTGTATTGTAGTTGTTCAAGTCCCACTATGGTAGAGAAAGTATTGATCTTGTCCTTAAAAGAGATAAGAGAGTATAGATTTGACTCCTTCCATAAATTCTATTTCACAATTTCATGAATGTATCTTTAAAAGACTATATTTTGTGTAGGGTCATCCCAAAAGTCTATGGAAGGACAAAACTAATCATACATCTCCCTAAGTTGAGATATCCTTCCCAGTGGGTAAATATCCCATAGGCTAATCCCTACCTCACCATTGGATAGATGGAATGAATTAGTTCTAGGTAGCCAAGGCATAATTAATTATTTATGAATATCCAATTTATGGTATACATTGAACAATGAAATCCACACTTCCTTAGAATTTTGAACAACATGTAGCCGATCAGAAAATTCTGAGCATCTATGTCTACCCAAAATGATTGCACCCATTCATCAGAAACATTTAACACAATTCATAGGTTGCATTTTTAGCTCCAACCACTTCTCAAATAATTCATAGAGGAGATAAATATGGTATAATAACTTTTCATTATTGGATTAAATGAAAATTTACAAACATCCAATGCCAAGGGGGGTTTTCAAATGTGTAGGGAAACCTTTCGGACTATTCTATGACCAATTGACTTTATTTAGAAATCATCATTTGTAAATATTCTAGGGAATATGACAACCATCATGATGGAAGGTTATTGTCAAGAGAGGGAATGATAGAATCATCCAAATAACCAAATCCTTACCAAGGGAGCCTATATAACAAAGGGTAACTCTAAACTTTAGACAGGATAAGCCTCTTCAAAACCTTGTTTTCAGAGCACACATAATACCACAGTCCATTTTTATAATTCCAAATAATCACGTCCCATTATATAGATGTAGTTTAATATGAATGGGAGCTATAATCCATCTGTATAAATGAAAAAAAATTATATATCAAATAAGAATAAATCCATTCAAAAAGGTGAACGATTCGCACAACATCATGGGAATCGCATGAACCATGAATGGATTTGCAATCTCATGACCTGATACAGGTCTCATGACCCCCCTGACCCTAGATATATGATTAATTTTATGACCCATGATGCATCCCTCCACCAAATGACCATTCATAGGACTCGTGACTTCATAACCCTATTATGGTCACACGAACAACAAGACGATCAAGCGATCATAAAAAAGAACTCGAATATCATGTGAAGCTCCTAATAGATCCATATAGCCAAGGAACTAGGTCAAGTTTCACTAAATTATTTATGTTTGATTCCATATTCATCTGAACAAGTGCTGAGATAGAGAAGTCATGCAACATAATAATGCAATAAAATCCCGTGAAATAGTCTTGTGTTCGGTTCTTACGAATAGATCATGTGATCAGGTTCTCATAGAGATGACTTGAGAAAGGGATCATTCAAGGAGGACTTGTGAAGCGATAACATGATGGAAGAAATATCAAGATATCTACTGAATCTAATTCACTAATTGAATTAGCTACCCTCACCTCTCTATTTATAGGGATCTCCAACGAATACCAAAGGTCACCTGGGTGACCCAACGTCACCAAGACACCAATTAGTGATAGCCATAGGGGCTCATTCTGGAATTTACATTCCTCAAAACCTTGTCCTTACCCCTATGGATGTCTCTCTTGGGGGGGGGCATTTTTTGATTCCACCAGGTGAATATCGAAAAATATATAATGGAATAAATTTGTGAAACTTGTGAATTATTTTCTCTACAAAACAAAGGGAGGTAAGGAAGCTAAATTAAATGGATCATGTAACCTTATGAAGGAAAAGTGATCACATGATCTTTGAAAGGTCAAGTTAAGAGATCATGAATAGTTCATGATATTATTATGATCACATGAATCCCCTTTGACAAGACCTACTACTCATTCAAAGTCAACTTGATAAAGGATAATGATCATGTGGAAGCTTTCAGACATGTAACTTTCAATCATGAGCCTTTTCAACTGATGAATGCCTAAAAATCATCCAAAACCCCTTGTAAAATAAAGATAGAGAAAGGAATAATCCTCATGTAAGGAGAGATATGTTGATATTCATGAATCGTGATCATGTTGCATGAAATACCTAATGAAACCCCTATATATATGTCAACCTTGTCCTATAAGAGTGTGTTGCAATTCCATCTCTATTATATGAAAGAGCTATACATGTTAATTGGATTGCATGATGCCCCTTTAGTGGCACAGTAAAATGGACGGATTGTCTATGACAATATTTTCATACCACCGTGAGGATGAGAATCGATCATGTGATTCACCATACAAAAGCAAAGTGGTTTTCCATGACAACACCCACACAACATCACATGATCTCCTATCCTTATAAAATAATGAAGAAAATAAAAAGGGAATAGGTGGAAGCTTCTTGTGAGGGGAAGATACATCAATCTTCATGTTAAAGGGGTTATACGCCTCATGAGATCACTATTTATGACATGAATCCATTTGAGAAGCTAGAATGATCTATTGAGGGCCCTTAAACGTGTCAACCTAGTTCCGTGGAAGTTACCAAGGCAAGACAACATGATCTCATAAATATCCCACGATGTGTAATCCTAATCCTTCAAAATCCCCTTTGACAATCCACCTTTGTCTCATAGAGGTACCCTTCAAAATACACATTAGTCTTGAAAAGGACCCCAAAAAAGTCATCTCTTATCATGAAAAAGACTTTCCATGGGATCCTAATCATTAGAAGACTCAAAGACACGTCGACCCGACCTAGTGAAGGATCTATGAAATGTGGACAAGGTTCTATGAAACCCCTTTGATCAGTGAGAGTCTAATAAACATGGTAATGATAGAACATTCTCGCGGACACTATCATCATGTGGTTCCATGCATGACCCATGGAAGGATCATGTGAAGTACGCGATACAAATAAAACCCATAACACCAACTCTAGTTCTTATTTTAGAGGTATACATCATGAATGGTGGCATATAACAAATGTTTTGAGGCCAATAAATCCACCCCCTTAGAAAAACAAAACACAAACAACGAATAATGCTACATGGGAGTATAGGAATAGACTTCTCGGAGTAGAAAGTCACATGATCATTGAGGTCTTCTACTAGGTAAAATCTAAAGGAAGAACTAAGGGATTAGGAGGCACAAATACATGCTTCATGGGATCACTATATAGATCATGATAAGGACATATGTTGTGTTGTCCGGATCATAAGAAGGAGACCATGTATTTCAACTGGTTCCCACAAACCCTAAAATTAGATAATTCTTGACAAACCTTGAGGCACATATCTGATAAATAATTGAAGAAGACTAAAAAGGACATAAGTTTTTTTTAATATGTAGATTCTCATATTCATGTGATTCTCATGACCTACTCAGATCATGAAACAAAACCAAGACACATTTCCCAAGTCATATTTCACTATTCATTAATTCCATTTGGATCATGCAATGTCCATTGAAAATATCTCCCAACTAATGCAGCCGTACCATGGCATGTCACCCTAGTGTTGAAAAGTACTCCACGATTTCTAGACAGATATAGTGATATCATTTTTACATGTCACCCAAATCATACAGTGACATAAGGGAAGGTCACCTGAGTCTTGCGGGGTCCTTTCAACATGTCTCCCAAGAATTTTTATTTTCTTTGAAAAAAGTAAAACATGTCTTATGATGAACTCCAAACAAGTAGGTAAGGTCATGCGACACCCTCAATACATGTCTATGAGGTCATGAGACACTCTCCAGACATGTTATCATTGATCAAACAAAAAAATACTCAACATTCCATCCAAATAATGATATGTCTTTCAAAAAGGTCAACTAGATCATGAGATTGTCTTTAGTTCTATCATCTAGGCACCCAGGATATTTATGGACATCCTCGTACATGTCATAAAGACACCCCAGACATGTCAAGTAGACAACTAAAACATTTAATTCAGATTTATTATGACATGATAACCTTTTCAAATAGACATATTTGGGAATACCTCCAATTTAACTATGATAACTTTGATTCCAATCCAAACAGGATATGTAGGATGCATTTCTAAGTCCCGAGCTCAAACAAGAATCCAACTTGGCGTATGTCCCTCCACATCTTAGAAAATATAACTATTAGGCCCCAATATCTCTCATGGGATTATAATACTTCCTCCTTCATTAGAGGATCGAGGATCAAAATGAACTATGATGACTCTGATTCCTACCATAAACCGGGTACGCGGGAAACCTTCTTAAGGCCCGAGATTCACATCAAAATCCCTATTAGAGACAGCCCAATACATAAGGCCTAACCCATATGTAATGAGACTGGTAACTTATTATCCTTATTTCTCACACTGATCATGGAACACATGTTCTTAGGGGTTTTCAATAATCATTTAATTCACATCATGAATCTCCCTATCCAGGGAAAACTTAGTGTATAATCTCCATTTTGTGGCATGATATGACTACCCCCATACAAGGGAATCCACCTCAGGGTAAGTCTATGGGGTGTGATCAAACTATGATAACTATGATTCCAGATATAAATAGGATACAAAGGGTGACTCCCTAAGTCTTGATCTCAATATGAGGTTCCAAAGTTCTTAAATAAATCCCCTTTACACATGATGTTAAACTTCATTGTTTCAATGAACTACATGGGTATTGATTCCTATCATAAAAATGATATGTACGATGCCTCATAAAGGTTCGATCTCATCCTTAAAATATTAACTGCCTCCTTGGATGTAAGTAAATGATTATATTCCTAGAAATATTTGATAAAAATATAAAAAAACTACCCTTTGTAAAGAAATAACGGGAAATATGTGAAGAACCTAGAACAAATATAGATGGTCTCATTAATAGAACTCTTCTTTACACATGGAAGGATTCATCAAAGGATCATTTTGTTAGGGTAATCAGTCATGTATTGGGATTAGTAATATATTCTTGAAGATATCTTAAAACTATAAGAGAGTCACAAAGTATGAAATAATTTCTTCCAAAAGGGTATGATGAGCCCGACCTCCCATCCTCTCAAACAATGTGATTTCCTAAGTGTCATTAGGTCTAAAACCCCAATTGACCACTTTTTTTTAGAATGTTGGTATTTACGCAGTTCTATATGAGGGAACCATTAGGAGTTTCTATAAATGTTGATATTGGTGAAACTAATGTAAATGAATATATAGACATTGAACCCCCCACAATCAATCATCAAGTGACTCCATGTATGTCTTAATTGGAAACAAAAATGGTGAACCTGACATGAAATCATTGAATTATGTCATTACTATAATGGGTTAAAAAGGATGGATATCCATGTTTGATATCAGACAAATTTGTTCCCACCATCCATCATTTTCATCAAAAACATTCATGCACCTAACCACACATAGAAGACAACAATATTTCACCTTTCACCAAGATTATCCTGATGTAATAAATTAAGGGTGACATTTCACATTGGTATCCATTAAGGATACACTTTTTCAAGAACCTACACTTGGGAAACACTGCACTCCCCATTCATATCTGGGTGACACTTCACCCTTCTTCCATACTTTAGTGACACTTTACCATTCCACGACACCTAGGTAGTATATTTCCCAACCATCCACACTGGGGTGAAACTTCTCTTAGCCATCTAACCAAGGTGCCCCTTCCCCTAGTATACCCAACTAGGGCACCGGTTTACCCAAGTACTTTACCTTGGAAATACCTCACCCAATTCTATACATTGGAATAATTGTTTACCATATCATATACTAGGAATAAAATTACATCTATCCCCATGGTTTATAATTCCCTTAACTAATTATCTTTTTTGGGATCCACATTCACCTAGGTCGCTAACCAGGGATCCTAATAAAAGAAATCAAGGTGAAATAGGAGTCTCAAAATACACAATTTAATGTTTTTGTGTTTGGATTAATTTTAAAAAAATTGAATAGAATATAATTTTTCACATATTATTTAAAAGATTATGAGAAATTCAATTTAAGTTCAAAAAAATAAAATCAAATGAAAATAGAAATGGTTCTTTTTTTTTGAAATTTTTGATTTTATTAGCTCACCGTCAGCTTTTTGTGACTCAAATGGTCTAATATAAGTGTATTATTGATATTCCACACATGCACCACAGCTCCTAGATCATCAATATATGATTCTTGAATGATATGATGGGAAAGAAAATAGCTTTATGATGACCCTTAGATCATGTGAAGAACATAAGATCAATGGAGAAAGTAGGATCGATCTCACCATATTCATTCTTTAGAACCTCTCTCCAAGGGATTTATATGAGGTTATAGGATATCTTCTTTATCTAAATTCTTCCAAATAGTGGAGGTAAAATTTAATGAGGGAAAATGATCTTTTATACTTAGTCTATACTTTACAAAATTGAACTTTTGTCCCAAGAATGTAATAACCTTCATTTTAGACCCTTGCACACATTTATGACTTAATTAAAATTTTCATAAATGTCACAAATATTTTATCACTCACCTGTAACACTTAAACATGTTTTGTGATAAAATTAGAACCATAACTCATTATGAAAGCTCCCGGATAATTTAATAAACCATTAACATACTTTATCCTTTCAAAAAATTATATTTTTTCATATTCAATAAATGATCAAGTAACATGTGAATACCTTGAAAAATAAATTCAATCATCATAACTATAAACATGAATAATAAAATTGAATTATTTTTCTCATGATCAATCACACTCAGAAATTCATCAGCCCCACACATGTAGAAAACTTCATTATAAACTCATATTTACTTGAATAGGTTGAACTTTTGGATATACTTAGTTTGTGACCATCAAGGTCCTTATCTTGATAGTAGTGAGTCCAACCCATAGACCAATGGTGGATTCTATCAACCCATCATGGCCAATAAAGAGATAATGAATTTCATAGCAATGACCACTACCTATGAACACCTTCTATGTAATATAATATCTTTGTATCATGATATATCATAATATATGATTCAAACTTATTTATTCATCCTTTCGATGATTTGTATATTTCATGTACTTACTAAATATACTCACCCTGTTATACCATGATCATGGATTTAATGATGGTACTACCATCATGGTAAGCTTTTTTCCATGAGACATCTATTACTCAGATCATAAGTGAAAAATTATCTTATGATCATTCAACCAATGTCATACCACCAAAGACATACCAAACATAAGATACATCATCACAACTTCAATTTAATGGTTTTTTCCTTGGAACAATGTCTATAATCAACTAGTACACATTGATAATGATTTCATTTCAATAGACCAAAACACATGTTTATAGATAGGAACAACCAAATACACTCGAAAAAATTGGTGATCCTATTGGTTTGTCCATACTCATGATCCCATCTACTAATTCTCACCATGTATGAACTTTATGAGAATAAGTCTCAATGATTTTGAGCCCCCAACACCTGATATTCAAACTCCATTTGTGTCCCTTTAGTGTGATGTATCTATACCATAATAAATATATTTCATATTAATTTTATAGTGTCTTGAGGTTATCATTATAGAAAAGAACTATTATAAACTTTTAATATGGAAAAAATGTATAAGTACATTACCTTATAAAAGGTGGATTCATAATTATAAACACTATTATGTTATGAATTATGTCATGTCTATATCAAGTTGTATGAATGTAATGGTAATAAAAATATATAAAGTAGTGGGTTCTAAGGAACCCACTCACAAAAATCAAACTTATACTAGATCTTATTACTAATAGTTATCAACCTGAAAGATTTAACATTAGTATGAGGCTTCTACTGAGATATGGATTTTTTTAGGTGGTCTTCAACATTTTTATTTATAGCTATTCTACTAACTATGAATTAACCCCTAAAAGTAAAATCCCTCACAAGATGAAACTTTTGATGTATATGATTTATTCTATTGTGTTCTCTATGCCCCTTGGAAAGAAAAACACTCAATGTATTATAATAATATACTGTAATGGGGTTTTCACTTATAAGTACAATGGAAAGATCCAAAAAAAGTCTACACATCAAAATTTCTTCCATAGCTACATTAAAAGCTACTATATTCTTAAACTTAGTTGTAAGATCAACAACCACATACTGCATCAAGCTCTTCCCACTCATTATACCACTTTTTTTTTTAAAAAAGAACAAGGCTTGAATATGATTTCAGATCATTTTGATCGATTTGAAACCTAGAATTGGTGTATCCCCTCAAGAATATCTCCTCATCTTCATCATACACTAAGAACATATTCTTTAAATGTTTCATATACCTTAGGATAGTTTTTATAGCTTCCTGATGTAGCTCTCTAGGAATGGATTAATATCTGACCACCATGCTTAAAGGAAAGGAAAAAAATCAAACCTAGTACATAGTATGGAATACATGATAGAACCCACTACTGACTCATATGTTATTCTACATAATATTTCAATCTCTATCTATTCCTATTGACATATATTCTTGGTGAGATTAATTCCATGTGACACTAGAAACAATCCTCTCTTGGATTTTTCCATACTTTACATTTTGAGTGCCCTATCAATATATATACTTTTACTTATCCCAAGTATCCTTTGAGTTCTATATAGATAGATCATGATCTCTATAATATAGGATGTTTCACATAATTCCATCATTTAGATTTTCTCATTTAACCATGTTATCATTGACTATAATACTTTCACTTTGTTTCCCTTTAATAATATGTCATCCACATAAAAAACTAGAAATACTATGGTACTTACAATAACATTCTTATAGACATGGATCACATTCATTCTTAATGAAATCGAATTATATTATGGCCTCATCAAAATGAAAATTCCATGATCATGATTCCTATTACAAACCAGAAATGGATCACTATAACTTTCATTCTTTATTGGAACTATTTGACATAATAAACCTTTTAGGTTTTGTCATATAGAAGTATTCAACTAACATCCCTTTTAGAAAATTAGTTTTTACATAAATTTTAAAATTTTCATAATCATAGATGGATATTATTGCATGTGATATTTTAATGAATTTTTTCATAGAGACTATTGATAAGGTTTCATCATAGTCAATTCCTTGACATTTCTTGACACCCTTTTCTACTAGTCATCCCTTATAGGTTCTCACTTGACCATCCATGTCCAAATTTTTCTTTAATAACATTTTACACACAATAGGTTTTATATTAGGTAGTGGCTCTAGAAAAATCTAAACATGATTTTGATATATGGACCCCATTTCTGAATGAATGGATTATTTCCATTTAGTATCATTATTTCCATATACAATTACATTTTAATTCATAGGTTCATCATTATCTAGGAGTAATGCATCCCTTGACTAAATGATAAGATAACCACATCTATCTGGTTCACAAACCTTTTTGGTAGACCTACATATTACATATGTTTTGAGAACATCTTTCACTCTCAATTTATTTTATATATATTGTTCTCATACCAACACTTTTTCATCTGGAACACTAACTTCATCAAAGTCAATCTATCTCCAAAAATTTTCTTATAAATGTGTTCCCTTTCTTTAAATTTATCATGTCTTTGTATAATAACCCTTCTATATGAGGGATTATATATGTAATATCTTTTATTCTTCTAATAATTACCTATAAAGATGAACTTCATGCTTAGAGGTTCTAAGTTTTTACTTGGTATAGTCTTGAAAAAATGAATTTCATCAGAAAACACATATATGTGACATACAAGAATTATCACCATACCATAACTCATATGTAATATCATATTCTTCTTTAGTTGGAACACAATTTAGTGTAAATTCCACAGTTTAAGTGCATTTCCCCAAAGTGATAATGGTAGATTTTCATGACTCATCATCAATATGACCATGTCGAGCAAGGTCTAATTCCTAGTTTCACTAACACCATTCTAGTGAGTTAGATGTGGATGAGTGATTTGGAAACTATACCACACTCATTTAAATTATTGATGAAATCATATATAAGATATTATTCATCATTTACTAAGGTGATTTTCTTAATCTTTTCACCAATATGATTCTATTCTTCATTTTTATATCCCTTATTTATGCTAAATTAGTCTAACTTATACCTCCTTAAGTAGATATATCCATATCTACTATAGTCATTAGTAAAAGTAATGATGCATGAAAATCCACCCTTTAATATACTATAAATGGAACACATACATCTATATGAACCAATTATAATGGTTAGTTAGCTATTTATTCTTTACCACTTAAAGTTTATTTGATCATTTTACATTATAAAAAAGAGTTCCATACATCCAAGGGTTTAACTCAATAGATTATAAAAAATATTCTTTATGTTGTCTTCATAAATTCTTCTTATATACATGACCTAGCCTAAAGATCCAAGGGATGGTAGGATATGTGTCATTCTCACTGAATTATTCATTGATTTCCAATACTATATTTTCTAGTTCAAGTAGATACATCTCGTTATTAATATGTTTCATACCATAACATATATTATCCTTATACCTAAAAAAAATGTATTTCAAAAAAAGAAATAATATCTCATTGTGTATAAAATTGACACTGAGATTACGTTTCTACTAAGAAATGGTATATAATAACAAGTACTTAGTGAAATAACCATTACACTAAGCAAAATAATATTATAACATCCCACTAATAGTGGTGCTAGTTTCTCACCATTTTCTTCTAGGAAATATACATCACCATTTTCAATTGTATTGAATCTACTTAGTACCTGTATTTGAATAAAAATGGGTGAGAAACATAAAGTTTCCAACAACCAAATTATAGAAATTTATATATTTCATTGGGTGAAAAATATACCTAAAGCAGAAGTTTCATCATGACTCTTTTCCAAGTTGTGAAATTCTTCTTCTAGTGGCCTTTATTTCCACATGAAAATAGATTTCCTAATACTCATTCCACTCCATTTATATTTTTGGTTTCTTGGAAGGGTATTGCATTGGTGTCTTCTAAATGGACACATTTTCATTTCCTTTGTTCTTATTGTTCACCATTAAGACTACAGAGTTGGAATTATTCATATCTTAATCTTTCTGAAAAAATAAAGACAAAAAATTCGAGAGTGACTTTTTAATGTTATTTAATTTATAATTAACATTGAAATTAAAGAATATATGACATAAAGAGTCAATAATGAGATCAATTTCTAGTTCTTGGTTTAGTATAAACCCAATGGTCTTCATTATCTTAATGTAGTTCATCATCATGGGTAAAAGATGTCCTTCTGGATTCCCTTATACTAGAATCCATATATACAGAGCACTAGATATCTCATATCATTCTTGTTGAGCTCTCTCCTAGTATAACCCTGTTAGATAACACTGTATTTGGAGAACATCTTTTTCCTCATGCATTTTCTGTAACTCACTAGACTTATATGACAACATGTAACACTAAACATATAGTGTATCATCCTTATGCTTCATATATTTATCATTATCGTCATTTGTCCCTCTTGGATGGGTCTCAAAAGGAATTGGTGATTCTAACACATAAAGCTTCCTCTCTCGGCATAGTACTATGTATAAGTTCATGTACCACTTATATAAGTTTTGGGAAGTATATATGTTCTCTTTATCCAATATTGATCACAATAAAATTGGATTGGTGTTAGTTTTGATTCGAACTAAAATAAATAATACTACCAGATTACTACATAATCTTGATTTCCAAAAGTCATTTTCAAATCATTAATTTTAAATATATCCCACTATTTTATCAATTACTATTAGCCTTCAACTAATATATTTTTAATACTCAGTCTCATTAGTATTCTAGTGAAAATGATCTTTAAACCTCCATTCATATCTTGATCTATCAAATCTCTACAACTCAAAGAGTTTAAGATAATATTTTTACTAGGAAACTATATTGGTTTGTGGATCTTTGATCTACTAAGTGGAGTCGCATCTCCTGTAAATTATTAATTTTCATTTATTAGTAATTTGGGTTTAAATTTGAAATAATCTATTTAGGGATAATACTTTTTTTCTAACCATAGTTAATTTAACCCACCACTCTCATAATATCTCTCTGCTAGTAAGTGGAACCTTCAACTAGGTAAGACGAGTACCTTGAACAATCAGTTGTTTCCAAATTTAAGTGATGGAAGGAATTTAATAACATAATATTTTCTTTGAGGGATTTGGTAAATTATCTTGGAAATTGAAATTATTTTATATTTAAAATAATTATTTTATGTGTTCACACAAACAACTTCACCATGATTTTAAATAGAAAACATTCATTACATGTGTTCATTTTATCTTTGCATTCATGTTTGTTATAATAGTATGTGATTGTGTGTAATAAATACATATTCAAAAAATAATAAACCATGAATATGTTGAAATAAATAAATAATGATGTAATCATGATCAACAATATATTGTTCAATACATCAATTGAATAATGGATTATCTAGTACCCTAGTGTAATTTCTTAAATCAATACATGACTTGAATTACAACACCTGCAACACCTGTGCAATTCTCTTATTTGGTTAACGCTGAATCTAGACTTGAATTGTGTTTCCAAAAACTCCTATTATTTTTACAGTGTATAAAAAAACACATGTGAGGTGAAACTCAGGGGGTTTAAATTACATTTTAATACTAAAATATGGACACAAAATCCCTTATACAAACTAGAGATAAAATGAAAATGTATAGATTGTCCAAATAATATAATTATTATGTATTACAACATAAATTAAATAACTAAGTTAAATTAAAATAAACCAAACGTATATGGTTTGGTCTCATCCCATTATTGGTCAACATGAAATTATATTAAATATGAAAAAATAAAATTTATAATATTTATCTTGAGGTAATTTTTAATTCCTTTACTTGTATGAAAATAATTTTAATTAATTATTGATATATCTCAAAACACCCAATATACTTTTATTAAATGAAACACGGTTAAATGAAATTTCTAATTTTTTTTATAAATGTTTGGGTCTATTTGGAGTTAAAGGGGATCTGAGGAAATTAATTTAGGGCTTCTGAGGAGGTTGATGGGTCTGACATATTGGGTCTTGACTAACCCAGTCTGACCTAATTCTAAATAGACATTCATTTAAGGGTGTATATATATAATAATAATATATATTATATTATATATGTATAATATATGCTATATATTATATAAAAAAGATATAAAATATAAAGTCAAAACATCACCCTACCCTAAACAGGGAGGGAAAAAATTTCATGCCAAAAAAATCGGGCATGGAAACCTTTTTATTTTTTTTATTTTTTAAATTTTATTATGATCCTTTAATTTGTAATTATATGTATTTTTTTATTATTAGAAAATAATTAATGTTTTCTTAGTAATCATTATTGAAAATGGAAAACCCCTATGGGCCACTCCTATCTCTAACAAACAAGAAATGTGCTCATATCACAGTCCGACTAAAAAAACTTTGCACCAGTAGCCATTAGAGCACATCAAAATTTTAACTTTAAAATCCCATCAAAAATTATTTTCAAAATCGTCCGATCTTTAGTGGGATATATCATGGTGAAATGAATTCAGATCGACATGATTCAAATTTTATTATGATTGTATTGAATCCCTTTTTCCAAATCATAGAAATTTTATTTGATATTTTAATGTTTCTTTAAGTAAATAGTTACATGTTCACTCTAATGTTAATTCAAGGATCCTGAGGCATAGTGGAAGTGTGATAAAAAATTAATTTAAAATTTTCTAGTTTGTAATTAGTTTGAAAACCCTGAATCCACAAAACCCCTTTCCCATATTTCTCTAGTGAGCATGTATAATTCAATTTAAGAATGTTTTTTTTTGAAAAAAAGTGTAAACAATACCTTGTTCGTTTAAAATTTCTTATTTGATTCACTCATCGTTGGTGTGTCATGGATTAAAGGCACCCATATAATAATCCTATAGATTATCCACATGTTCACCATAGCTCTTAGATAATAAATATATGATTCCATGGTGTTAGAATAGAAAACATAAGATCTTTACGAATTCTCTTTGATTGTGTAAAGAATGTGGGCATGATTGAGAAACCAGGATCTTTCTGACCATGTTCTTTCATAGAAATATCTCTCTACAAAAATAAGAGTAAATAGAGGAGATATTATCTCTCTAAATTCATCCAAATGGAAGATCTCATAATTCAAGAGTCTAAAATGATATTTTATACCTAGGTTATTGTTTCCATAATTTCACTTTGTTCTTGGAAAGTAATAAGATTCATTTTAGAGCCTATAACACACTTATAAATTATTTAAACATGTCATCAATAACAAAAATATTTTATCCCTCACTTGTAACACATTAACATGATAAATGATAAAATACGAACCATTAACTCAACATGTAACCTCCATGATAATTTAATAATTCTTGAACATAATATGTTCAATAGTAAAATTATATTTTCTAATATTCAATTTTAAGGTCAAACAAATTATGATTAACTTGAGAAATAAATTCAAAAATTATTATTATAAATTTTAATAATATAATTGAATTATTATTTTATGATCGATCACCAAATAAGTTCAACGACCCCTCACATGGGCCCACTTCTTCCTAACCTTCTATTTATTTGAGTAAGATAAACTTGTGGATACACTTAGTGTATGAACCACTAGGTATTTATCTTGATAGTAGAAAGTATAACCCATAGAAAAAAAAGTAGAGTTTTTCAACCCATAATAGACCCTAATGATATAAGTAATTCAATAGCAATGACTACCTGCAAAGAACACTTTCTGTGTAATATAATCTCTTTGTCATATGATATCATATAATGATGGATGGAGACTTGTGTCATCATTCAATTAATGTTTTATATATCTCATGACCTTACTAGAAGAACATACCTTATTGTACCATAGAAAAGTATTTAATGATGGTACTACCATTTTTTTACCCTTGGCCTACAATATATCTCTTTCTGCACTCAGAAGTGAAAAATTCTATCTTGATCATTTAACAAATGTCATATACCCAAAGACACCCAACATAAGCTACTTCACCGTAACATTAATGTAATGGTTTTTTACTTTCATCAATGTATGTGATCAAATTGTACACACTAATAATGATCTCAATTCAAGAGACCAATACACATATTCATATATAGAAACAACCAATGAAATTAGAAATATGTGGTGTTCCTATTAGCGAGTTAGTCGTCCTGATATCATTGACTCAAGATCACCATGTAAGAACTTCAAGAGAATAAGTTTCACTGATTATGATCACCCATCTCTTAATTATCAATCATCATCTATGTTAGGCCAGTATAATTTATCTAAACCATTGGACATATATTTAATATTACAATAATAGTATCTCAAGTTTCTCCTTACACCTTAAAATTTCTATTATCTTTTGATATGACATGTAATCTAAGTAAAATACCATGTAAATAGTGGATTTTGAAATATAAACACTATTAGGTTATGAATAATACCATTTATATATCAAATAGTATACATGTGATGGTAATCAAATTATATAAAGGAGTTGGTTCTAGGGTTCCCACTCACAACACATACTCATCCAAGACCCCATTATAATATTCAATGATATATGAATATGAAATACACTCCAAAGTGATCCCCATAAATCATTTATTCCATTGATAATATATAATTCCTAGATATTTCTACCAAGTTAGAAAGAAACTTAGGGGAATTTTGATCATGTATTCCATTGATTATCATATACCTTTTCTAGATAATACCGATGAAACTACCCAATGTCTCAACATATTCATCATGAAATACCAAATATATATTTGGTAACACTTTATTCCACTCAGTGATCTAAGTATCTATATTAGGTCCTCTTATCTGGTGTAAGCCCTAAAACCTTCCTTCACTTCAGTCATATGCATGATATAATAGCTAAGGGAAGAACATCTGTAAACCCCCCATGTATTCTTCCTACTCTTATGAAGGATAATGGGATCCTACTAGGTGTATGCACCAAATATATCCCGATTAATTATTCCATCCTCATAACTCACAAATGAGTTAGGGAACTACGTTTAAGCCACCCAAACCTAATCCCTAACTCCTTCTTTATTGGGCCTTATCCCTCATGAGCCCAATCATCATTACCTTTCAAATTACAAATATATAGTGGTAGATATCTATATGGGAATCCTTATTAGGTTTAAGACCCTACCATATTATCAATGGGGTATATTCCATGCATGAAATGCTACCTCAATGGGCCATATTCCATGTTGTCCATTCTTCATCAATGGGCCATATTCCCTATGATTCATCATACCTCACTAAACCAAATTTCAGATGAGGTATTATTCCTTAATGGATACATATTACCAATGTTTCATTATACCTAGATGGTCTATATTACATGTGATTCATCATTTCCCACTGATACATCTTCTCTGTGATACATTCTACCTCAATGGGACATATTCCCTGCTAGTCTAACTATGTCCCCTCATTTCTAATTATCAACAGTCTAGATAAACCAAAACTTGTTTCCTATGTATAATCTCACCTCAATATTATTTTTTATCCTATTTCATGATAATTAATCCCTTACTTCATAAAATTAAACTAAATGGACTAGTTCTATAACATGACCTTCCACTATAAACCTGAGACTATATGGGATTTTACACTTATTAATAAAGATACAAAGGTTTCCTCCTTTAGGTTTAATCCCAACAACCCATAGGTTCTGGATGCATGGCTCTAAAACAAACTTTTATAGATACTAGATGTTTGAACTTTAATGTAACTTTTCTTTTTCATAGAAAACTAACAGTAAAATGCATCATGATTGTTCATATCACATGACCTTAAAATGTATGATGCGTTATGTTATGTGACACTAAACAACACAGTTTTTGATTATGATCATAAGGATACAAAGAAAATCTCTATAATGTGCCTAATTCCAACTCAAAATCATAAAACACCTCCTTATATTTTGATAAATTCTAAAGTGACCATCTATTCGGCTTTAAACCATAGTAAAATCACTATAAAAATGCATAGATTTTATCTATTACTTGAAAGATGGTAACTAACAGTAAAACCATTATAGTAAAGGATTAAAAAAATATCATAAATTTTTTAGATTAACCTAATATATAGTAATTACCCCTAAAATAATGATATGAACCTGACATCCCATCCTCTCTACTAATACAAAACCCAAATCCTCTCTGGTAAAGTTGTAGTGATCATATACTATTGGAATGAAGATTGGTACAAACTCTAAAACATGCAGATATTAGGGATCATTGGAAATAGTGTGATAAAACCAACTAGAAATACTTATATTTTAATAGAAAACTGTTGAGTAACATTAATTATTGAGTTTTACCTTCTTGAATGGGGGTGTGTTGGTTACAAAATGGTAAACATGGCATGAATCTTTTACCAGTGAAAGAGATCGATTTACATTCTTGGGATTGTGGTGTTGTATTAATGAGTATCTTGATTTTGTTTTTCTCTTTTAGGAAACCCATTAGAAATAAATTTTATTTATATTTAATATATGGATAATTCAATTTGAATAATTATCTCTAGATAAGAAGGTGAAAACTATAGGAAACCTCAGGCTGTAGCATCGGACCATCAATGTAATGGATGTTTTATTTGGATGATATAAAGGTAATAACCCTAGGGATACAATATACATCATCGAAAAAGTTGTTCCTATAGTGCTAGATACTGAGTCACTCAATACAAGAATACCATTTAAATGACTCTATCCTAACTTAAAAGAAAATACATGAATCCTCCAAGAGAAGAATCCTTGTTAGTCATCCTACCAAAGACGGGTTGTAGAGAAGCACATGGCCCCTATATCTATATTCCAGTTCTTAGTGAGTGTATATCTGAATAAAAAACACTATCCCCCATCTTAGGGATGTGAGGAATATGTCAATGAATTCCTCATTTTTTCTCAGGAGTTACCCAAGAGGGATTTTTTTATCCTCCACCACCACCACCACCGTATTGCACCAACATTCTAAAGAGATCACCTAGAAGATCCTAGCCCATGTATTCAAAACCAATCACCTAGGAGGAGGTGACTCAAAGGTATATTGATGAATAAATCCTAGAAAAAACTTATATTCATATTCCTACTCATGAATTGTATCATCATATCTTGGTAGTCACTAAAAATAATAGAAATATATTTTATCACTCCCATATAGCTCATCAGAATATCCTCATGATAACACATGAGAAAAATCATATCTCTAAACCCATACAAGAATTGTTCCATCATATTTTTGTAACAACATAAAAGAAGACCCATCTTCCTTCTCCTATAATCATTCAGTAGTAGGATCATATTCGAAATCCCATCAGATTGGATTATTGAAAAATTATGGAAATAATATAGAAGAATGATTTTATTTTTATCCCTTCTATAATACTAGTGATATATCATATATCATCTCCAATACATAAATTACATCCTTTTGTTTTATTAACATCAATTAAGAAGGCCCATATTACTTCATTTTTTTAGGAATCCCGTCAACATATCCTGTATGAAAAAAGGATCATGCACATATTCCAACCCACTCATGATAATACCATCATAATATTCTAATATAAATAATATATTAAGCTCATATTCTTGATGAATATCAAAATACTATATTTGTATTATAGTAACAACATGGTACTCACCAAATAGTATCCCACTAATGATAATAACTACCTATAATACGTGACCCCAATCATGATCGATGTTCGAACTCAGTCACCCGATGAATGATGTCTAGAAGTGTTGGGAAAAAATCCCTCAAGGTAGCATTGAAGAATTTTTGAGGTGATTGTGTTTGTTGACAAAGTGGACATATGTGCTGTGATTGTTGACAAAGAAAACCATGATATAAAATTTTGTTGACAATGGGGATTTCATTGTGGAATGTCAAGTTCAAGAGCTGTAGTCAACAATCCATGTTTGATTCAAGAACGTCGACAAAGGAATGGATGATCTGGAGGCGGTACAAAAAGAATAGATACAAGGTGGTGTCGTTTTCCAGTGTTTGCCAAATTTTTGGGCCTGAAAATCGACAAATGAATAAAAGTGGTTTTTGGAAAAGGGACTTTCACGCCGTGTACTTGGAGGCTTGGAAACTTGTGCGCTTAATGTTTTTCAAGATCAGGACATCAAAATGAGGCAAAGGAAAGACAGTCATGTAAGTATTGGTTTGGTTGGGAAAGTGACCTGCATACCGTGAAGAGACTTGAGCGCCTATGTCTAAGAGGCTTGGGAACATGCATGCCTGTTGTTATTCAAAACCAGAGCATGAAAACATGGAAAAGGGAGAAGGGTGCCCAAGTTTGGAAGTTGTTTGTGCAAGTTACTTGCAGGGGAAGAGACCTGCGTGCCAAGACCTGCGTGCAGAGGGGAGACTTGCATGCCTCCGCACAAAGTGTCCAAATGCCTATAAATACAGGACCACCCCTCCTCATTTTTAAGTGAGTTCAAAAATTATAAAAATCAGATCTCCCATCGCGCAGGTGTGGTGGCCGCGCAAGTGGTATGTGGTCATGCAAGTATGACTTGCGCGCCAGTTGATGGTTGCATGCCTAAGATAGTTTGGGCGAGGAAGGAAGTGAGTCACGCAAGTTTGGAGTAGCATAAGCATGTATCGCGCAAGTGATTGAGGTGGACTTGCATGCCAGTTTTGACTTGCATGCTGAGACTTGCACGTCGGCTTAGAGAAGAGCGCCATGTAAGGGTGATTTCCGGTAGTGATTCACGGCTATGTGGAAGCTAGAAGAATTGTCTGATACCTTCAGTGCAAAGAGAGAGTCATCTACGGGTGAAAGTTGGACTTCAACAGAGCATCTAAAAACAACTGAAGATGTATTCATTAGTGATAATGAAGAGACCTACAGGTCTATAAACTGTGAGTGGATCCTCTCCAGAGCAGTGAGAAAATGAAGAAGAAGAAGGTGATCCTCTCCACTGGCAGTGATCCAGAGAGAGAGAAACAGGGAGTGACCCTTGGGAAAGCAGTGATCTGACCCTAAACTTTGTAAAGGTAGTGAGCCTAGGAATAGAAGTGATATATCCCGATCCTTGTAAATAGTAGGGTGCTTATAGTGGATTTGGTACATCAGTACATTGCTAGTGTATGCTCCTTGGATGTAGCCCAGTGAGGGTGAACCAAGTAACAATTTGTTGTGTCCTGTCCATGCTTTACTTTCTGTTCATATTGTGCAACATTAAAGAGAGAGAAGAGTGATTTTCTTAACAGCGAAAAAAGATCAGAACAGGCTTTAATTTTTAAATTAGTCCTACCCTGATTCACCCCCCTCTCGGGGTATTCAGCCTTGTAGACCTAACAAGAAGGATGTTTCACTAAGGGAAAATGAAATATAGGCGAATGATTATATCTCTAACCCTATCATAGATGATATTCTTGAGGACCTTAATCATCTCTAGATATAAGTAAAAAATAAAAACAGTTCCTCTTTGATGGGAGAAGGAATCTATAGTCATGCATGTCCTTTCTATGGTACCATGATCTAAAAATTTATAGGAGATCTAAATAGTACTCATCATGAAGGTACCTTACATTTGTAGTGATATTAGGATCATACATAGAGAAAAACCCATGTAATAAGATTTTTAGGTCCTCCCAATAGTATGAAGATATGCTGGAAATCAGGTCCTCCCCTTGGTAACTTATAAACAATTTGTAACAATTAATTTCCACCTAATTGGAGACATAATGATAACCCTAGTGGTCACCCATAGGGTATATATTATAGAGTTACTCCATAAAAAATAGATAATAGATTAAATATAGGTCTTCACCATGATAGAGAATCGGGTATCAACCATATAAATCCTCCATATGGTGCTCGATGTGAAGTCCCTCCTGAAAATGACTTATATTCTTGGCATGATGGTCCTCCCTATATAGAAGCTACCCTAATTTTCACCCATTTAGAGAGGAACTCAAAAGATTAAGGCTAGATACAAAAAGTGAAACATCACTAACTGGAAGTATCTCATCTTAGTCTAAATACAGTCTATGTTGATGTTCATCATCCACACCTACCTTAAATATCTTACCCTCTAATGAAACTTTGGAGATTTTGAATGATCCTATTATTCTAGATAAAATAATAGAGAAATGGTCTTTATGGCATGATATACATGATTAAACCCTCATAGATGACATTGAGAATTTCATGGTCTTGTAGGAATATCTAACCAAGAAAAAAATACCATTCATGTTCTATCCCATCGCTACTCCAAACTACGACATTCTAATGGAATTAAAATAGGATCGCATGCCCTGGTCTTTCTGTAACTTATGGATAAATCTTAATCAACTTAACTATAGATTCCTACCTTATGGGGAGTAAAATAACCTTGTTGGTTTGATGAATGAGATATATCACTAAGTAGACTTGGTAAACCTTTTTAGTGTCCTAGAACCCTAAATAAAGGGCCCAATGTGAGTGCCCCAAATTTCATGTCATGGTAGTATGAAGATGACCCACTAGATAATATTTGGTACCACATATGATGTATAAATTTGAGGGTGGGGTGAATGTGGACCTTTATATTTTACCTCTCTCACTTTCTAAAAAATACCATCAGGGATGGAATCTTTCAAAGCCATTTCTTCATTCCATTTCACATGCACTAAATTTCCATATGCTAGTTGATCTGTCTAGAAGAATCCTTTCATTACTTAAGTGTCGAAATGGAATACTCAGCTGGAGTGATATTTCTATAGGCACTTTCATCAAGATGCTAATAATTTTGGGTAGGCTCCCAATTTATAGTAAATAGATCCTACTAATGTAGTCCAACCATTAAATACATTCATCTCTCATTATAAACATGTGTAGCATCCAACACAAGCATGAACAATGACTTAATAGATATAAAAGACCATGATATCAGCTACCAAAATAGCATTTCTAGAATAACCCCATACCACCAATCTAAAGGAATTTTTACCACCACCATCACCCTTTAGATTATCAAATACAAAGAGGATTCATGACATGATGTCATAGAGAAATGTCAACCCTATCCCATCAAGTTGGGGCATTATTACTCATTCCTCTTTCTAGGAATTTAGTGATCTCCATGTTGGGATCGACTTCACAAGAATAGACCTCATAGTTTCTCTTATTTCTAGATCCATACCTCTCATTGGTAGAGTGTCTAGTAAAAAAAACTCGAGAATCCCTCAGGATCAGCCTCTATAAACTAATTTCTAAGGGGAATCAGGAAGAAAATATAGAGCCTCAAAGGGGTTGTAAGAAAAAAAATCTACCAAGAAGTGAAATATCCAAAATATTTTTGACTTGTCCCTAAATGTATATTTTGAGGATATAATATCGCATTACTATTATGTGGTGGATGAGGACATGATTCTTGGTTTACGCTTCATATTTGTGAATATAATTAAATTCAAAACTTATGATAATATGATGCATGACACCAAAATAAGAGAATTTGATGAGGAAGTGATCATTTAAATTTTTTTCAACACTAAAGTCTATGAATAAGGTTTTTGTACTTAGAATATGATATAGACTCGTTTTTTAGAATATCCTTTCAACATCCCACTATTTCCAAATTAATGAGAACCATCCCATGATAAAGGGAAATGCATGAAAATATCTCACCCACCACACAAAGAATATGATCCTATCTTTGTTAAATATATGTTTTATCAATTTTTAATTGAGTTAGGGATTCCAAATAAAATCAATATTTATCTACATATAGGAAATATCCCTAATGAGTTTTTTCAATACATGTCCAAAATGACTCCTTTAGAAACCCCCCTTAACATGAATGGGTTACTTAACTTATGAAAGTATAATCATTTCATCAACAAAACATGGATCCCAAATAACTAGTTTATTTGACCTTGATGTATAAATACTAACAATAATTCCCTCTATTAGAGAATCAACCACTAAAATTTTAGTAAAAATACTCTGGGACAACTCAAAATGGATATCAATAGTAGGCATGAGTGAGTTGACTGAATCAAGACCCACTACCTATCTCTCCTAGGGAATAATCTTAGGTCAAATTCCCACTATATTTCCTTTACTTCATGGATTCTCTTGCAACATGGATGGAATCCATGGAAGGGTTGTATACTAAAGTGAAAACATAGAGAATGTTGTATCCAAAATGAGTGGGAATGAATCCTCTATCCAACATTTAGAATCTCTCATTCATGATATTCAATGGTATGAGAGATATTGAGAAGAATCTCACTCACTTTGTGTCTTGATATAAAACCATTATGAGGATGATCAATCGATATTAAGTAGCAATGATTGTGTGTTTTTTGTAGAAAATAGAAGGAATACAATTTATCTACTAAAAAAAACAACAATCTTGGCCTATCATTAACTAAGAAGACCTATAGTGACAGTTATTTTATCAATTCATCTCCGTGTAGAGAAAGACTACAATTATTGACCTCTTAAATTTTAATAAGAATGAAAAAATATGGTTTCAAACTCCATCACTTAGTGAAAATTCCTGAATTATTCCTTAAATATAATCCTCTCATAGGATAATATTTTATAAATATGTATCAAAAAAATCTAAGATGATTTATAGAGTCCCCCCATTCCATTGAAGTACCCTAGTGGTATTCTAGAGTTTGTAGAAGGCACACAATTATTTCAAGATGATATTCATTACTCCAAGTATTATTATTGGATAAAAATTTCAATAAAAGAAAAGAATACTAAAATATTAGAGACTATGAATATCATGATCAAGCCAATTTAGATAATAGTTTCAACTCTCAAGACTATTAAATATCATAATATTCAATGTCCTAAAAAATAATGATAACATCAAAACCAAATTAGGAGGAAAAAATAGAAGAATCTCCTAAAGATTATAGATTGGAAGAACAATGTTTAATAATTTCAAAATTAATGGGTCTCATGATATCTCATTTCTTACCTATAGAAGGACATGATCAAAGTATCAAATATTATAAAATACAAAGATATCATTCTAAATGATCATCTATACTAATTATTATACCATCAAGATACTGGTAAAAAATGATTAGGAATGCTTCATCTTCAAGGATGTACTCTAAAAGATAGCTAACTCGTGGTAGTTTGAGTTTGTAAATGAATTGTAATATATGACCCATAATTTCTACCAATTCACTAAAAGAATAAAGGGAATAAAAAAGTCTCATCCAAAGAAATGAAGAAATTTTTAGGACTGAATGACTAATAAATCAGCTAAATGAGCATACTCTATACTTAGAGAATAGCTTAATCAAAAAAATAAGAACCTAAATCCCCCACAATACTTGAGGTGAATTTTTCATCATCTCAAAAGTCCAAAAGTTGATGCAGTCGACATCTATAGAAGAATGTTTTGAAATAATATCCCTTATAAGTACCCAGTTCAACACAAAGTCTCTAGGACATCTTCAACACATCACTGTGGGGATGAGAATTTCCCCACCAAATGAGATAGTTGGAACTGACTTTCTAAACTAGATGTTCATTTGATGAGGAGTCACAATATGGATCTATCAATTTCATCTACATAACTAAACCCATTTCTAATGATATGGTTGACTCATATAAACCTGATTTACCTACCAATAATTAGGGAAGAGGGCATAAAGGATTAGGAGGTTGAGAAATTTGAGGTTTAAATGGACATCAATATTCAGGAACTATTTTTTGGAAATTATATATGTGGTTAAAACCTAGAGAAATGCACTAAAACTAGAAAAATGGGATCATTAAACTGATTCTAAACCATCTAGGGAACATTCAAAACCAATTTTACTAGAAGACCAACTAACAATGGTTTTATTTTCTAGTCAACATAAAAATGTTGGAAGGGCATATCAAAACAACCAATACACCAAAAAGATGTCCCCCAATTATAGTCATGGGAAGGATCCTACCACATAGTTTATTAAAATTTCTAAACCTTGAGACAAGGAGAAAATTCATGGTAGGAAGCATCAACAACTATTTTAGGAGTATAAAATCATAAATCATATAGTCATCATCCCAAACAAACAATAAATCTTGGATATACATTACCTATTTACAAAACATAGGGAATACTTTATCAATACCCTCTTAATCCCTTTACAGTTTAATCCTATAGTTGTTTATATTGAGACATATCGTGAAAATACTAGATCCACCAAATGTAACATTATCATTTCCTTCATAGAATAAGACATGGAAGAAACCATTCAAGGTAAAATTAGGTCCCTATATATATATCTGAATAACATAAAAAAAATATACACCCATTAGGCCCTTGATGAATATAGTTCTGTGATAAATATCATCCTAATTTGAACCCTTAGCTTATGAGGAAATAATAATGATGTGATTTTACCTTCATACCTGAAAATTATGGGGGTATTAAAAGAGTAAACATATATATCTCAAAAGGATCGTGTTTAAAACTTAGTTTGGTGGACAAATTTTGGACTCCATGTTTGAGGTTGTCCACTGAGATAGGACCCTCAATGCACTGCGGGGAATTTTGTGTCTATAAATGCACCTGGAAGTTCCCACATCATATCATAAGTTCTTAAAGTATTACAATGATAGAAAATTGTGGGTACTATATTCTATTATTCCACCTCCAAGGACTGAAAATATACATATATAGTTGTAGGGTTCTATAAAAGGGAGGGTAAGGAATCAACTATAGATAACACCATCTATATTACTACACCTGATAGCCTAGGAACTACTTATATTAATTTATAGGGTGAAATTAATAAGTACTATGTATTTTTATTCAATAAACTAAAGGCAGAAACTCTAGATCTTGGAATTCATGTGTTATTATAGGCTATATTGGATAATAAATTTAATTATATAATTATTTAAATCTCTTGTGATGGTTAGGTAAATATTTTTATTGACCAATAACTGCCAACAAAGTAAAACACCATTTCACATTCCATGAATTTTATTATAGCCCCTGAGCATCTCTATTGTCATACAAGTCTGACCAAAGTTGGCTAATCCCGGTCTCTTTGACTAGTTGGATACGAATCCCATAAAACAAAAACCAGCAAATCATGGGTTTGAAAAAAATATCCCATCCTTATGGTATCTATTTAATCATAAAATCCCCTCAATTTGGAAGAAGTATGTCATTCCAATGGAGATAACAATTCCCCCATATCATCTCCTAGATAAAAAAAATTCATATCTATCTTCCTCTTCCAATAATAGTGAAATATATGGAGAAGAATAATATATCAAAGACCTTCCTCCACCATTATAGGAAGGTGTCTCTACCACCATATAGAAAATTATAGAAGTAAATATAGGTGTGAAGGAAAAATATATAGAATATGATAATCTATGAAACCATTCCCCTAAAGATTAAGGCATGTTTATTTATTTTCTAAAAAGTTTTTGATATTTCAAACCACAGAAATTTACCGAAAATTCGGGGTTAGATGCTGGTGTGGCAACCAATCAACTTCTTCTACTAGATGACCACTGTAAAAATAATTAAGTGGTGAGGAGAATGCATTTAATAAAATATTAAAACTTCATTATAGAAGTACAATACCTAAAATGGATTTCAAAAATTATCCTCTTTGAGAAAAAAAATATGAAAATTGAATCTTTCATTGATTTCATGTATCTCAGCTAGCAATACCAAAAGGAGGATTTCTGAGTCTTAAACATAGAATTATTAATTGATGTAATGACATACTTCCATGAATTATCATTCATGGTTGGTTATTCTGGATATAATAGAATATGAATGACACTAGAAGATGGATAGGTAAATATTTTAAGGGGATCCCAAGTGGTATACTATTATGAATTAGTTTGATTCAGCTTGAATAATTCTAGAATCACATATCAACATGTCATGGAACATATCTCTGGGTTCTTTCTAGGAAAGGATGTATAATTATATATGAATGATATGGTTGTTATGTTCTAATTTTTCTTTCATCTTCTAGAAAATATTGAAATAGTTTTAAACAAACTATGCAAACATGGCTTTAAGATGAACCCCCTCAATTGAAAATTCAGATTAAAATTAGGGAAATTCCTTGGATTCATGGTACACCATCAGGGCATCAAAACCAATCATAAAAAAAATGAAGGAGATAATTGATATTCCACCTCCTAAAAACCTAAATGGGTTGAGAAAACTCTAGGGATACCTTTCTTACATCAGGTGATTCATAGAAAACATTTTTGGAAAGTGTATTCCCAAAACAAAGTTGATTAAGAAGGGATCCTCCTATTAGTTGGATAAATATATTCATAAGGCCTTTAACAATATCAAATAGTACCTTATGCACCCACCAGTCCTTATTCCCATAGTAGAATGGAATAATGTCATCCTATATGTGAAAACACTAGAATGATCACTCAATTCCATCCTTACTCAAAATAATTATAGAGAGGCTAATATTATTCATTATCATTGTAGAATAAATTTTGGATACAGATAATTGATACTCTAATATCAAAAAAATACTATGATTTATATTCTTATTGAAAAAATAGAAATTATTTATAGCAACGAAAAGTTCACATGGTCTCTTGTATTGATCAAATCAATTATATCCTTATTAATCCAATGTTTAATAGACACTTATAATAGAGGAAGGTAATTTTATATTAGTTTGACAATCATTTTGTGTCTCAAAAGTTAATCAAGGAATGTGTGTTAGTAGACTTTTTCAAATTTAACCATATCCCATAAAATTCACTAATAGTCTCAGAACTCCCCATTGAAGATTCATTTTCCATCCATGACACCAACAAAACATGGGATATGTATTTTTATTGAACCTCTAGGATCCTTATAGGATGTATTATTTAAATAAAAAACTTAAATAGTTCATCTTGGAAACTATATTAGTCTCCTAAAGAAATATTTCCCTTCCTTACTCATTCCTATGCTTAGAAGGATTCTCTAATAAAGTGGTCAAATACCAAGCCATCATTACATGTTTGAATATGTCCCTAAAGATACTAATGTCTATAAAAAATATAAAGAGTGATATAGAGTAGGTAATCAAGAAAATAATAGAAGATATTCCACCAATAAGGAAGTGGTAATTACATTACTTGATTATTTATGAGGTTTGATGGATGAATTACCCTTAGAACCAAAACTGTCCCACATCCCATGTTCACAAAGTTTCTAATTAGATGAAATTGTCGATGAAATTATATCCTTGGATGTTCTATATTAGTAAAATAGTCATTAATTTATCATATAATAGTGTTGTATTGTTATTTATGAATAATGATATGGAATAGGTCAATGAGGTCGACACCAAATAATATCAAGGTAGAACTCTACCCTCACCAACTGATACAATAATTAGATATATGTATCCAATAATAGAATACATCCAAAATGTGTTTCACTCATTGAATCATGACAAAAAGGGATAAATCCATCATTATGTAGTAAATTTAATTTATTATGATGGCCTAAATTCATAAAAGGTTCTCTATAATAATGAATTTAATGGCGTTATCCTCAAGATTGTTAGAGGGAAGACCCTCAATGGTATGTTGGCAGTCCATGTGGGTGCTTTTGGAACCTTCAATTCATGAACTGAACTCTTCAATTATATAAATAAACATAAATATGCATATCCATCAATGATATAAGACTACATGGGGTTTATGAATAAGTTCCATGATTTTTAGATACATCCCAACTTCAGCCACCAACCCCTTGAATTATTACACACCAATAAATAATCTTGGTCGATGGTAGTGTGGGGAAGATTTAACAACCCAGGTAATGTTAAGATAAATACATTTTCATGTATTATTAATATTCATTAATTATATTTTATAGTGTTATATTCATTAATATAATATTAGGAATTTTTTTAATAAAAAGGAAAAATGATTTATTTATAACCGAATTTGGTTTTCATGTATTATATGGTTTTATTTAAAATCCGGATTTTCAAATTAATGTTCCTTGGTATCTTTGAACTACTGATAGGGGGTTGAATCAGTGTTTGACTTTTATAAATTTACAAATTTTTTGTAATTTGACCTTTAAAACTTGTTAGAGTTATTTACATATCATATTTCTAAAAATATCACAAGCATGAATATATGATAAAGTAAACAATTCACACATGATTTACATGGTTTAACCTCAGTGTAAGAACATATATATTTTCAATGTCAACTATCATAGATCAATGGAAATTACCAATTAGAAATAAGTGAATACAATATTGAACCAATCCCCATTAAACTACTCATATCACCTGATATGTATGATTATTCTAACTCCATTTAGTTTATTAAGTTTTTCATACAAAACTAAACCACAACAAAAATAATAAAACTTTATAAATTCATCTCCCATAAGGTGTTTCTAGATTTCTCTACCCAGTTTCCTATGTTCATAAATTTATATCTTGTGTGACCTTTTCTATTTCTAGTATAGTCTATCCATTATTCCTCCCAAAAACTATTCCAACTTCTGATTTATTTTTTTCCAATTAACAAAGAACAATGTGCCTTACTTCTGCACAGAAACTCTATCTGGTGAACATTGTCTATTTCTATTTGTTCGGTTCTCTAAACTGAAACTTTTTTTGAATATAATGAATGAAAATTATCTTTTTGGAACAATTCATCTATATGAAACAAATCATAGATTAAATACTCAATTCTGATACAAAACCTTCATCACTATATCTATTTTTTATAGAATAGTGATATCTAAAAATATACTTGTTCACTACTTTATATATAAACACCATAAGTATAAATGTTAGGAACATATTTTACTTTCCCACATAGTAAAACATTAATATAATATCTCTAACTAATTTTAAGTTTTTTGGATACATCTCAACTCTTTTAGAATATTCATGAAGCTTCTTTGAATTCACAAGTGTTTACAACTTACTTCAAACTTCATTAAATTATGATGTTAACGAACTTCTCAAAACATCATTATTTCATCTTAAAAAGAAACCAATTGAAAATATAGAATTTCATTATCAAAATTTGGTACTTTATAATTTTATGTAAATTTTCTCATTAAAATACATATAGAAATATGTATTCTAATAAATCTTTTATGAACATTTTTTCCATTTAAAAAAACATCACTTCTCCACTTTTTATTATTCTGGATTCTTTTTTTGTCTGATGACTTTAAAAAAATTCCCCATCTAGCCTTGTTTTTCTAATCACCTTTGTTCGTCATTTGTTTGACCAATATTCTTCATAGGAAAATTTATTCTAACTGATCACTTTTTCTTCAACTGATATCTTTACCTCATCTAAAACATTTTAAAAAACAAACATATCTAAAACATTGTCTGATGAAATTGTTGAAGTTTGTTAGATTCATGCCAATATGATGGATATAATCAATCAAAAAACATCACAACTGACAATTAAATCATAAATATGAGTTTTTTGTCAGATGAATTCAAAAAAAAATATCCTCCCAACTCTATGTTGTTTGAACATCCTTTATAGGATCCTTTTCCATTAATTCTTTCTATAAATATCCTTTATCTGATGAACATTAATAAAAAAATAGATGTATTTTTTTCTACTGTATTTTTGTATCATTGAATTTATTTCGGCATTACACGTTATAAGTTCACAACTATAAACTCTACTCATATTTTAATAGAACTCTTCTATTCAAACTTCATACAAATATTTTATCAAGAATCTCTATCATTCTTTTTCTATTACTATTTAACCTATTGAAAATAAATAAAATTTTCTTTTTCTATTTATATTGACATGAAAATGATAGTTGAATATATTTTTTTAACTTCTAAATAATTTTTTCACATTAATGTTTTTTATTGATTTCAATTATCCATTCAGTAACAATATCTTCATTTGACTAACGTTTTCAACCTCAAACATTATCATCCATGTCTAATTATCTCATACTAATGATCTTTGTATACTGAGGTTAGTATGGGTAAGTGTGTATGGAACTCTTTTTCTAGATATCCTTGTTTGGATATTTTCATTTGGGTTTTCTAATGGAATTGTACAAACATTCCATTTTTCAATCTCATTGACTTTCAAATCCAAACATAATTTTAAAAAATTTTTCTAGAGTTTTTATCATAAAAAATAATTTCTAAAACATTCCCTTTAGAAAATACTCAATTGATCACCATTTATAAACATAAAAATTATCCATCTAGAATGTTTTATCCAAATAACTACAATTGAATCTCTCCATCTAGAAACTTTCATCTAGAAAGTTAACTCTATAAACTCCAACACTTATAAGTGGATTTACCTTATAAAAACATTAGTAAGTTTGAACTTCCATTTTTATCACAAACAATCTATATATAAAATTGTGTCATAAAAAGATAAACAGAAACACTTTGATCAAAATCTTTTCTCATGAGGTTTTACATGATGTTAGGAACATTGAGATCAGTATAGAATCAGTTGAATTATGTTAGAAAATTTCTTAAAAAAGCTTCCAACTTTCATATTTATCACATATTTTACAAATAAATATATAAGAATAGTTAATTTTAAAAAAATAAAAAACTTATTTAACATCACAATGGATCTTTAATCACCCCCTATGGATTTATTGGAAACATTCATAAAAAATCAGAATTCAATAATTTTCATCACTAAAACATTGGTATGGACTCTATTTCTCCCAAATTTTACCAAAATGTAGCCTCTTTATTAGAGATGGTCTTGATACCACACTACTAGATAGAGTAATGTTTTCAATGTAGTTCCATCCCTTGGAGATAAGATAATCTATGGAAATATTTTGTAAAATCCCCCACTTTTATCTTCTACATTTTTTATAAATTTCCAACACTAAAATTTTCACACTAAACCTAAATTTTATCTCCCTCGTTCTATGATAACCAATTCTTCATATTCATTATATAAAGGGTTTTAAAAACATCATAAAAATTTATTACTCTCTCCCCATTTTCAACACAATACAATCCTAGTGGAGAAACTTCATTACAAAATTTTAGGAAGTATTTGGTGTTGTATTAACATGAAGTTGCAACTTAAATTATAAAAATATTTTACTTGGAAAAGATTTTGTGAAAACATAATCAATTTGATAATTGGTAAATATTTACTCAAGCATAACATCTCTAATAGAAAATTTATCCTTTATAAAATCATACTTAATATTGATGTTTTTTGATCATGAATATTTTACATGATTTTTGAAGAGATCAATGGAACTCGGATTATCATAAATTATCTTAAATGGTTTACAAAATTTCACCCTGAAATATTATAACTAAACATTAATCTAGATAATATTAGTATAGTCTTGGGTGGTGGATAAATGTTTGACTTATTGCATGTTCAAAGTCACTAAAATATGTTTCTTACAATACCAAATTAAACAACATTCTCCCAAGAAAACATTTCCTCTTGATGTTGACTTTATATCATTGAATTCACCATCCCAATTAGCATATGTGTAACCAATAATGTTCAAATCATGAATTATTTTATAAATAATCCCATGTGAATTTACACATTTTACATACCATAGAATTATTTTTTCTTCTAACATATGAGATTCCTTTTGATCACTCTAATATCTTGCACACAAGGTAACTACAGAAATAATTTCGGGTCATGTAGCAATAAGATAGTAAAAACATCAAAACAATTTTCAGAAGTCTTTTTGAATCACACATTTCTCAACCTCATTTAAAAATATTCATCCCAAAATAAATATGAGTAGAAACTTATTTTGATTCTATCATGCTTAAATTTTTTAGAACCTCTCTGTCATAATTTTCTTGAGATATAAAAATCTATTTAACCTTTTTTAAAACTTGTAAACCAAAGAAGAATGTTTGTTATCTGATTAATGACATCATAATTTTACTTCATTTCTTCAAAAAAAAATATTTAAATTCATTTTATTTATCCCCTAAAAAAATTGTGTCATCAACAAAAACAATAATAATCTGGGTACGTGATTTAATCTCAATGAAATTTAAGTTTTTGTATACTTTCCTTTTAGAAAAAAATCATCATTTTCAAGAAAAGATATTTTTGGAGTACTAGGCTCATGGATCTTATTTCAAATCACAAAAGTATTTCCTCATCTTAAACACCTTGTTTTCATACTTATCAAATAAAAATATACAGGGTTGTTCGATTTAAAATTGTTCCTTAATATTATTATTTAAGAAAGTGGAATTTATATCCATCTAAAAAATTTTTAAAAAACGTTTTATAGCTACTTAAAATAACATTATGATAGTTTTTATCTTGTAAAGAGGGATTTTTTTTTCATAATATACACCTATTTATATCCTTTTTAATCAATTTATTCTTTGTTTCTTGAAACTTCACGTGTTCATTCATATTTTTTCTAAAAACCCATTTTCTTATAATAATGTTATTTCCTATTGAATATGGAACAAGTTTCCAAGTGTCATTTTTCTCTATCTGATCTAATCCTCCATCTATATAATCAACAAATTATTTATTTTTAACTACCTTTGAAATTGATTCTGGTTCAACCTATGAAATAAGTGATGTTTGATTTTCTAGTCTCAAATTTATTTTAGTCTGAACTAAAGATTTCAAATTTCCATGTATATTTTCATTTTCAACTAAATTTTGTAGTGTAAGAAATTTCAGAGTCTTTCTACCTAATTAAATTACCTTGTTATATGATTCTTGTAAATCATTAATCACCTATTTTATCTCACTTTAATCTTCACTTTTTTTAATTCTGATTGTAATTCTTTAACTTATCTTCTACATTATTCTCAACAGCCCTTTTTAAGGATGTTAGATTCTCAACAACTATCAAATTATTTGAATCCACTAACTTTTTTAAACATTTGTTCTAATATTTATAACTTTTAATGTTGATTGAATATCCCTTGATAATTCAATACTCATCTTTTTTATCAAATTTTCTATGATCTGTAGAAAAAAGGGACTTCTAAAAACAATTAAATATTTCCCTAAATATGTTTTTTCACAACATCTCATAAGAAGTAATGATGGATTACAGACATAAAAGACAATGGTTTTGTACATATATAGCAGTATTATGAGATTATATCTTGAAAAAACATAAATATTTTATAGTAAACCAGTATACTTCTTCTGACTTCCACAAAACCACTCTTTTTTCCTTTTTCAAACTATGTTTTATTTTGGGGTGTAAGAATCATTTTACTGATGTTTAATTACATTTTCTTTTAGATTTTATTAAGAACAAGTACTTAGGTAATAATTTCAATTTTATAGTCTTAGTAAAAGTATATAGTCACCCAAATATACTAATAAATATCTTCTATAAAATATAAACATTTCTAAAGACTATAATTTTTGATTAATTAACAAAATATTTGTCATTGGAGTGAAATAATCAATAAATGTTACAGAGTATAAATCCTCCTTTTTCTTGATGTCGCATTTTCCCAAAAAGATCTAGGTGAATAATTTTAAGAGGTCTAGTGGATTGGGGTTCAAAATTCTTATATTTCCCACTAGCAATGTTCCCTTTTTAAAATGTTTTGAAAACAACATCGTCCTTCATCTTTAGCAATGGTATGTTTCTTAAAGCATAAAATTTAGAACCATAACTCATACATTTATATTAATGGTTCCCATTTATTTAATGCCCAAATTTATTTTGATCATAACTAATTAAATAGCATGAATCAACATGTTCTCTAATCTAAAAGAGATTTCCACTAGTTATTTCTCCCCATGTTACAAAATTACTATCTTCCACTCTTCCTAGATATAAGAATATTTCAAAAAAATCACTTTACTTCCATCATCAAAAAGTTTTCTCACAGGGAGTTTGTTGTGTGTGAGATAGTCAACATATAAAACTTCTTTAGATATTAGTTTCTCATCTTTAATTTAGGAAGTACATATTCATCTAGTTTTTAAGGAACTATCATTTCTAAAAGTAACTGCTGCTCCATTATGATTTTTAACATCTTTTTTTATCTCATGCCATACATGAGGAATTTCCACTATAAATTATTCGTGGATTTATTATTTTTATTTCCTTCAATGTTGTCTCAAAAAACGCTATTTTATCAACATTTTTCTTTGTAGCTTCTTTTTATTTCCTCGTATAATAAACATTTCCTTGAAGAGTTATCATGAATTCTTTATCAAAGCATATTTCTTAGTCATATTTTCTACAAACATACTCCAGGTAGTCAAACTATTTATTTTTAACTTTTATAACATGTTGAACGTTTTTTCCAACTCCCTATGACCTTGGAAAGTTAATGACTTTTCTTCAACTGTTTTCCCCTTTTATTCCAACCTATTTCTAGGAGGAAACATGTTGTGACATTAGTTTTATGATTTTTGGCCATAAATTCCACAATATTAACAATAAATATTGAGTCTTGGTTTTTTTAAAAAGAAGGATCTTTACCTATGGATAGTTTTTCAAAGTTTTAAATTTTATTTTGTTTTTGTTTATTAATGGCATGGGAAAATTTATAATGGGGTTATTATCAACTTATCTTGATGTGATATATTTTTCAAATTCTTTTTAAATCCAATATTTACTAGAATTTTTCTTGACATCTACAAGGCTATTAAAATTATATGAATTTTTATTTTTAGTGGTTAAGGATTTCACCTGAATCTTTGGATGAGATTTTTCAGTGAACTGGTTAATTTTATATTCTACATAAAAAGATTTATTTCAATTATCATTTATCATTATTAATATTCTTAAAGCCTCGAGATGTTTTCTTTTAAAAAACCTCATCATCCTTAGCTAAAAGTTTTTTACTGAGATATTTCACTATTTTTTCTTATTCAGCAACTCTCAGTTTGAGGTTTATAATATCATAAATGTACTTATCATGTTTCATAAGGATGTATTTCCTTACGTCATTTTTCATTCCACATTATCTATTCATAAATATAATTTATTTTTTGAATTTAGTGTTTTTCTCAAGACATGAAAAAGTTGTAATATCATTTGATATTCTTGGTGACTTTCTTAAATTCATTTTTCTTCTTCATTATAAGAGGAATATTCCATTATATTAACATTAGAAAATAAATTTGTGAATTTTTATAATTCTTCACTTTTGGATGAACTGATATTAGTACAGTAATCTTCAACTATATTAATTAGCATACTGCTTCTATTTCCAGTGATCTTATTCTTACCACCAGTGGATATCATATCTTAGAATTATTTTAAACATATATTACTAAGGATTTAAATTTCAATAATATTTTTTTTCCCAAACTTTATTCTTTGACAAATTCATATAAATGTTTTAAATTCTTCCACACTTGATAATTTTGAGTGGAAGTTTTCCTCCATAAATTCCTCTACCTATTTAGTATTTTTTGGAGATAAGATCCTTGATCTTTTAATTAATTTAATTAAATTTTATATATTATAAATCATTATTTTCAAAATATTATGATCAACTTCTTGGATTCCCATATTTCACATAGATTCAAAATCTATTTTATCCTTGATCATATTTCTGAATATTGGATCATTTCTCATCTCATAATCAAAACAAAAGTTATGCAATTCATTAAGAGATAAATTATCATTATCTTATAAAGTATATATTTTAATGTCAAAACTATCTGGAAGGATTCTCATGAGTTTATTTACAATAGTAGAATATTTAAAAATATCTCCAAATCCCATGATGATGCAAAAAAAATCATTTACTCAAGTAAAGAACTCATCAATAGTTTCTTCATCTCCCATTTTGATGTCCTAAAACATACTATTACATATTTTTTGTTTTACTTCTTAAGCTTTGGTATTTCCCTCAGTGGTACTTTTGATCTTCTACCAAATTTCCATAGTTGTTTTGAGGTCCATCGCCTTCATAATTTTTTTTAATAAACACATAAGAATAGTGTATATTGCTTTCCCATCAACCTCAATGTTTCTCTAACCAATAAAATTCATAGTTCCATTTTTCCCAATTGGTGTAAACCCAATTTTTACTACATTAATAACAAAAAGTCCAATTAATAGAAGATTAGGTATTAAATTTTTTCCCTAGAGGCCATGGTTTGATCAAAAAATCTAACCAAGTAAGGATTTATGTATAAACATAAAGTGGGTTTCAGAAGAACTGGGAGATAAATAATGTTTGTGGTGAGTTAGAGTTGAATTAAGGGAAACATTACTTTTAATAACTCATTTTAGATGTTTTAAATATTCATATTCTAAATATTTTTCTTCCATGTTCATATCATTAAAATTATATTATAAATGTATTTATATGGACATAAATGAATTATAAAGTACATTTTATGTCACTTTTAACTTTTATTTATTGTTTTACAAAAGTAATATTTTTATATTTTTTAAATAAAACATTTTGTCAAAAATAGAAATGTAATGATTTATTTGAACATATACAGTATCAATAGTTATTAACACTCCTGAAACCATTATTTGATGTTTTTATTCCTTCGTAAGATTTTATGTTTTCTTGAATGAGAACCAATATTTCTTTTTTTATAGATATTTACTAATTTTTTTTAAAATTTAATAGATATTTATATATATATAAAAAGTCTAACTATGGGTGAAAAAAATATTTTTATGAATATGATAATGAAAATGAAAGATTTCATGTGTTATGATTGGGTTATGGTTCTTGGTAATTATTTACAATGATGGGTGAGCCTTATATAGCTCAAGATGATGGGTGAGCCTGGTATAGCTCATGATGATGGGTGAGACGAATATATATTTTCAATTAATCATGCAAATGGATAGAGTTAAGTAGTTAGTTTCATTCTAAGAGTTTATTATATTTTTTTGGGCATGTTATTCCATTTATATGGATGATTATAAGAGTGATATGAAAATTATGTCCCATGTAACCTGGAAAATTTATCTATTATTTTTATTTGTTCTCATGGAAATATTATGATTTCAGAAGGTGAGATAATGAGATTTTATTTAAATAGATGTTTATGCTACTTCTTAAGGGTGAAATGAATAAGTTTTCATGTCTTTTTCTTGATTGAAAATATAACGAACCAGAATTATATCTATGACGTTTTACTTATTATAATTATTTCAAAAGGTATAAATCACGTGAAATAACTTACAGAACTCAATATAAACCTTATAAATGAATAATGAATGTAATAAGAGGTATTTCTAGAAGCTAAAGTACCTATACCGATGAAATAGTAACTCGACCTTAGGAATAGTAATATGACCCTTGTGAAGAGTAAATTGGCCAAATGAATAGTAACATCACCCATGAAAGTATAAATAATATTTAGGAAAATTATAAATTAAATTATGATATAATTATATCATGGTATAAGTAAATGAAAATTTTAATCATTATTAATTAAGTGCTGGTATTTTTATAAGTCATAAATATTTAATTACAATTTTATAATTAATAAAAAGATTTAAAACAAAATTTATTTTCATAAAATGTATTCATAAATTAATATTTTGTTTTATTTTTATTTTACGATAATTTTATGAGACCTTAGTTAATTTTTCAATGTGTTATGAGAACATTTATATTTTTAAAATCATTATTTTTCAAGTAAATGATGATTTTAATTAAAATTAAAATTTATCATATTTATAAAATTATTTTCATAAAATGGAGTTCATTTTTTAATTATAAACATAAATAAATGTTTAGGGTGACTTTTTTGTATTTTTCTCAAATATATGAATTTTTTCTAAATAGTAAAATATGATAATTTACGGTGAATGTTAAATACATGAATCATTGATTCATATATGATGTATGAATGATGAAATCCTATAATATCAAAATATCTTTATTATTTTGATATATTTCATGATAATTACCAAACTATTCATATTCTTGTGCCAAAATAAAATAAATAAATAAAAAATTCAAAAAAACAGCCCTCATCTCCACTATCAATACCACCCATCACCAACCCTTTTCTTCACACCTTTCAAGCCTTTAGCCTCTATAAATTAAATCCTGATCCTCTTCCCAGAACCTACCCTACAACCGAGAGCCTTTGGTCTCAATAAGATACCAAAACCAAACCCCTTAAGTAGGTTCTCAAGAAAGAGAATTCAAGAGTTAAAAATCATCTTTATTTTATTTTATTTTATTTTTAATTTATTTTATTTTCTTATCTTTCCCTCACCTCCCCTATCAAAAGAGAATGATAACTAAAATAACATTTATATACTAACATTGTATCATGTTAATTTAATATCCATCATCATAATCATTTCTCTCTCTCTCTATCTCCCTCTCTCTCCCTCTCATTTATTCTATAAATGAAAATATCACCCGTGATATGTCTATTTACTTACTTCAGGGACGATGTATTTTCATTTTCCATTAATTCCTTAAAGGATTGTAAAAATTTGTATTGTTGAAAAAAATTATATTATATGTATTACATACAATATAATGTTCTGGAACCAATATATACACATTATGTAAGTTAATAAAACAAAACTAGTTTGTGATGATTGAAAAATAACCAAAATAATCAAAATGATCATCAATAAGGATTTATCATATGATTAATATTCAACCCAAATAACCAATTGAATTATATAAACATTTAATATTATGGATGTTAATTAATAACATATAAATCAAATTTGGGATATCTATTCCCATCTTACATGAACATCCATATTTATATACAAGTAAACCGATCGTGAAAATCAAAGAAACAAACACTCCCAAATGATAAAATTGTATATTATAACTCAAAAAAAGACAATAAATGATCATAATAAAATTATATTAAATAAAATACATGTATAAAAGTCTATAAATTAATTAATTAATTTATTTAATTTGATTATCCATGACATTAAGGTCAAGTGAAGAACACCTTCGTACATAAGGTCAGGGTTTCACCCCGAACCCCCATTTTCATTCATGTTATGTTTTCTCAATCTATACACCAATTTAGTCCTTCATTATTTTTATATAATTCTTCTAAATTATGTGTATACATTCAAAACTAATGTATCTATATCATTTCATCTTTTTTATAGTAAATACATGTTTTACAAGGATCCCTTATCAATTCTTTCTGATACGCAAGTTCAATTAATAGGAACATCTAGATTTCTTAACCATTTTCAAGTACCATCCATAATATATTTTAATACATGATTATTTTTATAAAATAACTAATTTTTTCATGAAAACCATTATTTTTTCATTTATGGTTTTATAAAATCAATTATTACAAATACAAATTATTTTTCCAAAAGAACTCTTCTTTACAAGTAAAAGGGGTATTTCTCTCAAGAATTCCTCAATGATTTTATTAGAGTATTTTCATCTATTTCAAAAAATATGTTGAATTTTATATGTTATTATTATAATTTAACACATTTTAATAATTTTTTTATGATTAGTTTTGTTGTGGATGTGCTATCTCGATACCATTCACCGTACTACTCAGAATGGTTAGTAATTATATTTACAGATTAGGGAACACTATTTACATTTCATATGTACTTGAGGTTTATGTTTAACCCCATTAATATTAATAATGAATTGGAATTATAATGTAATGGGTGGGTACCACTATATCCCCTTGAAGAATCATTAGGTCTCATGATACAAAACAGAAATGGATTTTGGTTGAGGTGTTAACCATTTATTTTCAAATGTGTTGGTCAGGGCCTTGAAGATATGTTTCAGATGTCTATCATTATGAATTCCCTATTTATGATATTAGTAATTGATAATCCATGTAAATATTTTAATAGTATAATATCCATGGTTACTATTCATTTACATGTGATCATTTTTATGGAATTATTTATTCTAATTTTATTCTTGTCATATTATGCACAAGTTTATGTTCTCATTACATTTGTTTTTAGTCTCACATTATTATTTATATAATATTTTTTTATATTACATACCCTTAATATCAATTTCATCTAAAACCTTTATTATGTTTTATTTTTTCATAGGATGTGAAGATGTATATTATAAATGACTTGTAGGTTTAATATATGAGTTTATTGGTGTTTCTAATGGAGTTTCTATATTGTATTTCATTTCAATTTGTAATGTAATGTACATGTATATTATCTAGTTTCCAAAACTGCTAAACTGATCATTCCTTTGGGATTCATTTCTTATATCTATGCTAAGGTAATAAAGTAATGCATCAGATCTAGTGTACGGGGGTTGAGGTCTTTATAGTTGGTATCATAGCTTGTTTAGTAGAAATCTTGGAAACTAGATTTAAAAAACATAGATTATGGAACATAAACCTATTATATAATTTTATGATAAGAATATAAGATCATACTAGAATTTCTGTAAGGTATATATTATGTGGTTCTTCCTATAAATACATCCCAATCTGGATACGACAGGCAGATGTGGTTCTAGAAAAGACATACCTAGGGGTAACGACTCTGTTAAGGTGTCTCAGGACAAACTTGGTGTAACTCGATACATGATAATGGAACTTACTACGCACCTGGTTTGACACTCCCTAGGGATGTTCCCAAGATAATACAAATTTTATTAATAAACCATTATAAAGGATTTAAAACTAAATATGTCCCCAAAGTAACCATTTTTATGATTATGATATTTGTTAGGCATAAAGTTTTTGTTTTTTAAGTGTTTGTCTAGTTTCAAATTATGAATTATGATTCATAATCTAATTTAGCGTATTCTATTATTTAGAAATGGAGCCTATTGGAAGGAATAAAAACTATATCAATGTGCACATCCCATGTTGGGATTTACCTCCAATGCAATATAATGATGTTGGTATTAGATATACTACTGGTGTTGAGAAACTTATAATTATACTAGGATAGTTGACTCATGTTATGAACAATAACCATACCCATATAGAGCATCCTGATCTATAATGTCAAGGATCATTGTTCTACCACTTTATACGATAATATCCTCTATCATTCAATGGGACTACAAACCCATTTGTATCATAGCAGTGGATAAGTTCCTTGGGGAATATTTTTTTTTCATTATTAAGTAATGAACAGGAGAAGGTTATCATGGTAGTTTATTATATCTCCGAAGATACAGGTCAATGGAGGTCCTTTATTCAAAACACAATGAAGGAGGGAGAAATTAAAAATATGGAATAGAAATATTTTAAGTAAATTTTCCTAGAAAAATAATTTCATCAGGAACAACAAGCAGATATGGAGAGGAAATTCTTGAGTTTGAAAAAAATAGAGGATGAAAACATTCTAATGTATGAATCCAATTTTAAAAGGTTGTTTGGGAATGTTGTGGACTACATACATAATACATGTAGCAAGATTGATTAATTATTTTATTATTTTAAAACCATTACTATAAATGGAACTGGTCTCCCAAACTTTATCATCATATGAAGATATAGTCTCATTTGCTATCAAGAAAAAGAAATAATTCTCTAAGTATTATGATTTAAATGGAAAAGAGATAACAATAACTCGGTGGAGGAAATAATGGATAAAAGGAAGAATTAAAAAGGGAGTTTTCCATCCTATTATAGTTATGGGAACAAACACTATCGTACTTTCCTGAAGGGAATGGATGTTTGTTCAAAGTGTGGAGAAAAAGGTAACCAAGCCCATTATGGCATGAAAAATAAAGAATATATCAAATTTAAATTCTGTAATTTTAAAGATATGGGACATTATGAAAAGGATTTTCCTAATCCTTAAGTAATAATTCACGAGAAAAGGCCAAGAGAGAAAGGTTATGATTATGCGATCAAAACTGTAGAGGTCAGAGTTCCTAATGATGTGGTGGAAGGTACATTACTTGTTTCCTCAAATATAGAAAATGATTTATTTGATTCTGGATCATATCATTCTTAATATCTTCCTATTTTTCTATAAAAATTAGACAAATACCTTTTGATTTAATAAAGGATTTGTCAATAAAAACTTCTATGGGAAGTATCATTGCAACAAATATATGTTGGTTTGTCCACTTTATGACAGATAAACGTTCTTTCGTTTCTAAACTTATCATCATATCTATGATTGACATTGATATAATCCTAAGTATTAACTATATTTCTATATATGATGAAAATATATATTGTAAAAAGAATGAAATTATGATTTCTAAGGAAGTTATAGAATACCTAATCTTTAGAGAAAAAACTACATCATATGAGTCATATCTATATCCACCTCTAATAGCTATTCTAAATTAAATTTTTGGGGTGGAATAGAAAACATCATCTATATATGAGGAAAGAAATATTCAAATTGAAGATGTACCTATTATGCCAGACTATATTTATGTATTACCCAAGGATTTACCTGAAAATCCTCTAGAGTGGGAAGTTGAGGTCTCTATTGATTTAATTATTTGTGAAAGACATATATCAATGACTACTTATAGAATTTCTACTATGGAATTAGTGTAGTGGAATAAACAACTATATTATTTGAGTAATAAAGGTTTTATTCTCTCTAGTTTTTCTCTATAGAGAAACCCTACTTGTTTTTCTAGAAGAAATATGGATCTATGAGGTTGTGTGTTGATTATATAAAAATCAATTCTATTTAAATAAAGAACTAGTATCCCCTACCTCACATTGATGATTTATTTGATAATCATCATGGAGATTAATGATTTTCAAAGATTTACCTTCAATATGGATATCATTAATTGTGTGTGAGGAAGGAAGATATTCCAAAGATAGTACTTAGAACCAGCCATGGACATTAGGAATTAAGAGTAATGTATTTTGGATTGAATAATGCACCCTCTATTTTTATGGATCTAATGAATAGAGTTTTTATGGAATATATTTATAATTTTTTTATGGTGTTTATTGATGATATATTGATATATTACATAATATTTGTGTACTATTATAACAACTTTAATATTTTTCTTGAGACTCTTAAAAGAAAATAGTTATATGGGATGTTTAGAAATTGTGAATTTTTTCTTTAAACAGTTTCCTTTCGTGTCCGTATTGTCTCTAATTATGGAATCTCAGTTTATCCTGCAAAGAAAGAGGTGGTTCAAGATTGGCCTAAACCTATGAATATAACCAATGTACATAGTTTATTGTTTTAATATATTGTTTTAAGTGTTTCATTTAGAAAATTTCCCGATTATCTCACCTATTAACCAAGATTACTCATAAAAGAGTTGGGTTTATTTGTACAAAGGAATGGGAAGAATGATTTGAAGAATTAATGAAGGGATTTTTGAATTCTCCGATCCTGTATCACCATCAAGAAATAATGAGTTTGTGATTTATAGTGATGCATCAAAGGGATGACTTTTTTTGTGTCCTTATGCAGAATGATATAGTTATTTTCTATGAATCAAGGTCATTAAAGACTTATGAACAAAACTAACCAAGTCCTGATCTTTAGTTATCAACAGTAATATTTTCTCTAAATATATGGATATATTATCTCTATAGAGAAATATGTGACATGTATATGGATAAAAAAAGTGTGAAAGATATCTTCTTATATAAATAACTCAACATGAGGAAAAGGCACTAAATCGATCTACTCAAGGATTATGATTTATCAATACACTACCACCCAAGGAAGGAGAATAAGGTATAATATGCATTGAGAAGGAAGAATCATGGAGTCCTGAAAAAAATTAGGATTGAATAGGATCCTATGTATATAGATCTAGAAAATATGACATGGGAATTATCACAGAATTTGAAACATCCTTACTTTTTCAATTGGTTTCCCAACCATATTTATTAAAAAAGATTAAAAGTTCTTAGTTTAATGACGAGAATCTACAAAAGAAAATTAAAGTTGGGAATGATAGAAAGTTAGTAGAATTTTTGTATGAAAATGGAATTAGGATAAAGAGGGAGTTATTGGATGATTCCCATAGCTCGAATTTATCTATAAAACCTAGTAACACTAGTATGTATAGATATTTTAAGGTACTTTTATAGAGGAATAATATGATGTGATAAATTTTTGATTATATATCAAGATGTTTAGTCATTCAACAGGTGAAGTTTTAAAGACAACATCCAAGAATATTCATGAAATCTTTTCTTATTCCTACATGGGAATGGGATTATATTACTTGGATTTTTTAACTTTATTACCATAAAATCCATGAATTAATGAGGAAATATGGGTAATTTTTCAAAAACTTACTAAATTTACTCATTTCCCCACTATAAGGGTGTATTGTCTATTGGAGCACCTTGAAAGACCTATATTAATAAAGGTTTAAGATCTCATGGTGAACCTCTTTCAATTGTGTCTGATCATGATCCTCTATTTACATCTAAATTCTATAATATTCTTCAAAAATATTATGATACAGAGCTTCAATTGAGTAATTCTTTCACCCTCAAACTGTCGGGTAGTCTGAAAGTTCCATTATAACATTAGAAGACATGTTGAGATCATATTCACTTAACTTTCAAGGTATGTGGTATTATTATTTTCATTTGGTATAATGTTTATAAAATATTAGTTTCCATTCATGTATTCAAATGGAACCATATGAATCATTGTATGGAAAGAGATGTCATACGCAAACTTGTTGAGATGAAATTAGTGAAAGGAAACATATAGGCCCAAAGAATATGGAGGAAATAACAACACATTTAAAGACTACTCAAACCTATTTTAAAGCATATAAAAATCGGAAGAAGTTTTTTTGTAGATAATTAATAAATGAATTTGAAATTTCAAGTGGTACGTCATATTTTCTTGAAAGTATATCTATATAAGGGTGTTATAAGATTTGGAAAGAAAAGAAAAATAAGCCCCATGTAAATTATTCCTTTTTAAATTCATGAGATAATTGAAGCTATAACTTATCATTTAGAAATGCCACATAGTCTTTACAAAGTTCAGGATGTCTTCCACATCTCTTTGTTAAGGAAGTACATGCTAAACCCAACGCATGTCTTCACTTCTGAAGGAAAAGATTTGGAACTTGGTTTATCTTACTTTGAAGACCATATACAGATTCTGGAGAATAAAGAATCGGTTTTGGGGAATTAGATGAATTTGATGGTAATGGTTCTTTGGAAAATCCTAAAATTGATGAGGCAACATGAGAACTAGAGTAATTTAAGATGAAGAGCTGCCCAAATCTTTTCATGATGTTATATTCTAGAGATTTCATGGAAGAAATATTTATAGGAGGGGAGAACGTAATGACCCATAATTCTATCATGGAAATTTCCCTTCTTATAATTAGTTCATATAGTATAAATAACATAAAATACCTTATAGAACATAATTAAAACTTTTTAAATAAAGAATGAATGTAATAATAGGTATTTTTAGAAGATAAGGAACCTATGCCGATGAAATAGTAACTTGACCATAATAATAGTAATATGACCCTTATGAATAGTAAACATTCCAAATTAATAATAACCTCACCAATGAAATCATAAATAAAACTTAGGTATATTATAAATTAAAAAAATGATCTCATTATATCATTGTATAAGTAAATGATTATTTTAAAAATCATTATTTAAGTGTTGGTATTTTTATAAGTCATAAATATTTAATTAAAATTTTATAATTAATAAAATCAATTAATAGATAATTTATATTCATAGAATTTATTCATAAATTAAAACTTCTTTTCTTATGATTTTAAGATAATTTTTTGATACCTTAGTTTATTTCTCAAAGTGTTATACTAGTAGTTATAATATTAAAAACTATATTTTTTGAGTAAAGGATTATTTTAATTAAAATTAAAATTTATCATATTTAGAAAACTATTTTCATAAAATGGAGTTCATTGTTTTATTCTATACCTTGAATAATGGTTAGGGTGAATTATTTTTATTTTTCTAAGATACTTGAATTTTTAGTGAATAATAAAATTCAATAATTTATGATTAATGATTAATACATGAGTTATTGAATAATAGGAGAATTATGGATGATTTAAGCCCATAATATCAAAATCTACTTCATTATTTTAATATATTTGGTGAAAATTCAAACACCTTTCATAGTTTTTATCCAAATAAAAAACAAATGAATAAAAGATTCAAAAAAACCCCCTCTTAAATACCACCCCTTCTCTTCACACCTTCAAATATTTGAGAATCACAAATTATCTACCCAATAATCTTATCATGAAACTACCCCACTTCTAGGATCATTTTATCTCAACAAAATACCAAAACCAATCCCCTTAAGGGGGTTCTCAAGGTGTATAATTCAAGAGGTAAAGATGATCTTTCTTTTCATTTATTTTATTTTATTTTCTTATCTTTCCATCACCTAACCTATAAAAAGTGACATGATAAATCCAGTATTATTTATGTAATTTAATAATATAATTTTAATGGAATATCCATCATCAAAATCCTTTCTCTCTCTCTTTTATTCAATACATGAAAAAATCACCCTTGATGTGTCGATTTACCAACATCATGGACGATGCATTTTCATTTTCCACTAATGCCTTAAAGAATGGTCATTAAACAATTTATATGGTTAAATAATTATAATATATGTATTAAATACTATATAATGTTCTATAAAAATCATATAGACAAGCTTTTAATTAATAAAACAAAACTATTTTGTGATGATCGAAAAACTGCCAAAATAATCTAAACGATTACCACTAAAAACTTTTCTGAGGATTGATCCTCACCCAAAATAACCAATTGAAATATATAAACATTTATTATTACATATGTTAATAAATAATATATAACTTCAATTTTAGATATCTATTCCCATCTTATATTAATTTCCATAATCATAAACAAGTAAACTGATCATGAAAACCAAGGAAAAAGAACGCTCCCGAACGATCAAATTGTATATTATAACTCAAAAAAATACCATAAATGGACATAATTAAATTATATTAAATATAATACATGTATAAAGTTTATTTATTAAATAATTAATTTATTTTATTTGATTATCCATGACATCAAGGTCCAGTACAGAACAAATTCAGACATAAGGTAAGGGTTTTTCCTGAAAATATATTTTTCATTCATGTTATGCTATCTCCATCTATAAACCAATTTAATTCATAATTATTTTTATATAATTATTATAAATTATTTTTATAAATTAAAAACTCATGTATTTATATCTTTTCATCTTTCTTTAATAAAAAATACATGTTTCATAAGGTTCCCTTCACAATTCTTCCTGTTATGCAAGCCCGGTAAAAGGGAACATCTCGATTTCATACCCATATTAAAGTAACATCCATATTATATTTTAAGACACTATTATTTTTATAAAATAAAAAATATTCATTAAAAAATATTCATTAATTTATTATTTTATACAAAAAATTATCACAAATACTAATATTTTTTCTAAAATAATTCTTCTTTGCAACGTAAAAGGGGTATTTCTCTCAAGCATTCCTTGATGATTTTATTAAAGTATTTTAATATATATAAACACATATTTTGAAATTTATCTCTTATTATTATCACCTACCATATTTTATTAAGGGGTTTAATATCATTTTGACCATAGGTGTGAAATCTTCATACCATTCACCATACTAATCATAATGGTTAGTGATTTTGTTTATAGATTGGGAAAAGTTATTTTCATTTCATATGTACATTTTGTTTATGTTTAAGTATATTAATATTAATAATCAATTGGAATTATAAATTTATGGGTGGGGACCTCTATATCACCTTGATGCATTAGTAGGTATCATGAGACAAAACAGAAATGGATTTTTTCCAAGGCCTTAAATATTTATTTTTAGATTTCTTAGGTGAGGCCTTAACGGTATTTTTTAAATGTCCTAAATTTTTCATTCTATCATTATGATATTCGTAATTTATAATCCATGAAAATATTTGACTAGTATATGATGTATGGTTAATATTAATTCTCATTTTGATTATTTTTATGGAATTAGTTATTTATCATTTATTTATACCATATTATGGACATGTTTATGTTATAATGGCATGTTTTTTGTAGTAATTCACCCTAAATTATTGTTTATATTAGATTTTAAGGCATTAATTACCCTTAAAAATCATCTAATATCACCCCTTTCTTATGTTTCATTTTTCCCCAGGATGTAAATATTTATATTATGACTGAATTGTAGGGATAATCTAGAAGTTTATGGGTGTTTCTGATGGATTTTATATGTTGTATTTCATTTCATGTTATAATTTAATGTTCATGTATGTAATCTAGTTTCCAAAACTACTAAAATAATCACTACATTTATATTTGTGTCTTTTATATACATAAATGTCATAAATTAAGGCATCTGCTCCGGGCTATTGGTGTCGGGGTATTTAAGGAAAATAAACCTCCATGAGTTTTATTTTTTTATTAATATTTCTTGTGAAATGTTTTATGAAAATAGTTGGGAAGAGAAGTTGATTTCATGAGTAAGAAAATTTTTATTCTAATCCCAAGGTTTATTTGGAAAATGGATAATTTTTAACAGTATTTATGGTCTAATGGATTTATTTATTTATTTATATAAATCTCTTATTTAACATTTTATGCTCTTCCCAAGTTTCAAATGTTTTTATAGTGTTTTGAAGATTATTAGTGACAAGTATGACATCAAGATGAAAATGGATTGAATTTTTCATAAAAAAATGTTATTTTACTTTAAAAGTTTTCTATTGTACAAAAACAGATAATGAGAGGGAATTTCCACTTTTTGATTAAATATTTATTTATTTAAGGGTGATAACATAATTAAATAAAGTTATAAAAATGAAATATCTCTGGGAATTAAAGGATTATAATTGTTATATAAGGAATAAATTTTAGTTAATTTTTAAGGTTGAGTACTTATATTAGGTATCATAGAAAATGTTTAGATAATTTTTGATGTTAGGATAATGTAATTAAATACACTTAAGAGATTATAATTTATATTTCTCCATATATATAATTTAATGATTACCATGTTGCTTTATCTAAACTATGTCTATTTAGAATTGTTTTTCGTAGAGGAAATATGGAATGACATGTAGGAATGAACCAAGACGATAATATCCTTATAAATAATAAACCTTGAGTAGTTATAATTTGAACTTATTGGTATGTTATTGTGATGTATTAGAATAAAAAGGATATAAATGTTGGTGGTATCCGTTCTAGATAGCAACCTGATCTACCATAGAGTAATATGTCATTAATGGATTATTTTATGAGTTAACACCATTAGAATTCAGTGGATCTTTTGAATTACTGATATCTGAGGGATAGATTAATGCTTTGGAAAAGATCATGGGTTTTTTGAATCATCGAAAGGTAAATATTTCTATTTACCATTTTAAGGTGAATCTGATCAATGGTGGTCAATGGTAAATAATATTAGTTAAAGATAAGATATTTACACCATGGAATGGGATATATTAGAGAATCATTTCCTTGAGAAGTATTTTCGTAAGGGTTTTAAACATAGGATGGAAAATTAATTCTTGGTATTTAGGAAGGAGTAATATTCAGTGGTTATGTATGAGGAAAACATCGCTTCATTTTAAATTTATGCACCAAATTGTATTCAGGATCTTGATAGTAGAATTAATTGGTTTTAATTAGAATTAAATTCATGATACCAAATATTTTTCACCTCTCATGAAATTAAAAGTTATGATTAAAAAATTTTTTGTGCTGAGAAGGTTGAAATGGAGTTAGCTAATGACTATGAATTTCATGAAAAAAGGAGAAAAATATATTAATGTGGTAGGAAAATGCGAAGAATATATCGAAGAAATAATAAGTTCAAAAAAATAATGTTTTTTATTTATTGATAGTTTAGTAGAAAGATCTCTATGAAATGTGGGAAGTTCTTTCTGATGTGTAATGTTTGGGAATATAACTCATGATTGTAAATAAAATAATCTTTTTGGTGGTAAGAGCAATTATAATAAGCAGTTGGTAATATGTTTTAAACATAATGTTTTGTGTCATTATACAGATTCATGTATGAAAAATATAACGAATGATGGGATGCATAAAGACTATAAGAATAAGGGTGTAGTGAAATACTTTACAAAAACTTGTATGGTTATTGTTCCCTAGAATGATGTGGTAACATGTATATTACTTTTTTAATTACATTATGATAATTTATTTTTTGATTTAGAGTCTACAGATTATTTCATTTCAAAGAAATTAGCTGGTAAAATGAAAATATCACCATATCAAATTATTTAATTTTTTTTAAAACATTGGTGTTATATTAACGAAATAATAATTTAAAAATATCTTTATCCTATCATCTGTGGAAGATATTTCCAAACAAACCATGTTTGGTTTCCCAATTTAGAGTTTTATGTTATTTTTGGTATGGATTGTCTTTCATTTTGTCTTAATAAGATAGATTCTAGATTCAAAGTAGTTAATTTCTGAAATGAGTTTCTTTTTTTATATAAGAATCAATTCATATCATTAATAGAATATGAAGAATATGAGAAACTATTAAGACGTGTAAAATAAATTTATCTTCCTCCTGTTTTTGAAAATAACGTAACTTTTCATATTAATGTCGTTCTTATATCAAAACAATATCTGAAAGTTTTTTATAATGAGTTACTTAGTATTATACATGGTCATTTTTTTATTTTAGTATTTAATTAGTTCTTAATGTTAATGAAATTTTAAATCCCCCTTATCAAATAGATCAAGTAGAACATCTATAATTTAAAAAAACATTACATGAGATGCTTGATAAAGGTTGTGGTCTTCCTAGAACCTCACCATGGCGTGCCCCAATTTTATTTGATGAAAATAAGGATAGTTCCATCCAGATTTTCATTCATTATATATATTTGAATAAATTTAATATTAATGATAAGTATTTGGTTCCACATATAGATGACTTGTTTAATAATCAATAGGGTGATAAAATATTTTTCAAAGGTTGATCTTAGGTCTAGGTACCATAAGCTAAAAGTAATGAAGAATGACATATCTAAGATTGAATTTTATACTTTGTATGGGAATTATGAGACTTGGTTTATACCCTTTTGGATGATTAATGCTTCATATGTATTCATGGATCATATGAATAGATGTTTTAATTATTATTTGGATAAGTTTTTGGAGTCGTTTCTTGATGATATTTTAGAATATTCTAAAATTTATGAGGTTCATGAATAAAATATAAAGATTGTTCTAAAAAAAATAAAAGAAATATAGTTATATGGAAAATTTAATAAATGTGTTTTTTGGTTATATAATATTTCATTCCATGGACATATCGTAAAAATGAATAATTTTTTATCCTTCTAAAACTAAAATTTTTGATGAAAGGCCAAGACCTACAATTGTACCAAATATTCAGAGGTTTTTTTGGATTAGAAGGATATTACTAGAATTGTTTTGAATAATTTGAATAGTTATCTATCCCAATAAGTTAAAATGTAAAGTATTTTGGCTAACTTGAGAAAATAAAGGTAATGAATGATTTTATGAATTGAAAATCAGATTGGTGAATGCTCTTGTTTTGATCCTGTCATCCAGAAATGGTAACATTTTTATCTAAAATGACACTTAATTAAAGGTATTGGGTTGAGATTTTAAGAATAATGATTGTGTAATTACTTATGTTTCACATCAATTAAAACCTCATGAGAAAAATTATCCTACACATGACCTTGAACTGATGTATAGAGTGTTTCCCTTAAAAACATGGATACATCATTTATATTGTGTGATGTTTGAAATAAATATAGATCATAAAATATTTAAGTATATATTCTATTTAAATGAGTTAAACATAAGATAAAGGGGATGTCTATAATTGATAAAGGAATATGACTACTTAATTCACTACCATCCGGGTAAGGAAAATTGAGTAGCGGATTCTTTATGTCAGAAAGATAACGATCCATTAATTACGATACCTCTCAAAAAATTTCTAATAGTTAATTATTTGATGAATTTTGTCTTAGAAATTTTTCATGAGGAAACTCTCTATTTTTAGGTGTCAGTATAATCATATTTGTTAGATATGATTAATAAATATCATATGGAAGACATTATATTATTGGAAAAGGTAGAATTGATTAAGAAAGATATTCTTCCTAAATTTAATATTGAAAAAAATGTGTTTCAAGATTCCCAAGAAGTTAATGTGTTTAATATGACCCTTATTTATTGAAATAACCATTGTTTGAGGATCAAAACTCCATATGTTTTGTTTATCCTAGTAACGAAAAATGTATAGGGACCTTTGGAAAACTTTTTGGTTAGAAGGAATAAGGAAATATATTTATGATTTTACTATGAAATTTTTGACTTCTTAAAATGTTAAATATGCAAATAATTGACCAAGGGGATGGTCTAAACATTTTTAGTTATAAAATTTAAATGAGTGAATATATCCATGTATTTTTTGGTTGGATTACGGAAAAATCTTGAGGTGATAATTCAATATGGGTTATTGTTGGTAAGTTATGTAAATCTTTGTGTTTTCATCCCATTAAAGATAATAAGTTTTGGGATAAAATTTATAAACATTATATTAGAGAGATTTATAGATAAAATGGATTCTCTCTATATATATTTTATCTGATACTGACCCAATGTTTACCTCCACATTTTATAAAATGTCTTCAGAATTTTATGGGCATAGAATCACATTTCAGTATAGATTTTCATCCTCAGTCTATTGGACATATAGAGAAAACAATTCAGACATTGGAGGATTTTATTCAATATTGTTCAATAAAATATTATGGAATTTTTGATTAACATCTTCCCTTGGTTAAATTTTCTTATAATAATAGTTTTCATTCCAGTACACATATGGCAGCTTTTAAGGCATTATATGGAAATGTTTGTGAGACTATAACTTATTGTGATAGAGTCAGGGAAGGAAAATTGTTGGGATCAGGATTAGTGTAATAAATGGATGATAAGGTGAATATTATGCAATAGAGAATGAGGATAGCTCAAAGTAGGTATAAACATTATTAAAATAACTAAAGGAAAAAATCCTTTTTTTGAGATAGCCAGTCATGTTTTCCTTAAATAATCTTATTGGAATAGTGTTATGTGTTTTGGTCAAAAGATAAATTTAAGTTTATGGTTCATTAGACCTTGTTAAATCCTATCAAAAGTTGTAAAAATTTAATATTGAGTTTACATGACTCTAATTTAATCTTATGAACATGAAATATTTCATGTATCATTATTATGAAAATATATGTTAGATGCATCTCATGTTTTGAGCCCTGAAGCGGTTTAGATGGATGAAAACCTTTCATATGAGGAATAAATAGGAAATATTATTGACCATAGAGAGAAAATATTGTGGAATATAATTTATTTTCTTGGTTAAGTTTTATTGTAAAACACATATGATTGAAGAAGCAACATAGGAATCAGAAAACACTATAAAGGGAAAACATCACCACTTGTTTAAGTAATGAACAAAAGTATGAGGATGAAATTTTAAAAAGTGGAGAATAATGTAACAAAATAGATAATATAAAATAACCCATTTTAATGACTTATTAATATTCATTAATTATATTTTATATAGATATATACATTATATGAATATTTTTTTAATTTCACAGTCAAATGGAAAAATGATTTATTTCTATCCAAATTAGGTTTGCATGCATTATATGATTTCATTTAAATTCATGATTTTAAAATTATAAATTTTTAATTAAAAAAAATTAACTTTTCTATTTTATTCCTAATTCCAAAATATAATTTAGTTGATTTTTTTAGAATTTTATAAAAGTTTTATTTTTTCAATGAATAGTAAAAAAATATTAATTTTTTTTAGAAAATCATTTCATTTCAAGAATTTATAATGATAATTTTTTAATCAAATTAAATGAAAAATTTGTTATTGTATATTATTAATAGTTTAATTATGGAATTTTTAATGAATTTTGTACTTGAATTTGAAAGAAAAATATTTTTATACTTTATAATAATTGTTTCTAAAAAATTATTTTTCGTCATGTTTTTATTGATTAATTTTAAATTAAATTTCACCAATTATTTGAATTGAATTTGATAAAATTGATTACATATTTTGAATCAACATAATTAAAATTATATAATATATTAAAAATAATTTTTAGTCATAATGAATAGTAAAATAGTCAAAATATGTTACTACGGATAAGATTAAAACATGTTTACCAGTGATAAAACATAAATGATAAGGGTTATAATGACATAAAATCGTATATAAATTATATTTTATCTCCTTATTTTATCTCTTTATCATCCAATATTCATAAATGGTCTATTTTAGAGTCTTTTTCTAGATTAATAAATTAGTATATTTTATTCCATTTAAAAATTCCCAGTATATCCTCTCTCCCACTTATTAAAAGAAACCCCCTATCATCTCATATACACACTTCAAGAGGCATATAGTTTGTTCATTTCTTAGCCAAATCACTTCCTTAAATCAATCCCCACATCCTAAAGTCCCTATTTTGATCATAAAACCAACCTTTGATGGATTTATGTATAAATTTATATAATTTCTCTGGAGAAGAGGAAGATAAAGATTGTATGTGGCGAGTCGTGATCGCGGTAAGGGACACTTTACATATAAAACGTCATTTTACATGTTTTCATGATTTATTTATAGATATTTTTATTCCTTTTCCCCATAATTCAAATTATTTTATGGATATAAAAATTTGGACAAAAATGAATTATAAAGGAAATTTTGTATCAATTTTGACATTATTTAGAACGTTTTAGAATGATTTTTACATATTTTATATGAATTTTTGTGATGACAAGGACAAAATAATGTTTTATTTTAACATATATGACATCAATAGTTCTTCCTATCATTATAAGAATTATTTAATGTTTGGATTCTTTTATAATATTTCATGTTTTCTTCAAATAAAATCCCTCTTCCCCTTTGTTCTGTGTCTTTTCAAAATTAGTTTTAAATAGAATGGATATTTCAATATCCAGAAATGTTTCTAATGGGTTAAAAAATATTTATAGGAGTGGAATAATGTAAATTAGTGATTTATTTTATTAATATTATGTTATGGTTCATTGGAATTATTTATAATGATTGGTGAGATAGATATAGTTCATGATGATGGGAGAGCCCAATATAGCTCTCTAATACTTCAGGTAATGGGACAAAGTTAACTGGTTAGGTTTTCCCTAAAATATTATTGGATTTTTCCAGGTAGGTTGTTACATTTTTAAGGGTGATTGTAAGAGTGATATGAAAATAATGTCCCAAGTAACCTCTATGAATTATATTTTCATTTTATGGGTTTTTATGAAAATCATATAATTTTACAACATTAGATAATGATTTTAAGATTAAATGTGAGTATATACTACTACATAAGGGTTAAATGTGTAACTTTTCATCAGTTTTTCATGATTAAAAATAAAAAATTATGGGTTAAAATTTTCATTTAATATTTCTTTTGAATGGTTTTATGAAAAACTTTAGGCTGACAAGTTGATTTCTATGGTAATAAAATGTTTATTTTGGGACCAATGTTTATTTTGAAATAAGAAAAAAAATTAAGAGTATTCATGGACTAACTAATTTCCTTCTTTCTATTTATATATTCCCTAATGAGATTTTTGTGGTCATGCCACATTTTAATATTTTATTCAAATGTTTTTTAGGATAATTGTGACAAGGATGAAGTCAATATCAAAATTATAAATATTTTTCATGAGAATAAAACTTTTTTATTTTAGAAGTTTTGTATTGTTAAAAATGGATACTAAGTGGTTGTATCAACTTTGTGATTTAATATTTATTTATGTGAGGGTGATAACCTAATTATCTGAAACACTAAACTTAAAATATCTCTGAGAATGAAAAGAAATTAATTCTTTTTTAAGGAATAATTTTTATGGATTGTTGTAGGTCTGGTCCTTATATAATAGATTCCATGGGTCTATATTTCCCAGCTATATCTAGGGAGTTCAAATATATCATTACGTACAATAATTTCTTCTCCAAATGGGTCTAAGATATATCCCTCAATGAGTTTGGTACGAAAATCATTATTAACATTTTGTAGCTGGACATTATTACTAGATTTGGTATCCCTTACACAGTATTGATGGAAAATTACACTAACATATATACTAAAAAAATTAAGTGGTCATATCAGAAATATAATATTACATCCCATCATTCTTCCCACTACAATTTAATTTCCAATGGTTAAATAAAATATTCAAATAAAACTATATCTAATATAAATTAAAATATAGTTGATTAGGAAAATAAATCCTTGATAGAAAAACTCTTATATGATTTGATGAATTATCACACCACAACCCATACTTCCATATGAGTAACCTCTTGTCCTCTTTTATATGGAAAAGAGGTATTCTGGGTCATTAAGGTTAAATTTCCCTCACACTAAATTTCCATATATAATAAGTTATTTAATTATGAGCAGCCTCAAATTTAGTTTGATGAGTAAGAATGACTTGATGAGAAAATTTTATGCACATTACACAACCTAGAGACCCATTAGAATCAAGTCATGTGATTATTAAATAAGAAGGTTCACCTTTTCTCATTCGTCAAAGGAGAACTGGGGTTGTCTTTGTGAACTCTTATGATACCTTGGACGGAACCTCAAAAAATGGAGCTAAATTGGGAATCACCTAATGACATAAATATGGTTTTCTCTAATTGATCCTATTCCATTATCATTATATATGGATAGTGTTTCATTCTTATCAAAAAATTGAAGTTTCTAAAGAAATATTTGTCATAACTTTATGTTGGGTTCATTAAATTCAATTACACATGATGATAAACTAATTTGAATACGTATTATTCATATAACTTTAAACTACATGGAATCCAAGTCTTGGATGCATGACTATAATCAATATTTAACATGGTCATTATCGCATGATGTCAGAATGCATGACATATAGTCTTTCCCACATTAATTTAAACTATATTGAGTTTTCTATACCACTTGAAATTTAAATATTTTGGTGTGGTCCATCCCAAATGGCTATAAACAATTTTGATAGGTCTTTTCAATATGAAAAAAATAACAAATGACCCCCCTATTTAGGATTTTGATCTACATAGGTGTCTCTCTTTCCTTTCCATGGGAATTTTATAGTTGTGGATAAACTTATGAACCCAAATTTCATGGGTTACCTAACATGTGACAAGAAATAAATATTAAATACCAACAAGTATTGATTCATGTTATCATTGAATATGTAGTGATGTTGGGGTCTCCTATCTTAGGCCCCTCCATAAGTTTAATCACCGTGCTGGAATCTACCCAAGTGATTAAAATTTTACTAGATTGTGGAATCTCATCCCATAGTTTTGCATTAGTATGGGACTATTTTAGTTCATCTAAGTATTGAAAATATATTCTCAATAAAATTCCTTTATTATTTCACTAGGAAAACCATCCATTTAAATATTTCTATCCCTAAGTGTGAGGTAGATATGTTCAATGAAATCTCATTTGAGAATTATATGTGTCTTTATTTATTTTATAATAGAATACATATTTATTCCTAGATATTCTATCCCTTGACCAATATTATCTTCTATTTTCATGCCAAGTTATACTCTAGTGATGAAGCTTTTTCTAATTCAGTATTGGTTTATCATCCTTCTCTCTAACCAGAGAATATATATATTTTATACCACCTATCATACAAATGAGATAGATTTTTATAAGGGATACAATATAAAACCTACATGTCACTTGATTCCTATTATTTTTTAATAAGCAGTGATGTCTAGATTTTCAATCTTGGTCCCAACAAAAAATATCATCAGCTTCAATTACCCCTTCATCTTAATTCCTAGGTGGCCTTGTAACACCCCGAAAATTTTAAAAGAATAAAATTTTATTTGATATCATTTATGACATCAAATACCAAGTATAGACAACAATATAACATCCTAAGACTTTATGAAATATTAACTATTTTAAATAAATTCAATTTATTCTATAGATTTCAATGCAATAAATATTGAGTTAGCTTGTGTTGTACACAACAATGAATTTCTTTGGTAGCATGTGCCAAACGTTAGGCCATGTTTTACCAAATACTATTAATATTATTTTTTAAAATTAAAACTATCTCAAAGACATTAAATTGGTGATTATAAATTATATTAACTAACTTATGAAAATATATATATAAATTCATTCATTACCAATTAATTATATGTGAATATAAAAACCAATTGAATATAAATGAAGTGTATTTAAAAAAAATATTTTGAGCCTTCAAAGGGGCTTTATACTAATAAATTATATTATTTAAATTTGTGAATGATAATAATTAAATTTATATAATATATATTCAATAAAAAAATTACATCCATCCAATATATTTTATTGGCATAAGGTAAGAGTAAATACAATTTTATATATAAAATTTTTATTTATCTAAAGGAAGTTTTCCACCTTTTAGTTGCACACTTATTTTCAAACTCAATTTTGAAAATTTTATATATTTTATTTAAAAAATAAAATTAATTTTGGAAGGAAATTGTAATGACCCATCCCTATGGGGATCTTTCTATGACCACCACACCTGCCTTCAATAATCCAGTTGGCTAGCGACTAGCACCAAGAAGGCATATCACTATCATGGGAGGCCTTAGCCTATGTACCTGTACACACACACACATATCCAAGCCTATAAAATTATGAAATATAAAAACAAATAAACAATTACAAGAATTCATCTAAAATAAAATAACTAGAGTATGACAGGAAGAAAAGGAAAGTAAATAGGTCCAAATATAAGCCCACCAGAAAGAGTCTGAAAATAAGTCCAACCTAAAAGTACAATTGGGATGGTTTTCAATGTACCAAAAGAACACACCATGGTCTTTACAAACTTATTAAGAAAGATATGTTCTGATTCCTTATAGGAATATTTCAAAAGGATGATTGTATGTACAATACAAGACACGTGAAATAAAAAGCCTATAAAGGGGTGATTATAGAAACACCCATTAGGACACCCCGAAACCACAAAACATACAACAAAGTAAATACAAGCATCTCTACATAGGTATGTGTCTATAGCACATATAAAAATAATTTCAAGATATAATAAAAAAATACACACATACTAAAGGTAATTCATAACTGTAGTATGAAGGCATAGGATTCGTGATCGAAGGATACACAAAGAACCTATCTAGTATAACACAATGCTAAGTCTTATAACACTAATGTTGTCTATCAGAGAGGTAATTCTCATCAGGCCTCACAAATATAAGTACACACTGATGGTATAAAGAGTTGTGATAAACGTATTTGGATCACTCCCAAGGCCAAGGGGAGATACCAATAATCCAATATAGATTTACCTACTACGTAGAGGATCGACGCCTGGGTAGTGTTGGCCACTATGATACTAAGAACTTCACCTATGGCATGAAGATTAATATAAGATCTCACTATATGCCTCACAGAGGGATTCTAATGAATCTATACAAGAATTCCTCCTAATGGTATCAATTTTCCATTGTGTAGGACATGATTCCATACTAACACTTAGGTAATGGATATGGGGAATTCACCCTAATGAAACTTGTCCAAGATACCAAGTACAATGGATTCAAGACATGTTTAAGGAAGTACATGGCATGTAGAAGGGTTACAAGTCATTTTGCTTGACCCTAGGCCATGCCTGTGTAAATGGCCCATGTCTTGAGTCGTGTCTATGTATTTATAGAAGTACATCACCTGTTGGATTCTTGTGTAATCTACCATTTTTCCAGTATGTGTCTTATCCCATGTACTTTTCCAGGATGCGTCTATCTGGGGAAATACACAGCATGCTCCAAGATCTGTACTCCAACCCATCTCTATTAACCCTCTGTGGTATATCTTGGGTTTTTGGGGAGAGGTTACACACTTGGTGACATGTTCACAAGTTGGGTGATACTTAACTTTCTCAAAAATACTAACCACCAAAAGGGATGGACCACATGTTGTGTAACTATGAATTACATGCATTATAGATCAGATATTTCAAGAAACCATGGTTCTTCCATCACGACGTGCTCGTGCCACCACTGAATCAAATACGAGTTCCAATCCCATTGAAAATAAAGGCTCCCCCTTGGTCTAACCTCTTCATAGTTGTTTTCAAAAATTATTTCTTGTAATCCGTTTGGAAAATGGTTTCTATTAATCTTGATTGTCTTCATCTCAACCAGATCAAATCAGGGGTTTCCAATTTGGTCTGATACACTTGCCGCTAACACCGAAAAATCTCCATTGTATCATTCGAATCCCAAATCATAAATATTGGTTCATTACACCATGAAACCAGTGCACAGTGATCAATTTCATCGGTATCCATTAAACCTCAGGACAAACAAAGAACACCCATGGTGAATGAAGAAATCAGGGGATAAAATCACCTAAAAAATCAAGTGGAATGAACCTAGAATGATTTTTGTGTCATTCTTGATTATTTTTCATTATAACGACAATGAAAGAATCAAATATCAAAAAGATAATTCTCTAGAAATAACCCCACAAATAAACCCATCTCGCAAGATGAATAATCCTTGGTTTAATCTATTGTTTGATTTATTCATGTTCAACATATAAATTAAGATCAGGGAAAGAATCCAAATCAAGACAAATTTCCAACCTCTATCTAGATCAATCACTGACCAAGAATGATTTTTTTCATTGTCGTTGCTGATATAAATTGATCATATTACACATCAATCATCTATTTATGATCCGGTTTCCATTAACCTAAGAGAGATTCTATAAGGGTTCTCCAATAGCTCCAAGGTTATGAAACTAACCCTTTAATTCTATCATAACAATCTACTTAAATTATTTCAAATATTTTCATCAATGAGATATAATAAAAATAATTTATTTTATTATTTTATTCATTCTTGTTCCCACGATGAATTTTCCACAAACGAACCATGCCAAAAAAGGTTAAGTCAAGCCTAGGGTAAAAATTAGGTTATGAACTCAATGGTGCCCTCTTTTTTCAATTCTAAGACCCCATTTAGATTTTATTCCAATTTTTCATGAAAACAGAGAACCTATGGTATTTAATATATTTAATATATTTAAAAAAATTTATTACAGGCACACTTAGTCTCATAATCGCATGTATTATCAACTCATAATCTTAAAATTAAGCCATAAAAAAACCCAAAAAATAAATGAAAAATATGAGTAATTACATTCTCCCCACCTTGGAGATTTATTTCACCAAAAAGAAAAAAAGGATATTAAAAGAGATGTGGGTACTGAGCAGAAATCTAAGCCTCCCACTCCCATGTACTCTCTTGAAGATTCCCATGCTACCACTGGATACACACCAAAGGAATAAATTTCCCATAATGGATCTGATCCTACTGATCCTCAATATATAATGGGTACATAGAAAATGTGTCTTCATCCTCAATGTCCATCTCTCCACAGTCAATGATGTGTGATGGGACATGCATATACCTCATCAGCTTTGACACGTGGAAGACATCATGTACCCGGTATAAATACAATGGTAGAGCTAAGAGGTACACCACCTCACTAATTCTACGCAATATTTGGAAAGGTAAAATGAAACTTGGAGACAAATTTCTACCCTGGAAAAATATTTATACTTCACATCAAGGTAAAAACTATAGGAACACATTGTCTCCTTCCTCTCACTCTGAAGGCCTCCATCTTTTATCTACATAAATCATCTAATGGCTCTATTTAATCTTAATCCTCCCCTGGATGATCTTAACCTTCTTGATAGTTGCTCACTACAACTCTAGAACTATGAGTTCTAACTCTCTTCTGTCAGTCCAATAAAGTGGTGACCTTATAGGTCACCTATATAAATCCTCAATTTGTTCCATAATGATGGTGGGGTGGTAGTTGTTTTTGTACTCAAAATACACCCACGATTTGTGATCCTCCCAACTATGACCAAAGTACAACATAAATTCTTGAAACATTTCCTCCAAAACCATAATGGTTCTCTTAGTCTAGACACCATTTTGGGGGTGGAATGTTGTGATCAATCATAACTAAGTTGAAAAAGACTCTTATAAGATTTTACAAAACCCAGATATGAAGTGACTATCATGATCATAAGTGATCATCGATGGAACTCCATGGAGTCAAAATATCTCCTTCCCAAAGAGGTGTCCCAAGCTCACACAACCTTGACCTTGGTCGGTTACACTACCACTCCATCTTCTAAGATTACATGTCCAAGAAAGTGGACAACCTGAATCCAGAACTCTATCTTTTAGAGATTTCTATAAAGATGGTGCTCTTAGAGTATGTCTAGAACCATCCCCAAGTGTATCTTGTGCTCCACATTGGGAATTGATTACTCAAGGATATCATTAATGAATAATACCATGAACTAGTATAATAATGTATATAATATCTAGTTCATGATTCCCATGAACACTGCTTGGGAATTATTTATGCCAAAGGGCATCAACATGTACTCATAGTGACAATAGAGACATATTAATTTCTTCTTCAGTATATCCTCATCTCTTACTCGTAATTGGTGATAGTATAGCCTGAGGTCAACCTTTTGGAACCATCATGCCCCCTATGAACTGATCAAATAGGTCATTGATCCTCAGTAGTGGATACTTCTTCTTCACATTCACTAGGTTCAATCATCGGTAGCCCAAAAATAACCTCAAGTTTCAGTCATCCTTCAGGGAGAACAAATCTCTAGATTCCTCAGGTGAAACACTGGGTCTAATATTTCCATTCCTCTAAAATTACTCTAACTACACCCTCACCTCACATAAATCTGTAGGATCCATCCAATATGCTAGAATAAATATTGGAGTCGTCTGGGGGTATAGATAAATACAAAAGTCTATCTCACAGTGGGGAGTTAATCCAAGAACATCCTCAGGAAAGACATCCTCATACTCTGCCACCACTACAGGAAACCGGGATCTTATAACATCCACTTCATATGGGGTCATGCTATCCAACTAAGGAGTAATCAGCTGCACCCTCTTGTGAACGAGTTCATCCTATGCTGTTTGCGTTTCCTTTTTAAAGATAAAGGAGAACCCAGTTCCATCACTATATACAAACCACATTCTTCATCTGAAATAGTCAATTGGTTAATTCACTATAGATAATTAGTCCATACCTAATATGATTTCACAAGGCCTCATCGTTACTATAAATATATCCAAACAAAAACTCTCACCCCCAAGAGTTAGGTCACACTGTTAGAATAATTTTGTGATTATTGGGGAATCTATAGTATGATTTTCCAAGAGTAAATGTTTATCCAAATGCTCAATTGGAATCTCTATGTCTTGAACAAGGTATGAATAAAGAAAGTAATGACTATAACCAATGTTTATCAGTACTATAACTATGGTAGAAAATACGCATATCGTTAGTCATATCATTCTCAAATCCTTTGGGTATTAATATTTGACTACATGTAGTTGTCCCTAGCCTTTTTATCCAACTCACTGAGTTTGGAATGTATCACTCGGGGTGGAGGTGGTAACAATTAAAAGAATCTACCACCTCCTACTGCTCTACCAGCTCCTCTTCCACATCTTCCACCCTATGAACCTGACTACTCATGTCACTTCCTCTAACATTTCTACCCATCCCCAGTCTCTATGTTAGTTGTGAGGAAGGTCTAGAAATATTAGGAAAGATTTCTCATGCCATCACATGAGTAGCACCACCTTTCCCTGGGATGACTAGACCCATCTTGTGATCTCGGAACCGCAGATCCACTTTCCTAAGGCCTCATTCAAAAAAATCTCACAAGTCTCAATCCCTAAGACTGATGTAAGGTCCCTACTACTGAGGAATATTCTATTGTATTCCCTTTACCAGAAACCATTGGTTGTATCCTCTCATCCATGAAACCTTTAACCAACAAATCTCACTCTATCACCCCAGCATAGGTATGAAATCATAGAGGGATAACAATAGATAAAATGTCTCTATTCATCTCCCACTCGATGGTCATAACACTGATTAAATATCCATGAACTATATCCATAGTGTACCTAGAGGGGTTGGTAAGCCTGGATGAATACTCAACTATTGTCGTACTTCCCTGCTAGAGCTGCAGAAACTCCTATATAACTACAACCCTCAATATGTCTGGAGAGAAATTACTTATTAAGAGACACCCAAACTCTTACCATAGTAGAGTCACTTCATCATAATACTGGGTCACTAACCCCCACCATCTCCTTATTGATCCATGAAGAAGTATCATCGCTAGGACCACCATCTTCTTTGTTTGTGTCTTGACTAGATGGAAAACTCAGGTCAACGCCTCAAGCTAGTCCTCGTATGCTTATGGGTCAGACACACCTCAAAACATGATTGGAATCTTTGATAAAACTCATGAAGTTTGATTATCCAATGAACCTTGTTCGTTGATACTATAGGTACCATTTTCTACTCAACAGGTGGTGGTATAGCTGGTGCACCACCTTGAGGTAGCACCTCTAGAACTAGTCCCTATATTGACACCTCATCACTAATGGGATCATCCTTGTGATCCTGATATTGATCCTGATATGGAATATGTTGTGGTTCTATCCTGAAATAAACAAGATTTACCATGGTCAATGAGTATATCTAGAGATATGATTCAAGAAATACATGGAAAACACAACCAATTCCAATATGATACATGTACCATTGTTTTCCCTACAATAAGTGATCTCATGTACTGAGTTGAAAAGTAGCTGATCAGAGTCTCGGTGTATAGATAGGTCAGTTGTTGTACCAACACTATATTCCATATCTTGAAATACGAACTCGGAACACTTTACACTATTTTCCCAAACCAATTTCATAGACTCTCAGTCTTAAGGTAGAATCAACTGCTCTAATACCACTCTTTCATGAACCATCCTAGTGGGGCCCATTCCGTGACTCAATAAGACCACCTCCAATAGTCTTATGGCTAGAGACTAGCACTGATAAGCTAAATCACTAACATGAGGGGCCTTATACTAACTACATGTACACACATACACACCTACAAGCCTATAAAATGATGAAATGTGAAAAAACTAAACAACCATGAATGCATACATCTGAAATTCTACAACTAGAGTAAAATAAGAAGTAAAGTAACATAAACAAGGCCAAATACAAGCCCCCACAACAAGATTCAAAAAACAATTCTAGCCTAAAATTAAAACTAGGACTGTTGTCAAAGTACCACATGAACACACATCAGTATGTCTGGTCTCACTAAGCACCATATGGTCCTGGTCCCTATAAGACTCTATCAAAAGTTTGATCATCTACACGACACATGACATATATGGGAAAAATTCCATGCAAGGGTAAGTATAACAATACCCCGTAGGACACCTCGTAACCATAAAGATTACAATAAAGTAAATATAGTCATCTCTACATAGGTATATTTCTAAATCACATATAAAAATAATATTATGATATACTCAACAAAGACACACAACCTAAAGGTAACTCTAAACCGTATTATGTGATACTAGGATTTTATCTCTAAGGATCTATAAATCACTCATTTGAGAGAACACACATTTTCAGTTTGATAACACTGATGATGTCCGTCTAAGAGGTAATTCTCATCAAGTATCATCATTAGAAGTACACGTTGAAGGTATAAAGAGTAAATATACAAAGATTAGGGTAATTTATAAGTCCATGGGGTGATAACAACAACCCAATCTAGATTAACCTGCTATGTAGAGGATCATATCCAATGTACTGTTGGTATTGAAGATACTTAGAACACCACCTAGGGTACAAAGATGAATATAGGATCTCACTTCAGGCCTCATGGAAGGATTATAATGACTATATCCAAGAATTCATAATGAAGAGATTGTTTTACTATGTGTAGGAAATGATTCCATACTAACCCTCAGAGAATGGGTAAGGGGAAAACACCCTAACGAAAATCATCCTAGATATAGAGGACATGGGCTTTAAGAAATGATTAAGGAACTATGCAAAGTTTATAAGGGTTACACATCATGTACCTTGACCTTGGTTCCTGCCCGTATAAACAGAACATTTATCAAGACGTGTCTATTTTTTGTAGAAGTACACAACCTATCGTTATCCCCTTCACTCTACAAGTGTTTCAATAAGTGGATTATCTTGTGTACTTATCCAGGACATGTTCATGTGGGGGAGTGCATGACATGCACCAACCCATGTGCTCCAACCTATTTCTATGTACTCTATGAGGTACACTCCTTATTTCTAGGGAGAGGTCACACACTATGGGACAAGGTCACATTCTATATGACAAGGTCACATGCCCTATGATAATTAAATTTCACTAAAACACTAGTCATAAAAGGGGGGGGGGACCACATTGTGTGTAGATATTAAGTATACACTATGTGGATCAAGACTTTCCAAAAACCCTAATTATTCCATCAGCACACACCTTTTCGGCCTCCACCACAAATATCGACTCCAATCACAATAAAAATAATAGATTTAACTTGGTCGAACCTCACCATGTCTAATTTCCATAATATGAGCTTTGAATCTATTCAAAAAATGGATTTCATTCATCGTGATCATCATCTTCTCTCCCCGCTTGAATATATGGTTACCCATCCCACATGATCTACTCATCGCAACCACCATTTCACCTCCACTGCATCATGGTAAGACTAGATCTATAATATCTTATTTTCACTCTAATAAATGGGTGCATAATGTTCAATTTCATCTGTATCCATCAAAAACCCATACCAAATGAAGAATGATCATGGTGAACAAAGAAATAGGTGGATAAAATAATAAGAAAAATCACGATGAACATACTTTGATAGATGTTTTTTCGATGTCGATTCGTTGTTGTTAAAATGATAATTGAAGAATAAAACATCACAACGATTGTTCTCCCAAAATAACCAAATAAATAAACCCATCCCGCATGAAAGTCAAATAGTAGATCAATATATTCGTTGATTGATTTGCATGCTTTGTAGAAATTAAGAGCGGGGAAGGAATCCAAATAAAAACAAACATCCTACCTCAATTTTGATCAATCACTAATGAAGAAAGATGTGATGTCATTATCATTGGCAAGATCATTCGATCTCGTCTCACATCGATCGTCTATCTATGATCGGGTTATAATTCCCCTAAGAGAGATTCTCTAACACTCTTTTGAAGGGATGTCAAACAGATATAGGGTTATAGAGATAACCTTAGAATTATATCATAACTTTCTACATAAAGACATTCCAATCATTGAATCAATGAAATATAATTAAAATAACTTATTTAATTATTTTATTCATTTTCATGCCCATGATGACTTTTCAATACATGACCCGCGCTAATAAAGGTTAAGTAGTGAATTGAGTAAAAAAAACATTCTGAACTAAATATTACCCTCATTTTTCTGATCTGAGCCCCTGTTTTTTAGTTATTCAACATTTTCAGGAAACCATTGTGTGCATGTTGTTTAATATATTTAATATATTTCAAACATTTATTCCAGGCACATCGAGCCTCAAAATCACACGTCTTTGTAGCGCTTGGTGTTGAAAATAATCTATATAATATCAAAAAAATACCAGGAAAATGTACATCATTACAAGAAATGTTAAAATTATTTTAGGATGATTTCTTTCTATATTTCTGAAAAGTTTTATTTTTATAATGAATAATGAAAATACTTATTTTTTATTGAAAAATAAATTTTCATTTATGATTTTAAATTATATTTTAAATTGGTTTTAAAGTAAAACTAGGTCAATAATACATCTATTAATCCAATTTAGTTTATTTGACTCATTTTTTACTTTGAATTTAGATATAAAAACATAGTATAATTTTGAACATTTTCACTTTAAAACCTGCTTTCTTATCTCGTATGTGAGATTAATTTTAAATTAATTTTTTCCACTTTTCTGAATGGAATTTGAAAAAATTCGAGTCATATTTGGAATAAAAATAATTTAAAATTTCTAATTATTCCAACATAATTTTTGACAAAATTGATTAATGAAAACAATTAATATTAATTATATCAATTAAAAAACAAACGAGTTTACCAAGGGACTAAACATTAATCATTAGGGCCCATATGACCTATAATATTGTCCAAAACCCATTTTATGGACATATTTATACCTTATATATTCTAATATATAGTTTTATGCATTATTATATCCACTTGAAATAGATAAAATGTTTGTGTAATTCACTCTTTTAGAGCTTTACAAGTCTGTCACTCACCACACTTATAAAAGGCATAACCCTCTCCATGTATATTCACACCTCTCAATTCATTTGGCTCAGAAAATAACTACAAAATATAACTTCCCTAATTCCATCCCTTAATACTAAAATCATTATATTTTGAATAAATCCAACATTGGATGTTATTAGAGAAATCCTAAGGAGGATACCCGAAAAATAGGTAATGTATTTCTAAAAGAGATTTTATTTTCTTTCCTGCTCCACAACCTTCAATTATTTTTATATCATGATTATATAATAAAATAAGCATATTAAATATAATAATATTTTTTATTTCATGTTTATGACCTTCAACTTCACACACATCCATCAAATGGGTTATGAAATTATCGTTCTTGTGTTTGGCGGACTACCGCCTCACGAACCAATGTCATTTGTTTTTCCATAGCACCTTTCAAAGTTGGTAATAATGATGGAAATAATATTATAATATTATATTTATTATATATTCATGTTTATTTAATTATTATATTTCACATTCCTTCATAATTTTCATTTTGTGTAAATATAATAGCGTCGTTCTTGCGTACGGCGGACTACCACCTTGCAAAGCGATGTTATTCATTCCAACATTATCTGAAATGTGTTAAGGATTATTTTAAGAAAATTATGTAATATTTATGAAATAAATGTTATATTTTAATTATAATATACATATATATCAGTTACCTTTATTTCTTTAATATGATAAGAAAATAGAAGCAGTGTTCATGCGTGTGTACAACCGATTGTCTCCATAAACATTGTATTTCATTTCCTATCACTATTTTTTGGATTAATATAAATAAATATATAATTATATTTAAATAATTATTTAAATTATTAATATTATAATATCATTATCTATGTAAGATTAACAAAGAAATATAAATTCAAAACATACTTCAAAAATAAAGAATTTAACACCCGAAATGACGAAAATAATGAAATATTATTATCGAATGGGTAATAATATATTATAAAAGGATAATATATGACTTAATAAATGTTAATATATTTATTTAATATGTTAATAACATTTTTAAATCCATTATACATGATTTAGAAGAGCTCTCAACCAACAGAAAGCGTAAGGTATGGGATTTCTTAACTCAATTTTCACTCAATGGGTTAATGTCCTACTTTATTGATTATATCAAAATAAGATTATCTGTGTAATTAATTATTTTTATATTTTATTTAATATCCAATTTTTAATTTGCATTTATGATAGAAACACATAATAAATTCTTTTATTATTTCGCAGTTCAACATTATTATCATTTTAAAGGGTTTATTTCATGGTTTGATTCTAATAGAGATTGCATATTCTTGAATATCTGTTGAAGTAAATTAATTGAAAACTTCCTAATTAACCCTTAAATTTCATTCTCCTTTGGTTATTCATGTTATTTTCAATTAATAGTACAATTCATTACTCTTTGGTTCTCAAAATGTTTTATAAAATGTTTTCAGTAAAATTCGACATCATTTATATATTCAATCAGAAATATATTTTCTTTTAAAACCATTTATTCTAAAACTATTTTTAAATTTTTTAAATTTTTTTGAAATTATTAATTTAATTAATTTTTAACCATTTTTACTCTTTATAAAATTATATCAAATGAATCTTTAAGATTTTTTTGAAGAGAATGCTTATTTGGATTATACTAAAATAGTTAAAGGAAGAAATTGTTGTATGTTATAAAGAATGAATAGAATTTAAAAACCTCCTGACCACTCAAGGTTTCTCAAGATTTTTTAGTTTTAAATATTATTATATAATAATTTTTTTCAAAATTATTTCCTAAATTTTTTAATGTGTATTTTTCAAAGAAATTTTTTTTCAAAATGTTTTTCAAAATGAAATGGATATTTTCCATAAGAATGTTTTTAAAGAAATTTGTATGTATTTATATTCCTAAATGGAGAAAATCTTTATTAATACTTCAATGGGTATTTATTTTATTAGTAATAGCCTTAATATTTTTCTGGATTGTTTATAATCATTTTGGAGAAAGAAATTTTTTTATATTCACATTCTTGATTCATTTTTGTACTCAATAACTTTTCATTGAGATATTAACTTTCCTATGATCATTAGAAATATGATTTATCATTAATATCCATATTATTTATCATGGTTATTCAAAATTATTAGACCTTATCTCATTTTTACATAGTGTGTTTAATTTGACAGTTATTTTATTGGATATGGATATATTGATAAATCAATATCCTTTACTCAATATAGATTTTTTTAAGGAACATTGTTTATGAATTATATACATTATCTGATATATGAGGATTAATTTCAAAAGATATGACATAAGTTAGGGACTGTTTTAAATAATCTCATCAATGCATAGTTAGTATCATGAGACAACATCAGTTGGAAACAAAACCTTCATGTTTTTACCCAAGCATGTTCTAAAATATCTTGTGAAATGTCTTGACAGTTTTATATATTAAACCATATTATGAAAGTTATTGATGGTAAATGTTTTATGTACCTAGGAAACATGAAATCCAATATTTAAGTATTGTATATATTCAAAAATGAGTTATTATTATACATGATATTATCACTATGAAAAAATATATAGATGCATTTCACTATCATTTTATTGAATAAATGGTATATCTTTTCTTTTATTTACCTTAACATATTATTAAAATACTTACATCTCATTTTATTGGTTATTTGGAATCTATGTCCAATTATTTACCTTTCTATATTGACTATTCTCATTTATTCATTATTTATTTAATTTTATTTAACTCTTATGGAGCATTTGGGATCACCCTTATTTTATTTATTTTCCTTAGGATTCCATAAAGATTACTATAATAGATATGAAAGGATATACTAGATGGAATAATGTTATTATAGAAAGAAAAAAAGTTATGTTATATTTTTTTTATTCAAATTTAATATAAGTCTAACTTATGAAACTTGTATACCAAGTCTACTAAACTATTTAGTCCATTCTAATGTGTTTCTTATATCCTATTCCAATGTAATGGTATAACGGATTGGATTCATGATTATTGTCGTTGGGTCACTATAATTGGTATGAGTGTAAGGTTATTATAAACCTTTGGAAGTATATTTAAAAAAACATAGTTTTGGGAACATTCCTTATGATATAATTTATGGATAAGTATAGAAGGACATTATAAAGTTTGGGTCGGGTAGAGATTATGTGGGTCTTCCTTGAAATAAATCACTGTCTGGATACTAATATTGGACGTGGTTCTTTTAAAGATGTTCCAAGGGGAAATTACTCCGAAAAGGGTTCATTGGGCTTGACCCAATCATCACCTGGCTCATAACAGTGGGCCTTACAATGCCCCTAGTTTTACACTCATGGGGGATATGCATAGGATAATTCACATTTTCTTTACAAACCATTATGATGTATTTGAATAGATAATTTCAACTAATCACTTAGGTTAATCCCTAGACAAAGTAATGACTTATTTTTAATTTAAACAGATGAAGTATTTATGAATTTGGATTTAAGAATTAAATTTTAGAATTATTTTACTTATGGTATTTTGATTATAAGAATCATGAAGCATCTAAGGATTATGCTGGATTTTAAATTAATTAATGTATTCATTAACATAAGATTTATAAATACCATCATGGGTTTATGATTTTTAGATTTATTATATTTTCAAATTATTAAAAATCTATTTTAGGTGTTTTGTGGTTTGAATGTCCCATGATTAAGTATACTTTGGAGAGATTTATGGAAAAAATATTTTTAATGGAAAACTTATTTGAGTAATAATGCCTTTAGATTTATAGAAATAATTTTAAAGTTATTTATATCCTTTATGGTTAATATGATCATTAATGTCACTATAAGAAATGTCAAATAAGATTATTTTACTTTAAAAAAAGTTTTGAAAACATTACTAAAAAAGTTATTTAATTATTAACTTTATTTCAAGGATGTTAACAATAGTTGTTTTGGGAAATTTATAAGAATTATATTAATATAGTTATTAGAAAATAAAAACCTGTATGTCGAGTGATAACCCATAATGTATGGTGAGGTGGTGGGGCTTGAAATAATGACAAAAAGAAGATAAGGGTTTCACGCATACCACATGCCTATGTAATGTTTGGGTTAATATGTCACCATTTTTAGCTATAGGATTTGATGAATAAATTTTAATGATAAACCAGTAGTATTAATTTTAAATATTAGAGATTAATGTATTAACCACATTGGTTTTGGAAGATATTTAATGATTGAAAAAAATACTTGTAACGCTTTTTTGGATCATACGATCCATTGAAAGTAAATTCTAGTGCATCAAGCATAAAAAATAATTTTCGGATATTCATTTTCTAAAGTGAGGGATAAACTAGAAATTCATCAAATAATAATCCAAGGATGAAATTTTGTTCATATAAATATAGAAATTAAGTATATTTCCATATATTCTTAGATATTAAAAAACTACTCAACATTAGGTAAATGACATTGAAACAAAAACTTTGTCCTAATACCTTCATTTTTGTTGAACTGGTGGACTTTTAAATGATTATAAAATTATAGTTTTTAGCCCCTCAATATTCCATTGATCATTCACTTTTTTATCAATGACCTCAATCTCTCCCTATAAATATTTACACTTTTCCTTCATGTCCATGCCCTCACTTTCCACCAATGTTCTCCTATTTATAAACCTCGCTATGTGTTATTTTATATTACTTTTGTACTTTATTTTCTATATTATTAAAAAGATAATTTATTTATTCATTGACTATAAGGGTTTTTCAACATTGATTTTTTAAAATTTCAAACCATATAATGGATATATCTTGTTTACATTGGGAGGAAACAATATATTTAATGTGGGAAGACTTCAACACCCCAAAAATTCAAAACGAATAACATTTTATTCGACAGCATGTATGACATGCAACACCAAATGTATAAAGGAATGTAACATCCATAGAAATTATGAAATATTTAATTTTTAAATAAATTAAATAAATTAAATATATTTTAATTAATTAAATAGTGATTTATCTTGTGTTTCATAGAACAACGAGTTTGTTCGATAGCTTCTGTTACATGCAAGACCGATTTTTACCCAATACTATTAAAATTATTATTTAAAATTAAAATTATATAATAGTTATTAAAATATAATTTATAATTAAGATTAACTAAATTATGAAAATATATTGATGAATTCATTGGTTACCAATTAATTAGAATGTAAATTTAAAAACATTTAATATAAATGAAATTTATTTATAAAAAAAATACTTCTAGGCACCAAAGTCATTTTATCCTAATTAATTAAATTAACTACTATTATTGAATAATAATAATGAATTTTATATATTATATAATCACAATTTTTTTTTGAAATTTACCAAATAGAGTTTATAGTCTTAATATAGGAAAAAAAAATCTAATTTTCCCACTAAAAGTTGTATTTTTTAAAGGCAATTTTGCCGCATCTTAATGGCGTGCTTGTTTGAAATTTTTTTTTGAAAATTTTATAAATTTTATTTCAAAAATTAACAGAATTTTTGAAAGTGGAATTTCATAATTATATTAGAGTAAAATTATATCAATTATAAATATATTAATCAAATATAGTTAATTTGATTCATTTTTATATTGATTTTAGGTATTGAAACATAGTAAACTTTTGGACATTTTCACTTTAAAATCCCTCTTTCTTCTCCTGTCTATTGGATTAAATTAAAATTAAAATTTTCCAATATAATTAATTGAATTTGAATAAAAAATCATATTTTGAATCAAAATAACGTATTATTTCTCATAATTCCAACTTATTATTTGACTAATGTGATTTGTGAAAACTATTAAAATTAATTACAATGAATAAGAGAAAAACATGTTTACCAAGAGACTAAACATTAAACATTATGGTCCAAATGACTAATTTTTTTCCAATACCCATTTTATAGAAATATTATGATCTTATCCCATAGAGTAAATTTTTTTCATTATTGGTCCACTTTAAATGTAAAAAATGTGGGTGGAATTCACTCTTTAAAAAAAATTCAAGTTTTCCACTGACCCCACTTATAAAAGTCCTACCCCTATACTCTTCTCTTAACACCACTCAAGCCCTTTATCTAGGACAATAACTGACCCAATAACTTATCCAATTCTCTACCCTCATCATAGAATCCTTATATTTGGATTAAATCAAACTTAGTAAGTCATTATTTCAAACCTAAGGAGGATACCTGAAGAAGAGGTAATGTTTTTATAAAAGCATTTTATTTCATTCTCTTCTACACATCATTTAATTATTTTTATACCATTATTATGTAATAATATCAGTATAAATAATATACTTATATATTTTTATGTTAATGGAAATACCTACAACTTCACACACTTCCATAAAATGTGTAATGAAATCATCGTTCATGTGAATGGTGGACAACCACCTCGCAAAACGATGTCATTCATTTTTCCATTACTAACTTTCAAGGTTGGGCATACTAATGAAAATAATATTTATATATGATATATATTATATTTATAATTTCATAATTATTTTGGAATTATTTCAAAACACATTCCTTCATAATTTTTTTTGGTGGGAATATGATAACGGTGTCCGTGTGTATGATGGACTACCGCCACATGAAGCAAAGTGATTCATTCACACTTTACATGGAATGCATTAAGAATTGTTTTAATAAAAATAAGTAATATATTTTACATAAATATGATATTAAAATGATAATAAATATATATATAAATATCATTTACTTTTCTTTCTTTAATATGATAATAAAGTGGAAGTAGTGTTCAATTTTATGTACGAACAACCATCTCTATGAACGATGCATTTCATTTCCTATCACTAAATTTTATGAATTACACTAAATGCAGATATAATAAATATATATGATATTTATATAAATATTTTATTTTTAGATATGGTGAAATCATGACAATAAAAATTTAATCCAATAAAGAACAAGTCAAAACATTCTCAAAAAACAAGAAAATTAACACCAGAAATGATGAAAATAATGAATGATTATTAATGAATGGGTAATAATATGTTATAAAAGGATCATATATGATATCATAAATATCATTTTTTTGATAAGTTAATATCATTCTTATAACCGTTATAATATAGGTTAAATAGCTTTCAACCAAAAGGAAGCACAATGTATGGGATTTCATAACTCAATTTTCACTCATTGGGTTAAACTCCTACTCCATTGATTATATCAGGATAAGATTCTGTGTGTAATGGATTATTATTATATTTTGTGGTATCTATAATTTTTTATGTGGATTTATAGTTGAGACACAAAATTAATTCATTTATTAATTCTCACTTTAACATTATGGTCATTTTAATATTTTATTTCGCAATATCATTCTAATTGAGGTTGTTTTTTATTAAATATAATTTGAAGTAGATTAAATGAAAATTACCTAATAAAGCATTATATTCTCCAATAATAGGTTATTCATGATATTTTCAATTAATAGTACCATTTTTCACTCTTTGGTACTTAAAATGTTTTATAAAAAAATTCCAAGAAAATCTGAAATCATTTCTTGCTTATGGCTGAAATATGTTTTCTTCCAAAACAATATTTTCTTAAACTGTTTTAAACATTTTTTTAACCTTTAAAATGATTTATTAAATTAATTTTAAACCATTTTTATACATTATAAAATATTTTTAAAAGGAATTATTATCACGTTATCAAAACAATTCTCATTTGGATTTTACGGAAAAGGTTAAAGGAAAACATTGTATCAACTTTTACAACATTAATGGAATATACATCTGTCATGACCAATCAGATTTTTGCAAGAAATTTTTTATATTTTCTAAGGTTTTTTTTAAAGAATTTTTTTTTCAAACAAAATTCTTAAATTTAAATTTTTTAAATTGATTTTAAAAGAAAAGGATTTTTAAAATAGTTTTCAAAATGAAAAGGTAATTTTCCTCAGAAATGTTTTAAAGACCTATTTAAGGTAATTATATTAATAATTAAAACCCCTTTATTCTAACTCCAATGGGTTATATTGTATTGATAACATATTTTATCTTCCTATAGATGGGTTATGATCATTTTGACTAAGGAATGTATTGACATTCACTAGCTTTATTCATTTTTTATGTTAATAGCCTTTCCTTGAGAAATGAAATTTAATAAGATCATTAGATATTATATTTACCCTTAATATCCATATTATTTTTCTTCGATATTATTATTTATCAAAATTTATCTCATTTTTACATATGATGTTTTCTTTGAAATATGTTTGATTAACTAGGGAAATATTGATAAATTTATATCCTTTACTTAATAAAGATATTTGATAAGGATCATTTTTTATGGATTAAATATATTATTAAATATATAAAGAATTATTTGGAAAACTATGTCATGGGTTGGGGAATTTTAATTATAAACCCCTCGATGCATCAGTAGTCTCATTAGATGAAAACAGTCAGAAACAAACTCTTCACATTTATAACTAAGCATTTCCTAAACTCTCTTTTGAAAGGACTTTATAGTAGTATATATTAAACCATATTGTGAAAGGTCATGATGGTAAAGGTTTCATGTACCTAGGAAACATGACATCCAATATTTAATCATTTCAAACATTCAAAATTCCCTTATTATTATCCATGATATTTTCACTCTAAAAAATACATCGATGGATTTTATTCTTAGTTTATTGATTTAATTTCATGTGTTTTCATTTATTTACTTTTATATATTATTTATTGACTTCCTTATAAATTTATTGATTACATGTAATGTTTTTTTAGTTATTTACTTTTCCATATATATTATTCTCATTGATTCGTTATTTCTTCCACTGTATTTATCCCTTACTATTCATTTAAGCTTACCCTTATTTTTTACCTTTCTCTATGAAACCATAAAGTTTAGTATGACTGATATATAGGGATACAGTAGATGTAATAAATTTATTCTTGAAATACAATTTTTTTTTAAAATTTAATGTATGACTCATGTATATATCTAGTTTACCAAGACCATTAAACTATTTGATCCTTCGATATGTGTTTCCTTGTATCTTATGCTAATGTAATGGTTGTAAGAGCCATCACTTGGATTAATGGGGTTGGGTTGATACAATTATTATGCACATCAATTCCATTAAGGGACTTTCCTTTAGATATTTGTATTTTCATCAGAAACAATGTTTATATTGACTTTAATTTTTATGTGATGCATTATAATGCATGTATTACTTTTATGGGACCTAGACACAAATATTATATTATTCTAGAACCTGACTCCAAGTGTAGGTCCAGCCTATTCACATTAGAAATTTATAAATCATGCTTCATTCCAAAATGATCTATCATTTACTAGAACATTATAGGGATTGGATCATATCATCAAGTGATATATCGTGACATTCGGGTTTCTTACTCTAGTTAAATTAATGAACTAGCCTTAATAATAGTACTCATTTTCTTAGATATTCATATTGAGTTTCCCTCTATGGGTTTATCACTAAGATGATTATTTTTTTACTTTTCACATTAGTTAGATATGTATGAAAAACATACATGATAGTCCTAGTCATATGACCCTAAAATATGTGGCATATGAGTCTTTGTCGCATGATGTTATACTGAAAAATATATGATATACTCTGAAAGGCCATAAATTAATTATAGTGGTCCATCCTACCTGATCCAACTTCTTTACATTAGAGTTAGATATATGAAAGGGTTCCTAGTATATGACCTTTATCCATAAAACAATTCTATGATAATATTCCCCTCTCCTATATATAATCTAGATCTATAGAAATACTTTTTTATAAGAACTACATATGGATTGATTCCTATTATATTATGAAACTTTTTGGTTATTAGTTCTTATATAATAATCCCAACCAAGAATTCCACTACTATTAACCCACCTTCTAGTGTATGGTCTCCATATTCACATTGGGACTTTCTATATTATACTCCACATTGAGATGATGTATCTACTATAAGAAATATTTACAACTTGATTCTTGATATATCAAGATATATAGTGATGTATGAACCATATATTTCAGACCCAACCACAAATCATCATCCATTTACAATCCACACACACACACATATATATCATATAACATTCCAACTAATGGTTAGTTTGGTACTAGAGTATCCCAAAACCCTTTTGAATTCCCCTTAACACAAACCAAACTTCATACATAAGGTATTTTTAATTTTCATATATCATTCATTAATAATGGTAACAAGAACATTCTTCTCTAAAGGACACCTTTACTTAGTAATGATATCATTGTCATGGAACTCATTATTCACATGTCAATCAGTGGCCATCCTTGGTACATTTGATAGATTTCATAAATTTCTAACTCAAATACCACAATATATTATTGACATCATTTATATTCTCTATATGATGGTTTTAAAACACCCCTAGATCTTGATCCCCATCTGGGTTGCTGCACCCTCTCGCTTCTGGTTTAAGCACTATGACCATAAACTGTGTGCACCCATCTATGAGGCCATTTGTTCTATCATTGGGATATCTATTGAAATTTGTTTTTCTAACCATTATTATATATAATACCTCACTATTTGGTCAAGGGTTCATGACCTTAAGCTTCCTAAATTTTTTAATCTAATCAATTTGACATTAACCAATCAAATCATGGCCAAAACACAATGACCTCAAACTATGTGAAGCCTACCCATGAGGATATCTACATTTTTGGGATTGGGATTTAATTCATGTCAATTCAAAATTTCATCTATTTCTAGGTATGCATACTCCTTTTTGGTTATATGTTTTATAACTTAAACACCAGCTACAATGGACTATCTTGAAAGACTTTAAACTACCTAAGGATAGAGACAAAAAACTTATCATGTTGAAAAACCATAAAGGTAGACCTATGTAAAATTAAAGTATATTCTTGTGAAAACATTCCATTTATTGGTTATAAAAAAGTTATATCACCATATGAATAAGGAAAAAATATTACGACCTCCACCATATGACCCTATAAAAATTTATGTTTTGCCCGTTGGACCCACGAGTCTAGGAAACAGTTAGAGGGGACATTATATTTTCTCTAATATATGCATAATCATTTAATATTTGGACATATACCATCACCCAAAGAATGTATTAAATAAATAGTAAAAAAATTAGGTTTTTAGAACCCATCTTGAATATACTTTTATCCATAACCCTTCTTCATTCCTTCAGTGTTTTAAATCCGTATAAACCTCTCATGGTTATCATTAACAAGTTTATTCCACTCCAATAGATTCCTCTACATGGTAATTATATATTTTCTTCCATATTTTTCACTAACTACTAGGGGAATATTTAATCCTAAGTAAAATATCATCTAATCTCATGCGCCACTAGAAACATTTTGGTGTATCCCATTATTTGAATTTGGTCAATGGTAAACCTCTATATACTTGTTTCATCCCATAATTTCTTTATTAAAGTGTCTTATGTATTTATTTATCTACTCCATAATACAACTATTAAAGTGTATTTGGACTCCCTTGATGTTACAAATTTTTTCATTGTACCCACTTTCAATGTAAGATTATGACATCCTATTCTTGAACACTTTTGGATCCTCATCACGTAACCCTAAAACACAAGGCATGATGGTCTATATATTACGAAATTAAACTAAATGCACTTCATATTGGGGTTTTATGTGGTGGAATTTGTAATTCTCCAAACCCAGTTACCCAGAGCCGGTGCATTATTTTAATAAATAAGAATTATTACAAGGAATAAAGTCCTGAAAGATAGATCAGTTTAGCAATCTAGGAAAATAGATTACATACATTAATGTTACATTACACATTCTATCATAAAAAATAGCATAAATAATCCTTTTATAATTCCATTATTCCCCAAGATTAACCCTACATAAGAAGCATAATACACTTCTTAGCATCCTGGTAAAATAATACATAAGAAAGGGGTGATCTTAGATGCTCATTAAGGGTAGATAATTCTGCGAAAGATATAAAATTTTAAAAGAAGATGTATAATAAAAATAACAGACTTTTAAACATAAAACTTAAACATAATATGGTAAATAAAAGTCAAAAATTTACATATAAACATGCACATGAATATTATACTTTTCAAATAATCACATGTAATAACTAATTTCATAAAGAGGGAATGCATAATGATGGACGTAATAACTACAATGTAAAGGCCATCTTCCAAGACTGTTTAAAAATATCATGTCAAGGCCTTGTGCCAAGACACTAGTTTTTCTCATGAGACCTATAGACACATTGAGGGTCTATAGAGGGTCTCACCTGTCACTTACTAAGTCCAATGCATTCCTCATATGAAAAGTGGGAAAACATAACATAAACACTTGTATTAAAAATTGTATACTAAATGTTAATATTTTAATAATATACCATGAACAATATAAAAATTGCACATCCATAGTCAAATATATCATAACTCATTCAATACAATATGGAAAATTATATTATAATAAATCAACCTCAATCAAGAATAATATCCAATAAAGGATGTTGATATAGTTGAAAATAATTAGTAAAAATCTTTGAGGGAAATATCCCCTTTTCATGAAATAATTTAAAAGTCAAAAAATTTATAAAAGATGTAATTAAAAAGAGATTTTTGAATTGATGTTTCCCATACCACTTTGAATCTTTTGAAAGGAATTAATATTTTAAAACAATCATGTCCATATAAATAAATCCTTAAAATAATTTTGAAAACATGGACATTAATTAAAGAGATTTAGAAAAATAAAATTTTAAAATATTTAGAATGATGATCTAGTTAAAGAGTACCTTCCATAAAACTTAAAATATTCCTTCTGAAAAAAATATAAAACATGGACATGGATGATAAATATGTCCCAAAAAATTCTTACACATAAATAATCTCGGATAATAATGATATTGAGGAATTAACCCTTACCTTGTACTTTCCTTTAGTTGAGGCTACATTTAACCTCATTTATAATGACCATTGTATGTTATTAAATTATACCCGAAACATATTCATATTTATGATATCATATATTATTCATTTATGAATTTATACTACCCAATTAATAAAAATTTCCATATTAAATTAACATTTTGGGTAATAATCGCTTTCTTTATCATACAGGTTTTAACTTGTTATTCTTGATCGTATCACATATATCATGATTTAAATTATTCCAGAATATAAAAAATGATTTATATATCATATATATTCATAATATAAATTTTATAATATATAGATATATTAAATGGAAACATCGTTCATGGAGATGATAGTCTGTACGTATGCATGAACGTTGTTTAAATTTTCTTGTCGTATAGTATAGAAGTAGTTAAATGATGTATATTTATATAAATAAATACATTCCATTATAGTAGAAATATTATTTCATATATCTCATACTTAATACACACACACACATATATATATACATGTTTATAAAAATTCTTGAATGATGATTGTTGAAAATGAATCTCATCGTGTCGTGGAGACAAAAAGTCGTACGTACACACAAGCGACAATATCATTCTATTGATGGTGAAATAGTGTTTAATTTTATGGTATATTATATATAAAGAAAAATTAAAATGTTATATTTATTATTTACATCAATTATACTCATTATTATACCCATATAAATAATTAAGTGTTGGATAACAAACTACACCACAACGTGGAGATGGTTAGCCGTACGTACACACGTATGGTGACTTTTTCATTCATATGATGGATAAAATAATGAATATGGTTCTACCATATTTATAATAACATCTTAGTATGTATAAGTTACTATAGTTATTATTTTAGTATGGATACTACAAGGAAATAGGATGTAGAAGAATAAAAGAATTTTGAAAGAGGTGATAAAATAATTACCTCTTCTTCAGGTGCTTCCTTTTGATTTGACAAAAGGTCTACTTTGGTAGGATTTATGATTAAATTAATGCCTCTAGGATGAATTTATGGTATTTGGGAGGATATTTGAGTAGGTTTTGTCTGATAAAAATGCATTTGGAGGTGTGAATTTAAGAGAAGGGGAAGTACCCTTTTATAAGAGAGGTGAGGGGCACTTTAGAAAAAGCTTGAAATATTATTTTATTATAAAAATATTTTCGGTTTCTAATAGCTCAAAATAAATTTATTTAGATTATATGGTGGGTATGGGTCTAAATACTCTCAATAAATAGGTTTTAGACAAGTTTATGTCACCATATTAACCTTATCTTTTAGATTTAACTCTTAGTTAAATAGTATAACTTTTACCATGTCTTCTTGTATTTTTATACTAATTGGTTAATATATTTACTATAAAATGACAATAGAACCTCAAGTGGTTCATTACTAACATATATAACATTTTCTAAGTCCTTTATCCAAGTCTTATATTTTAATAATATTATATCATTTAATAAAATAGTATTTTTTTAAACTCCTTTATGTCAATTTTGACACTATTTAATATTTGGTTTTTGTAAAAGTCATAAAAACTTTATTACTTCAAATAAAATACATTGAATCATCCATAACATGTAATATTGACCTATAAAATTTGTTTATGGCATCAAAAGTTTCAATTTATATTTATTTTAATATTTATAATATCAATTATTTTAATCTTTCATTAATAAGGTAATTATTGCATCATCATTGTGTCTTAAATAAATTTATTTATTTAATATCTAAAAATTATAAATAAAATAATATTATGTAGGAAATATTTTTATATTTATAATGAATATTTATAGTCGAATTTATCTTATGTATAACCCTATATTAAATATGGTTTAGTTATTAAAATTTAAATTTAACACCTTAAACTCTTCTTTAAATAAAATATAATAAATATCCTAATCTAACCCAAATGGATAAAAAATGATCTATTTTTTCCTATGGTTTATTTTGGTCGAAATACACTTATCTAATAGAATTAATAATTGTTTTGGGGTAATTTTATATTATTATAATATTATTTTTGCCTTTAATTATCCTATTTACATTTAACTGTAGTAAATAAAATTCAAAAGTTATTATTCACCAAAAATTATTTGCCTCATATTGAACCACATTTTACTTAATGATGACAACCATGTCTGTCATATTTTTTAAATTCAATTCACTGAATTAGTAAAATTACGTTTTATGCAAATTTTCAATTGTGCCTTGAAGGTGGGTAAAAGACGTTAAAAAGTTCAATGAAATTTTATATATCTAATATTATTATAAAATGACTCAAATGAATTAAATTCAACTAATGTACGTATTATATATCTATTTTGACTTTAAGATAAATTTTAACTAAAAATTATTATTTAAATGAAAAAGTCGGTTTTTATGTTATGTAGTATTTTTCACTATTCCTAAAAAATTGACCATTTTCAAAAAATACCAAAAAATCACCCTAAGTTAATTAGGATATTAAAAATTCAAAAATGAATTCTATTTTACCAAATTAAATTTTTAGGAGTGTCTAAAATTAACTGTATTATCAGTCACAAAAGGACGTAAATAGTTTTCCTAAATATATAACTATTTTAACAAAACTTATTCATTTCACTATAAATGTATTTTATTTTTAAAAAATATATATATAACATTTAAAATTTGTTTGTTACTATTAATATTAAAATATTTAATTGATAAATAAATATATAATTTAAATAATTATAATACTAATGTGTTGTTTCACAAGAACTAAATATTGCATATAACGCAAGACAAGTCGGTGTTGCGTGCAATATAAAATATTAAATTACTTTAAAAAGATAACATACTATGAAATATTGGGGTGTAACATTCTCCCATCCTTCAATAAATTGTGTCCTCACAATTTCAAATTGTTCTTCAAAAATAAGAGGTTGAAAATTGAAAATACATTTGTGGAAAACACACATCGGAAATAGGGTTAATAAAATTTAGACTTAATAAGAGGGGAAAGAAAATGAAAAATTCACCACCAAATTAGGATTTTGAAGAGGAGAACATTGGTGGAAATTATAGACAGATAATTGGAGGAATAATGTAAATATTTATAGGGAGTGATTGAGTTGATTGATCATAAACAAGTGCTCAATAAATGGAAAATTGATGGCCACAAAGCCATAAATCTATAATGATTTAAATATCATCAGTTAAAAAAACATAACGCATTAGAATAACACATTTTTTAGATATCATTTTTTGGAATATGAGGGATTAATTTACTATCAAGATAATAACTCAAGGAATCATACTTGATTTCATTACCTATTATAATCATAATCTAATCATTCGGTTATGCTTCAATCTATTTTCACTTATTCTGTTACACTAGAAAATGAATTTGAATATGTCATTCCTGAAATGTTTGAAGATCATGTAATCTATAAATAGAATGATAGGTCATTCCATTTGTATCAAAAAAAGTGTTAGAACAAGTTATCACAAATACATAAGTCCACCTATAGTGAGATAATACATTAATCTAACAAAGTTAAATTAGAGTATAAATTATACTATCCAATAATGGATGACCTTAGAATCCTTCCAAAAACTAAATATATGTAACTTTATAAATAGGTGAACCAATATGTCTTAGCATTTATTCCCATATCTTGTAGGGAAGTTCTTGGTTGTCACATTACATACATGTGAACACCTTCATCATGTATTTTCTTGAGTCAAGGTCACAACCTGAATTATCAGATATCCTTATTAAAAACATGCGTGTTTCCTTATTCCAAAACATAGTGTAATATTTCTTCAGTCCCAAAATGTTGTAAACTTCATCCATGATAGCATAACGCACTTTTCAAAAAAATCCAAAATCAGTTCTCAAGAAACTTTCATCATCTAATTTACTTATTCAAACACAACATTATTATCTTAACATAAGGAAAATATTAAGGGTTATATTTACCTTAATCATATGTTATCCAAATATAATCCTACCCTAAAATTAATTTTCTTTTCCTTTATAACAATTCTACATATTCTTTAAAATCATTAGCGAAAAAATAAACTAAATACTACTTATATGATTCAATTATCCATAATTCTTGGATCCAAATACATAAATACTTCAATCTTTCTAATTTAATGATTTTCATGGAACAAGTCCTTCCTTTCTTTATAGGTAGATTATTATATATGGGTATTGATTTGGGTAATCCCCATGATTTCCACATATGAGACATTGAACTCCATAACAATTGGTCACTCTATGAACCTTCTTCCCGCAGATACAACATATTCCCATCTATTTGAGGTATTCCTCAAGGTTCTCCTTCCTTTCCTCTTGATATGTAAGTAACCAAATATACTTTCCTCTATGCTTCCTAAAATTGAAAATTTATAAACATCCATATTCCTCTTAAGAAATGGGTTAGGAATGTAATCAATGATCACATTTTTAATCATATATCATGATAATTGATTCCGCATAATCACAATATTTTTCATTCTAGTCATTATCTGATTTTGTTGCTCAAAATCACCATAGTTTCCATCAAAATCAATGTTAATCCAATTCCACCCACTTTCCACCATTAACTAAGACCATAAAAACATGGTGAGAAACAAATATCATTGAAGAATACAACATAATCAAGGGATGTTTTTTCAATCTATGACATCTTAGGTTTAATCCTAGGTTATCCATGATCGTTACCAAAATTCTAGGGGGGTTTTCTATAATTATCCTCAAAGTCAATCGTAGGGTTATGATCTGTAATATATGTTTTCCAAATATATTTTCATAGATGTTTCTAAACATTCTCTAAATACAAATGTAACTCCCTACCCCCAGTTACCCAGAGTCAGTGCATTATTTTAACACACTGACATGATTATAAGGAATAAAGTCCTGAAGGACTATTCGGTTTAGTAGTCTTGGAAAATATATTACATATATGAATGTTACATTACACTTTGTAACATAAAACCCAGCCTAAATAATCCTTTTATAATTCCATTATTCCCCAAGGTTAACCCTTCATATCAAATAAAATACACTTTTTGTGATCTTGGGAAACTAAAACATTAGAATGGGGTGAGCTTAGATGCTCAGTAAGGGTAAATAATTCATTAGAAGATATAAAATTTTAAGGAAATATGTATAATAATAACAATATCCTTTTAAACATAAAACATGTATATAATATGGTAAAGAAAATTCAAACATTACCATATAAAAATGAACATGAATATTATACTAGTCGAAAAATCACATATAATAATTAATTTCATAATGATGGAAAGCATAATGTCGGACATAATAACTACTACATCAAGGACTTGTGACAAGACCATTCAAAAATATTCTTTCGAGGCCTTGTTCCAAGACACTAGTTTGTCTAATGAGACCTACTGATGCATAGAGGGGCTATAGTGGTCCTTGTCCATCACTTACTAAGTCTAATGCATTTCTCATATGAAAAGGGGTGAAACATAACATAAACATTCGTATTAAAATAGAATATGAAATGTTAAAACTTTAATCATAAACCATGAATGGTATAAAATAGAACATCAACAGTCAAACATATCATAAATCATTAAATACAATATGGAAGATTGTATTATAATAAATCAACCTCAATCAAAAATAATATCCAATAAAGGATGTTGACATAGTGGAAAATAATCAGTAAAACTATTTGCAGGAAATATCTATTTTTCATGAAATCATTTAAAATTCACCCAATTTATAAAACATTTAATTGAAAAGAGATTATTTAATTAATGTGTTCCATAAAACATTGAAACTTTTGAAAGTAATTAACATTTTAAAACAATAATTTACATATAAATAAATAATTAAAATCATTTTGAAAACATGACATTAATTAAATAGATTTAGAAACAAAAATATTTAAAACATTAAAATGATAATCTAGTTAAATATTACCTTCACTGAAACTTACAATATTACTTTTGAATTTTTTTTATAAAACATGGAAATGGATGATAAATATGTCCCAAAAAATTCATACACATAAACAATCTTGGAAAATAATGAGATTGAGGAATTAACCCTTACCTTGTACTTTCCTTTAATTGAGGGTACGTTTAACCTCCTGTATAATGACCATAGCATGTTATTAAATTATACGAGAACTTTATTCATATTTATTATATCATATATGATTCATTTACGACTTTATTCTACCCATTTAATAATAATTTCCATGTTAAAGCATCATTTTGGGTAATAATCGTTTTCTTTGTCGTACATGTTTTAACTTGTTATTCTTGATAATATCAAATAGATCATGATTTACATACATATAGAATATAAAAAATTATTTATATATCATATATATTCAGAATATAAATATGTATAATAGATATATATATGAAATGGAAACACCGTTCATGGAGATGGTAGTCTATACATACACATGAACATTGTTTCAATTTTCTTATTGTATAGTATGGAAGTAAGTAAACGACATATATTTATCTACATAAATATATATTATTCCAGTAGAAATATTATTTCATATATATCATACTTAATCAATATATATATTTTTATTAAAATTCTTGAATGGTGATCATTGAAGATGAATCTCATCGCGTCGTGGAGACGGTAAGCCGTACGTACGCACGAGAGACAATATCATTCTATTGATTGTGAAACGGTGGTTAATTGGATGGCATATTATATATAAATATTTATAACGTGTTATATTTATTTTTCACATCAATTATACTAATTATTATACCCATCCAAATAATTAATTTTTGAATAACAAACTACACCATGACGTGGAGACGATAAGTCGTACGTACTCACGTGTGGTGACATAGTCATTCATAGGATGGATAGAATAATGAATATGGTTGTACCATATTTTTAATTACATATCAGTATGTAGAATGTATTTTCATTATTATTTTAGTATCGAAACAACAAATAAATGGGAAGTATAAGAAGACACGAATTTTGAAAGAGGTGATAAAATAATTACCTCTTCTTCGGGTGCTTCCTTTTGATTTGAACAAAAGGTATCCTTAGGTTGGATTTATGATCAAAGTGAGGCCCCTAGGGTGAATTGAGGGTATTTTGTAGGTGATTTTATCAGGGTTTGGGTGAGCCAAATGGATCTGGAGGTGTGAATTTAAGAGAAGGGGAAGTACCCTTTTTTAAGAGAGCTAGGGGCACTTTAGGAAAAGCTTGAAATATTATTTTATTATAAAATTATTTTCAGTTATTAATTGATCCAAATGGATTTATTTCGAGGATAAGTTGGGGATGGGACAAAATACTCTCAACAAATTGGTTTTAGACAATTTTAGGTCACAATATTAACCTTATGTTTTATATTTAACTCTTTGTTAAAAAGTTTAACTTTTACCATGTCTTCTTGAATTTTTATACTACATGGATAATATAGTTACTATAAAATACCAAGAGAAACTAAAGTGTTTAATTAATGAAATATCTAAAATTATATAAGTTTATTGGCCAAATATAAATTTTTTGGGAGTATTATATCGTTAAATAAAGTACTATTTGTTTTAAAAACTCATTTATGTCAATTTGGACACTATTTAGTATTTAGTTTTTGTGAAAGTCATAAAAACTTTATTACTTCAAAAAAAAACATTTAATCAACCCTATCATGTCATATTCACCTATAAAATTATTTTATGGCATAAAAAGTTTGAATTTACATTTATTGTAATATTTATAATATCAATTATTATAATCTTTTATTAATAAGGTAATTACCGCATCATCATTGTGTCATATATAAATTTAATTATATAATGTCTAAAATTTATAAATAAAATAATATGATGTAGGAAATATATTTTAATTTTTTATGAATATTTATAGTCTAATTTATCTTATGTATAACCCTATATTAAAAATTTTAAAAGTTTAATTTAACCCTTTTAACTCTTCTTTAAATAAAATATAATAAATGTCATAATCTAACCCAAATGGATCAAAAGGGGTCTTATTTTTTCCTGAGGTTGATTGTGGTCTAAATAAACTTATGCAATAGAATTAGGACATGTGTTGGGGTAATTTTATATTATTTTAATATTAATTTTACCTTTAATTACCCTATTTACTTTTATCCATGGTAAATGAAATTCAAAAGTTACTATTCACCAAAAATTATTTTCATTCTATTGTACCACATTTTACATACTGATTACAACCGTGTCTTCTAGATTTTTGAAATTCAATTCATAGAAGTGGTAAAATTATGTTTTATGCAAATTTTCAAATGTACATAAAAGGTGGGTAAAAGACGTTAAAACGTTTAATGATATTTTATATATCTAATATTATTATAAAATGACAAAAAATGAATTTCATTGAACTAATATATGTATTATGTATCTTTTTTTACTTTAAGATAAATTTTAATTAAAAATAACTATTTAAATGAAAAAGTATGTTTTTATGTACTATGCAATATTTTTCAGTATTCATAAAAAATTGAAAGTTTTTTAAAAAATACCAAAAAATCACCCTAAGCTAATTTTGATATTTCGAATACAAAAAATGAATTCTATTTTACCAAATGAAATTTATAGGAGTTTATAAAATTAATTTCATTATCATTACCAAAAGGACATAAATAGTTTTCCTAAATATATAATTATTTTAACAAAACATATACATTTTATTATAAATATGGTCTATTTAAAAAAAAATTTAAATGAAATTTAAAATTTACGTTTTACTATTCATTTAAAAAAAATTATTTAATAAATAAATATATATTTTAAATAATAATAATAGGAATTTATTGTTTCGTGGAAACTCAATCATGCGTATAATGCAAGCCAAGTCAGTGTTGTGTGCAATTTAAGATATTAAATTATTTTAAAGAGATAACTTACTATGGAATCTTGGGGTGTTAAAGCATTGGGATCTATTTTCCAAAATCATACCTCACTTTTGATTTTATATATATCACCTAATATTTTATTCCATTTATTTCGATCTTAAGCACCAATTATACTGGTCTAACTTGTAATACCATAAGTTTTCTAAGGAAAGTGACACAGTAATAACCATGTTTAAGACTTGTAATTGGAATGTAGATAAAACTAAAATATCCACTCAATAGGAATTCACCTCACATAGACTAGGATAAATTCTGATCATATTAAATAAGAAAATTTATCAAACTTAATAGGTTGAAAACCCCAAGAGTTAGGCTTAATCGAAAACTGAGTTCTATCCCACTAAGCCTCCCCCCATCCATGGCTTAAGAAAAGCTATGGATAAAATTCAATATAAAAAGATTTAGGGGAGAAAAAAACCCTATAAAAATTCAATCTAAGCATTATAGTTCCTTGAATTTATGAAAAAGTTAAATCACTATTTATCCCTCTCATACTAGTTCAAATAATTAATGTAAAATAACTAAAGGTCTAATTTTAGTGTACTTGAACCCTTTTTAACATTGTAATCCTCAATATTAAATCCTTCTTTATAATATCTCTGATGATGAGTCATTCAAATCTCCATTTAAAAATTGACTAACCATAACATACAATTATGGTACATGTTTTTTCATATTTGGTATGCCTATATCCATCTAATAGTCCAAGTTCTAGAGTATGTGATACCCCATATCTAAATGAGATAACATTAGATTAAGTTGATGGTATGTATTTCACCATATATGGAATAACTATAACATTATTAGTACACATGATCAAGAGGAAATCCAATCCAACCATATTTTGTATCATGAATTCTCCATGGATTATAGTGGTGGTATATGTGCCTCCATATTCATCCCACCAATATTAATCTAAGGGTACATGTTTAAATTAAACTATACTGATTCATAGACATCATAAAATCATGTTTTTTAGAATTACGATTTACCTATTCTATTACCATGTGATAATGAAGTGGTTTTATTTATCATGATATAAATATTTGTGAATTTTGAAGCTAATAATAATTCAATAGTCAAGGAAAGGGAGACAAGGAATTGAAAAGGATTTAAGGTTAAAAAAAATCCATTCATCAAATAAGAGGTAGGGGGATTTCCAAAAAAATAGAATATGTATTTAGCTATAAAAAATAGAGAATCATGAACTATAAATAATGATATTCTAGAGACTACACTCTTCCAAGGCTTAGATTTAATCTATTGATCATCTAGATTCATCAATGTTGCGTTGAGGTTCGTAAAAATCTGCCACCTCAGATTATTTGGTAGGACATAATCTCTTGGGCCAAGAAGTAGAATCTACTTTCCTACTTTAAGAATCTTCATTATCCATTGGTGCTCCACCAATACTACTTTTGTTGAAAAATGTTCTCTGAGAAACAAATCTACTCATATTGTCCCCTCATCAACCTCGGATTGTTTCTCTGATGCTACCTCCAAAATAAGATACCTTTATTATAGTATTGTACCTCAGTGTTGCACATAATGTGCCTCTAGTTATACCTCTTAAAGGCCTAGTTGGTAAACTTTCTCCTCCACCCACTCACAGATAATTTCCCTCATCAGTTCATGGATAATCTGAAAATCATACCCATTGTATCCAAGGATTTTGAACATAAGGAAGGGATATGAATTTTCTTATATAGACCCTATACAGGGGCTTTTTAGACAAGATATAAGATAAATTCATTTTCTTGTTGTTGTGAATAATGTTGAAAATAGAGAGACTCCTTGTATGGATTATAATAACTCCTCTAGACTGAGATATACTTTTGGACCAGGTCACCCAAAGAGATAAATTTTTCATTACCCTATTTTATTTTTTTAATCAAAGTAATTACAACCTTTTTGGGCTCTACTAATTATATTGTTGGGATAATAACCCCCTCAACTTGTTCCACTACTGGTGAAGGTACTACTATAAGAACATAAAGGGGTATGCACATTATCTTGTCATTGTAAAGGTATATCAGGGACTTTATAGATTTTTATTTTCTTCTATCTGAGAATTAACTTATTCATAGTCTTCAACTTATCTTATGATATCCCTCCTTTTATTACATAATATTTCATTGCATTTTACAAATAGAGGATATTTAAAGTATAGTGTCTTGGAAATCGAAAACAATATACATGAAAAAATTAAAAATTATTCCAATAAACTTGTAAGGCTTCATCAAAGGTTCTTCATATGTACCATTACTATATCTCATAACAGAGAGACATACATCAAAGGAAAGGGTGAGTAGAAGGCCCAATAAGGAAAGTAAGGGAATCAGTTTACTTGTGATATCAACAAGAACATGACAAAAAACATAAAGACATGAGAAATGGGAGTATAGGAATATCATAATGAAAATAACATGAATAATAACTTTAATATGTGGATAAAACATTTTATTTAGACATTCATGCACATATCACCATGGTTCATCCCCAAGGTTTCATAAAAATTATCAAGGTTATTCACCAAGGTATCGTGAAACTTTTCATCTCTAAAGATTAAATTCTTTACCCAATACATTGAAGAAATATTAGGGTGCACCCTTAATATGTATCTATTTTCATGTTATCCACATATATAATAATCATACATTTCATAAATATACCATAGAGAGTAAAAGAAATGGGTTTCACTTCAAAATCGTTACGTTTCAAAAGTGCTTAAAAACACGAATGTTAAGCGTTTCATAACCCCTAGAAAAGGAATGAGGGTTTCATGTATGTCAAATCCATAATCAAATATACAATTTTTATTTCTTTAGTAATAAACCTATAAAAGAAATGGTTTTGGGTATTCTTATAAATATAATAAGAGAATTTCTTGAGAAAAGGAGAGAGAGATTTTGAGGAGACATTTCTGCAGCATAATGGCTATATAACATGGTTTTAGAAAACATAAAAAAGAGCCGAGAAGAAGGTCACCCACTCATAAATAACTCATAATACATTTTAGGGGTATAATTAAATTGAAAAAAGATCATTTTATGGATGTTTGAATGATATACCACATGAAATGGAAACTTGAAAGAAAAGAGATGATGTGATTTCTTTTCCGAAAATTCGATAGCCTAACGACGTCAATTAAAAATTCAGATAATAAGTTGATGAGATAAGAAAGGGTATCTCATAAATTGGACATGAAATTTAATGTAATAAGGTTATATAAGAACATACCCCAAAATCATAAGATGGAAACTAGAAGACATAATATAAAGGAAGTCATGGCTTAAAAGAGGAGGGTGAAAAGTTCCCTTACCTTGAAGAGTAACTTCCAAATCATGAAGGTTGGGGCCTTAGGGGGATAGATGGCACCTTGGGAAGACTCATTGGGAGGTAAAAAGACCATAGATTCTTTTATGATGAATTTTTAATGAATGGAATGAAGGAATAGGTTGGTATTTATAGAAAAAGTGAGGGAATAGTTTATTAATTTCTAAGGGACACCTCATCGGTGGTATTTGCAAAACCATGGGCTTGCCCATTGTATTTTCCCAAGGTATTAGCCACTTGGGAAAACTCATAAAATATCTTAATATTCACAAGTCGACCATAATTATTACATAATTATTACATCATTAATGATGTCATGAATCACACTAAAACTCAAAACTGTATTTTTACTATTCACCAAAAAACAAAACATTTTATAAAAAACTCATAAATTCACCCTAACCTAATATTGATGCTCTGAATTAAAAAAAGAACTCAATTTTATGAAAATAATTTTCTAATTATGAGATATTTAATTTTAATGTAAAAACACTGTTTACCTGAAAAAATACTAATACTTAACTAATAATTTCTGAAATAGTTATTTACATATGCTATTATATCACTTCACCATTCAAGATGCCTATATTATATTTATACATTCTTAAGTGATGTTAATATTCCATTTTCAGAATACTATTCATAAGGGTAATATTACTATTCATACTTTACTATTCACTAAAAGTTAAGTTGATCTTATTAGATTCTAAATTTCTTACTGATCACAACTATAGTAGACCATTTGTTTAAAATCATTTTATATTATTAATTATTTAAAGTTCACAAAAATATTTTAAAATACCCATTTTTCCAAATTTCATCAATAATATTAAACTTCTATAAATTCATCCTTTATTTCTCTGGACATTTGAAATACAAAAATTTTACCATAAGAATAAATAAAAATTTTATTTACACAAAAGGATTACACAAAGTAACTAAGTCCTTGTTACATGGTCCCTTATAACACCTGCATAGGACCTAAGTGTAAGGTGTGCTATGATGATAGAATCTTGGGGCGGCTCGGACAACATTGCTCGGTTGGTTATTTCTATCAACTTGAACTTCTCTATTAGTAGATTCCGTTCAAGCTTCACATGTTGAAGCTCATCGTGGGCTTGGTCTAGAGAAAAGAATAGTGATACAACCTCCTTCCCATGCTCTGACAGATGGGCTTTTTATGGCCTGAGTCTACTAGTTGAGGCCATTGACTCTTCTTTCTGTATTAATTAACCACGATCACTTGTATTTAAAAACAATAATCATAATGTTACGAATTTAGTTTCCAATAGTCATATTGACCAACAGTAATATAATAGTCAAAACCCAGTGGTACTATTTTAATTATACTCACTTCATTAATTAAAGGATATAGTTTTTTGAGTATAAAATATAATAATTCACAAATTCAAGAAATAAATATTATTCAAAAGGTTGGGTTTTTACATTATTCCCCCTTAAAAAATTTCATCCTTGAAATTTGAACTCGTATCATCAGAAGAGGAAAGGTGTGGGTAATTCTAACTCATAGAATCCTCTGGTTCCCATATGGATTCTTCATATTTGTGGTTCCTTCACAACACCTTAACAAGGTGGGTATTATTGTTTCATTAAACCATGTATCTACTATCCAAGATCTCCACCGGCTTCTCCACATAAGAGAGGTCATGTTTCAGTTGTAGCACCTCTATATTTAGTACATGTGAAGGGTCAGGTATGTACTTCCCTTAGAGGGATATGTGGAATACATCATGTCCTTATGCTAGATTTGGAGGAAGTTCAAGCTGATAGGCCACTGCTCCTACATGATCAAGGATTTAATAGGGGGAAATGTACCTAGGGCAGATCTTCCCTTTCTTCCCAAACCTCATGACTCTCTTCCAAGGTGAAATTCTATTAAATAATTTTCCACCAACATCAAAATCCAAGTCCCTTCGATGATTGTCAGCATAGCTCTTTTTCCGACTCTGAGTAGGCTTAATGTGTTTCTAGATGGCGTGGACCTTTTCTGTCATCTATTTCACAAGATTAGGCCCAAGAATATTTCTCTCACCATATTCATACAAAAAAGTATGATTTCTACATCACTTCTCAAATAAATCTTCATAGGGTGCCATTTTAATGCTCGAGTGGAAGATGTGGTTGTAAGAGAACTCAACTAATGGTAGATATTGATCTCCTCCACCTTTAAATTCCATTGAGCATGTTATCAGCATTTCCTATAGTGTTTGAATAGTCCTTTCAGATTGGCCATCAGTTTGGTGGTGATAGGCCATACTGAATATCAATTCGGTACTCAGATCATGTTGAATAATTCAGAATAATTTTGATGTGCACCTTGGATTACGATCAGATACGATAGAAAGTTGAACTCCATGCAGACTTACCACTTCCTTTACATAAATCATGGCAAGTTGATCAAGATAAAAATCTTCCTGAATAAAGATAAAATGTGATGTCTTGGTGAGACGATCCACAGTAACCCATATCACATTGTTTCATCTGGATGTTCTTGGGAGACCAGTGACAAAGTCCGTTGTGATATTGTCCCACATCCATGCTGGTATGGGTAGTGGTTGCAATACTCTATTAGGAATTTGTCTCTATACCTTCACTTGCTAACATACCAGACACCTTTAAGTGTAGTCAGCAATCACCCTTTTCATATTATCCCACAAATAATGATCATGAAGGTATCTATACATTTTCGTGATTCCTGGATGTATAGAGAAAGTAGAGTTATGAGATTCATGCATCATGTCCTTCTTTATTTATGGAATAGATGAAACACATAGTCTTGTATGCAATTATAATACACCTTCTTGAACAATATTGAACTCAGTAAACTTCCCATCTTTCACAACCTCATACTTCTTCTGTAACAAAGGTTCTTCTTTCTAAGATTTCTTTATTATATCTAGTAATTACGGTTGAGAAATCCTTTGGGTTAGGGTTGATGACGTCCCTTCCCTTATAATTCACATGTACAACTTTACTAGGTCATTGATCAAAGGATATCTTTGAATCCTCATCATGGAAAGAAAAACTGGGTCTTTATTTCTTAATGCATCAGCAACTTTGTTTTCTCTTCTGGGATGATAATGAATTGAATAATAATAGTTTTAATAAGTTCCAACAATCTTCTTTGTCTCATGATCAATTACTTTTGTTTGAAAATATAATTCAAACTTTGATGGTCTTTGTATAAATCAAATTTCTCCCCATAAAAATAGTTCCTCCATATCTTTAGAGACACAACATCCAAAAAAAGATCTAGATCATGTGTAGGAGAGTACTGCTCATGAGTCTTCAACTGTCGAGATGCATAATAAATCACTTTATCATTTTGCATGAGGACACACCCAATCCCTTTCAAAGATTCATCACTAAAAACAAAAAATCCTTATCCACTTGAGGGAAGAGTTATCAAGGGTGCAGTAAGTAATCTCTTCTGTAGCTCTTGGAAACATTCCTCACACTCCTTTGTCCAGATAAAATTGACCACTTTTCGAGTTAACTTGGTTAATGGATTAGAAAGTCGTGAAAAGTTTTTCACAAACCTCCTATAATATCCCACTAATCTAGGGAAACTACAAATCTCAGTAATTGTTGTAGGTTGAGGCCACTCCTCTTCAACCTTTGTATTTGCAGGGTCAACTATGAATCATTCATGGGTTACAATGTGCCCTAAGAAAGCAACTTGTTGTAACCAAAGTTCAAATTTTCTGAACTTTCCAAAAAGCCTCTCCTTCTGTAGAGTTTTCAAAATAACCCCTAGATGATCCTTATTCTCCTCACAACTTTTGGAATATATCATTATATCATTAATAAAAACTACCACAGTTATAAAGGTAGTCCTTAAAGAATCTATTCATCAAATCCATAAAAATATTAGGTGTATTATTCAGTCCTATGGGAATAAAAACAAACTCATAATGCTTATATCTTGATTGGAAGGAAGTTCTCGGAATATCTTCTTTCTTCACCCTCAATTGATGATAACATGATTGAAGATCAATCTTAGAGAACAATTTATCCCCATTAATTTGGTCAAATAATTCATCAATTCTTGGATGAGGGTATTTTTTTCTTCACTATGATCACGTTTAGTTTTCTATAATCAATGCATTGCTGAATTGATCCATCGTTCTTCTTCATAAATAGAATAGGTGCTCCCCAAGGAGACACAATTGAATGGATAAACCCATTCTCCAAAAGATCTTATAGTTTATTCTTTAATTCCTCTACCTCTACATTTTCCATTCTATACGGGGTCTTTGATATCAGATGAGATCCAGGTACATGTTCAATAAAGAACTCTACCTCTCTTTCCAGAGGAGTTCTAGGTAACTCCTCAGAAAATACGTCAATATATTTTTGGACGATGGGGACATTTTATATCCTTATGCTCTCATTTACTTCTTCTTATTCCCTAATCAACTCCATAAACAAGGATACAGGAGGTTATTCAAGAAAAATATCGAGTTGAGATATCTCTCCTTGGAAGATAACTGTAGGTTTTCCATTCAAGACTACTGATATTTCCTTTCTTCTGCATTTGATCATAGAATTATACATTGAAATCTAGTCCATCACTAGTATAATGTAAAATTCTGTCATGGGATTGAATAATAGATTTGTTATAAGATTGTACTAACTAATGTAAATACTAGAGTTTCTAAACACTGATGATGCTTGGATAATCTCACCTGGAGTCTTTAATAATAACTTTACTTTTAGAAATTCAGGGGTTGATTATAAATTCATTGAAAACTTGGAGGAAGTAAAGGAATTCATAGAACCAGAATCAAACCAAGTACTAGATATCTTTGATAGAAAAACAAGAATACCATCCACCACATCATTCTGATCCTCAATATCAGCTGTCATTATAGAAAAAGAACGACCTTGCTCCCTAGTCCTTTTCTGAGGCTGATGGTGGCTCCCCTCTACTGCCCTCAGATTTGGAAATTGATTGGTAAGGTGCCCAATTTGTCCAAACTTATATAATTAGAAATTAGGTAGTTCCTCCACCATCTTCCATTTTTCATTAGTTTTGGGAAGTTTTGGCTTCACCAAACTACGAAAATTATATGCAATATGGAAATCTCTACGACACTTGTAGCACTTACCGCTCCTGAGCAGGTAGCTCCCTGAATGCATATTCCCATATTTATTACATGTGGTACATTGCACTTGTTTTCCTCCCATTCCATTATTGATGCTCCTCCCTAGGCTTGGATCTATTTATCTCTTCTTGTCATTATATTTATGAGACCATAGTGTCTCACCAAACTCCAGTTTGACCTTCATTGCACTCAGTACGTTCTCCTCGTAGCTATCATAGTATTGGTTGGCTAGATTCTTCTGTAGATGAGTTCTCTATCCACCAAAGAATCTATCAACCTTTGAAATATGATCCGTGACAAATCTCGAGGTGTAAATGGAATATCTGGTGAAGTTCATCTCGTAGCTTCCAATAGATTCATTCTCCTTCTACTTCAACTCAAGAAACTCCTTCTCCATTTATGTTCTCATCGAACGAGGAAACTAATTATTGAATAAGATCCCTATAAACTCTTCCCACTCCATAACTTCAACCTATAATCTTTTCCTCATGTTTTTTATCATCTACCACCACTTTTCAGCTTCTCCCTCTAAGCGTTAAATAGCCAGGGTTACCTTCTCTTGTTCCGAACAGCGGAGCATAAAAAAGATCTTCTTGATAGTGCCGATCCATTGTTTAGAAATCAATGGGTTGGTAGATCCATTGAAGGATGGTGGTAGTTGATGCATAATGGGCACAACAGAATGTTTTTCCCATCACGGTGATATCGATCTCCCAGCTTGATTTAAGTTTTTCCCATAACATGAGTCATTTGGTTCATCATTCTCATGAAAATTTTCCATTCCAGCTTCCATCGGAGGGCTGTTAGCGCATGGTCCATTGCAGTCACCATTTTCATGGTTCCACATATTTCTTGCCACATTCTAAATGAATAAAACCTTATTTAAAACCTTATTTCATTTACTAATCATTTATCTATAAAGTATTTTATTTTTTAAAACTTCATTCATAAACAATTACATTTCTATACAAATCATTCATAATTATTCATAAAAAGATTGTGATTAACCAAAAATATCCCCTAGGATTGTCAAACCAGGAGTGTAGAAGGGCCTGTTATCATGTACCAGGATACCCTAGGTCAAGCCCAAAACTCCTTGTCAGAGTTTTCACTCCTAGGGACATCTATTCTAGAGCCACATTCACTTGTTCATATCCAGACGGGGATTTATTTATTCAGAAACCACTTACTTAATATTTCAACAAAATACCAGAAATTTTTACTATATTTAAACCATTATATAGGGTTCTTCCTAATGTTTTATAGCCTAATTTATATAAATAACTAAACTATCCTTTTATACCAACTATGGAATCCCACCTTTTATTACATAACATTTCATTACATTTTACAAACATATGATCTTTAAAGTCTAGTGTCTTGGAAATAGGGAAAAATATACCTACAAAAATTAAACATTCTTCTAATAAACATGTAAGGATTCATCAAAGGTTCATACTAAGTACAATTACTACATATCATAACCTGGAGACATGCATCAAAGGAAAGGGTGATCAGAAGGCCCAGTAAGAAAATCAAGGGAATTAATTTACTTGTGATATCAATAAGAAATTGATGAAACACATAGAGACATGAGAAATGGATGTAGAGGAATATCATAATGAAATGAACTTTATTAATAACTTGAATATTCAGATACAACATTTAATTTATACATTCATGAACATATCACCAAGGTTCATCCCCAAGGTCTCATAAAAATTACCAAGGTTATTCACCAAGGTATCGTGAAACTTGTCATCTATAGAGATTAAATTCCTTACCCAATGAATTGGAGCACTATCAGGTCAAACCATTAATATGTCTTCATTTTCATGTTATCTGCATATATAATAATCTTACATTTCATAAATAACCCACAAAGAGTAAAAGAAATGGGTTTCACTTCAAAATAATGACATTTTAAAAGTGCTTAAAACATGAACATTATGTATTTCATAACCCCTTGAAAAGAAATGATGGTTTTATGTATGTAAAATCCAGAATAAAATATATAATTTTTGTGTGTTTATGAATACCCCTATAAACTAAATGGGTTTTTGTATTCTTATAAATATAGTAAGAAAATTTCTTTAGAAACAGAGAGTGAGATTTTGAGGCAAAATTTCTACAGCATAATGGCTATATAATATGGTTTTAAAAGACATTAAAAAGAGATGGGAAAAGGGTCACCCACTAATAAAGAACTCATAATACAGTATAGGGATAGAATAAAAATTAATTAGGATCATGGTATGGATGTTTTAATGGAATATCACTTGAAAAAGAAACTTGAAAGAAAAGATAAAAGTGCGATTTCTTTTCTGAAAATTCGACAGCCTAATGGTGACAATTAAAAATTCATAAAATAAGTTGATTAGAGAAGAAAGGTTATATTATCAATTGGACATGAAATGGGCAGTAATAAAGATATATAAGAACTTACCCCAACATAATACAATGGAAACTATAAGACATAACATAAAGGAACTCATGACTTAAAAGAGGAGGGTGAAAGGTTCCCTTACCTTAAAGAGTAACTTAGAAAGATTGAAGGTTGGGACCTTGGGGGGATTGAGGGATCCTTGGGAGGAATCATTGGGAGGTAAAAATACCAGATCTTCATTGATGATGAATTTTTTATGAAAGGAATGAAGTAATGGGTTTGTATTTATAAAAAAAGTGAGGGAATATTTTATTAATTTCCAAGGGACACCTCATTTGTGGTATTTGAAAAACCATGGGATTGAACATGGTATTTTCCCATGGTATTGGAAACTTGGGACACCTCATAACATATATTACTATTCTCAATTCTACCAGAATTATTATAAAAATATTACATCATTAATGATATCATTAATTACACCGAAACTCAAAACTGTATTTTTACTACTCACGAAAAAACAAAAAAATTATAACAATCTCATAAATTCACCATAACCTAATATTGATGCTCTGAATTCAAAAATTAAACCAATTTTATTATAATAATTTTCTAATTATAAGATATTTAATTTTTAAGTAAAAACACTATTTACCTAAGAAAAACACTAATACTTAACTAATAATTTCTAAAATACTTATTTACTTGTGTTATTATATCACTTCATCATTCATGATTCCTAAAGTGTATTTATACTTTCTTAAGTGATGTAACAATTCCATTGGTCACATTACTATTCATAAGGGTAATATTACTATTCATACATTACTATTCACTAAAAGATATGTTGATCTTGTTAGACTATGAATTTATTACTGATCACAATTGTAAAAGACCATTTTTTAAAAATCATTTTACATTATTAATTATTTAAAGTATACAAAAATATTTTAAAATACCCTTTTTCAAAACATTCATCAATAGTATGAAACTTCTATAAATTTATCCTATATTTATCCTGAAATTTGAAATACACAAATTTTACTATGAGATGAAATAAAAATTTTAATTATACAAAAGGATTACACAAAGTAACTAAGGCCTTGTTACATATCCCCTTATAACACCTGCATAGGACCTAAGTGTAAGGTGTGCTATGGTGATATAATCTTGGGGCAGCTCAGACAACATTGCCTGAGTGGTGATTTCTATCAGGTTCAACTTCTCCTTTAGGTGATTCCGTTCAATATTAACATGTTGAAGCTCATCTTGGGCTTGGTCGAGAGAAAATCCTAGTGATGCAACCTCCTTCCCAAGCTCTGATAGATGGGCTTTGTATGGCCCGAGTCTACTAGATGAGGCCATCGACTCTTCTTTCTGTATTAATTAACCATGATCACTTTTATTTAAAGAAATAATCATAACAATAAGAATTTAGTTTCCAACAGTCATATTGACCAACGATCATATAACAGTCAAAACTGAGTGGTATTATTTTAATTATACTCACTTCATTAATTAAAGGATATAGTATTTTGAGTATAAAATAAAATAATACACAAATTCAGGAAACAAATTTTATTCAAAAGTTTGGTTTGTTACATATATGGGTTGTGAAACATAGTCATTCCCTCTTATAAGATTTTATTCATATAGAATCATGGGATTGATTCCACTACCTTCCCTCACATGATAAACTGGTGGATCCCGAACCACACCCATAATGTCTACCTCTTCAAATTATTTTGAAAGAATATTTTGATGCTGTAAACCATTAAAGGAATTTTAATAGTCTATTTAAAAAAATTGAATGGATTCACCCTCTTTAACTATTATTATATTCATTTATCTACAAAAATTAGTGATATGGTTATAGTATTTCATTGAGTTATAAACCTAGATATATTTTTGTTTGAAAAGTTTGTATAAGATAGGATTTTAAATTAGTACTCCTTGTAGGGAAATAGTTGTATATGTGTAAGTGAGGGAAACTAAACCCCTTAAAACTCTTCGTTAAAGTCTTTTGATTCATATAAGGATAAGGTTATGTCTGTCACTACTAAGAGATACTCTATTAAGGTTTTAGCTTTGGAAATTATGATGAACATTTCCATGAGAGGAAAATTAAATAGGGTGATACAAAACACACAAAAAACACTTAGTGGGTAAACATAATATGAATTTTTTCTACTAGTATTGGTGAAAATAATGGATATTGTGGATGTCCCATTCACCATCAGTTTGTCCCTTTATTCATTTTAGGTTGATATAAGGTCTTGAGGCTCCCTTTTTTCACCCTCCAAATTTGGATCATAAGGTGATTTCTCAGAAAAATAGGATTCAATAACCAAATAAAAATATTGTTATCACCCAGATGAAAGAGTGAGGGGGAGTTCTAGAGCCAACCAATTTCATCGGTGGGGATATGTTTCGAAATCTTTTCAACATTTCATTTATTTTTAGTCACGTGGAAAGAGTTTCTTGGCATCACCAATAGGGGAAAATTTCTCAGATTTGGGAAGGTGGTGAGTGGACTCAACCCCACTACTTCAATCATTTTACTCTGACCAGATGAAATATTTTATTCTTTCATAGTGGTCAATCTCACTACAATTATAATTAGGGTTCTAACCATGATACAATAAAGAGACTCAATGTGTACATGCATCAAATCTTCATTCTACAATAAGTACTATGTTAAATGGGATGAGAACCTTGAAAATGTAAGACAATATTTTTAAATAGAACCATCATCATATAAATATAGAATTGATGAGTTCATATAACTCCTCATTAAAAAATTGGTCAGTTTACCCTTTAGTGGCTCCATGGTCTTCCATATCATACACCCTTCTCATGATGGGAACCCTGTTTTTAGTGTAAAATATCAGCATCTCCAACTCTCTGAGATAATAACTGACCTCAAGGGGTTGCTCTTGAAGACAATGTCTTAGGGGACCTTCAAGTTACCAAATTGGGGGATATAGTCCCCCCTATGGCTGGAAGGTCTTTAATCCATGAAATATACTAATAATTCATACCCAAACTAAATTTAGTAGGATTATAGGAATCAATAGTCTAAATAATCGTCAATTAACCCTGATTTGGGTCTTGAAGAAGGCTTGATATCCTTCGAATTCAATTGATTATCTATCCTCTCATTCTCATCCTAGATATCACCTCTCTACCTTGTGTTTTACTACTTAAAATATATCTTATAATGTGGTGGATCATTGATTCATAGTTTTATAGATTCCTATGGGTGTGTTTGAGTTGAGTGAATAGGAACTTCACAGGTTAAGCCTATCTTGTGGGACAACCTAGTGGATTACTTCCCCTTTTCTTAGAATAGAATAGTGGTGACCTATAGAATGTTATTTGTAAGAATATTGAGAGGATATACTGATATATAAGCATATTTTTATCTTGGATATAAATTTGTGAATGATTCTATGAAAGGAAACTTTCTCTCAACCTGGGTAGTCTCCTAGGCTATCCTCTCTAATAGTTGGCATGATACCATGTCATAATGCTCCCTCCTAACATCTATCAATGGAAGCACTACCAAATGTATCACACAATGAAATGAAAGATAAATTTATATGTCTAATAAGCCTTAGATATGACTTTGTAATCAACCAAGGCTATTAATATATGGTCTCTTACAACCATCTTGGATGAACATGTTTCACAGTATCCATGGTATATGTCTACAATTATTGAAACTATAGTGCCATCATAGGGGTGGAATTTTAATTTTTATTGGTTGATGAAGATATTTAGAACCTTTTCATTCTTCATTGATAGGGACCTGATACGAGATACTGATTTAATGAACAACCTAAATAGATATCTCAAAATGTGAAATTCATTAAGGATCAAATAATTGTTGAAGTGTTCTTCCACTAGGCCCTAAAGCACATAAAATTTCCCCAATAAATAGAACAATGGCTTAACATTATGGATGTTTATCACACACTAGTTGGGTTTTTCAGTACCAGTACCACCAAATTGATGGTCCTCCATTATTACAATTGGATTTCCACAACAAATGTACTTAGTTGTACTCTATTATAAAAGTTATGGGCTGGGATAAAGTACATGATCTTCTACATAGTGAATAATATGATAAGATATGTTTGGGGATGGATCGATGGGTTGACATCATAGAACCACTCCTCCTACTATCTCTAGACGCCGGAAAATTCCGTTGTTCCCAAACAAAGCTCCGGATGCGGAAAGCGAGGTCATATTTGGAGTCGGAAGCATGTTTCGGAGGGCCCGGAGGCCTTGCGTGGAATTTTGGAGACACGCACGCAAAGTTGATGAGCCGCGCGCAAACCTCCCGGGATGCGCGCAATGCGCCGGGCCGGCACGCAATTTTGCGCGCCAGTGGCCCGCACGGCTCCCTTGCGCGCCGGGCCCGATTCCGCGCCCGAGAAGAGAATTTCGCGCCCGCGCACTGGATTCCGCGCCCGGGGTTGCCTATAAATATAAGGCGACCCCCGACGTTTTGAAGGTTACCAGAATTCGAAAGGTCTCTCGTGCGCGCAATCCAACCCCTTCCGCGCGCAATGCCGATCTTCAGGTAACCTCTTTTCTTTCGCGCAAGAAAGCCTTGGGGTTCGCCTTCGCGCGCAATCCCTTTGGCTCCTTTCCTTTTGAATAACCCTTCACCCAAAGGCATTTGCGCGCAAAAGAAGCCTCTTGCGCGCAATTGCCCCCGGGTGCGCGCAATCCAACCCGATTGCGCGCACCCCCCATTTTCAAAGTGGCCATTCGATTAAAGAATGAGCCGTTGCCCCCGCGCGCTACCCGAAGCCCGGTGCGCGCAATCTCTGTCATCCGCGCGCAAAGTTCTGGCCCAAGTTCCTCTTTTGCGCGCCGACCCGCGGTATTGCGCGCAAAGCTCCTCTTTTGCGCGCAAACCGCCAGGGTCGCCCCCTTTGACCCCCTGAGGGTACCCGCCTGCGTGGCGCCCGATGAACTTCATCCCGGGTGCCCGCAACGTGCGTTGTCTTCCCGTGCGGCCCTCCAGGCCTGCGCGAAGTGACACGGACCCATTAGGCGGCAGCATACGTCCAACATGACGTTAAACTGTGCCACGTCCGCGCTGCAAGACGTTAAACTGCCAGGCGTTTACGTCCCGCACGATGTTAAACTGCACCATCGTCCGCGCTGCAAGACGTTAAACTGCCAAGCATCTTCGTCCTCAACACACGACGTTAAACTGTACTTCGTCCGGCGAGACGTTAAACCGTCCGCTTCGTCCTCAACACACGACGTTAAACTGTACTTCGTCCGGCAAGACGTTAAACCGTCCGCTTCACCCGATCCCGTGCCTCGCACGCAGGGTCCTCCCGGTTTAGATGTGGCCCCCACCCGATCGTCTCTGCAGGGATGTCGGGATTGGAGTGGCCTTCTCCCACGGGGGTAGAGTGTTGAAAACAGAACGAACTACGTGGACTTTGATCCCTGTATTCTAAATAGGGTACGTAGGAAGCCTCTCCGAGGTTCAAGCCCACCACCTGGTCGTCCCGGTCGTATTTACGTCGGTTCGTCCATCAGTGGACCCCTCCCGGGTTCACACTTGCGTTGATTCACCTATGAATCCGCCTCTGTGGGGGACTGCACGTTTGTATCTCCATTGTGCTTCCCCACGGCCTCGATCTCTTCGTGAGTCGGCTTGCCAACGTCCAGCATGACATAAAACTGTGATCCACCCGGCCGTTCCATCCCCCTCTGTGCGAGGTGGTTCGGTTCAATCCTTCTCCAGGCAGCCTCGATCTCTTCATGAGTCGGCTTGCCAACATCCAGCATGACGTAAAACTGTGATCCACCCAGCCGTTCCATCCCCCTCTGTGCGAGGTGGTTCGGTTCAATCCTCCACCCGACGGCCTCGATCTCTTTGTGAGTCGGCTTTCCGACGTCCAACATGACGTTAAACTGTATATCCGAACTACGCTGACTTTGATCCACGCTAACGCACGATACGTAGGAATCCCCTACGGGGTCCAAGCTCTTCACTCCATCATCCATCCTGATCCTTACCCGGGCCGCCACATCCCGGTGGGGTCATGCCATTTCATCCCACTCCACTTCACTCGGGAAGCCGCCCATGTGCTGGCCCCAGCGTCGGAGGTTCCCCGCAAGGGGTTCTGTCATCTGATCCACTCCTCGTGTTGATCAGTCCGATGCCGTCCCCGCTGGACGTTAAACTCGCGGCATACCCCGTGTTAAACATGGGAAGCTGAGGAAAACCTCAGGTAACACAGTTCCCCACACCCAGTGCGGGATGCCTCAGGCCATCACGCCTTCGAGGAGCCCTATTAGGGACGGAAGGAAGACATGCAGAGGCGCAGTGTTAAGACACACCCCCGACACCCAGAGCCACCCGGTCTCCTCACCGCAGGTTGCTGCCCCGACCAGACTCCTTGGAGCGTCCGGGCGGAAGCAGCGTAATTAACCGGTGTCCATGGAGACATGGCGCCGGGAACGAGATTCACGAACATTATTAAATCTATGAGGGAGACCCGGATTAGGCGACGAGTTCTGAGGAGACGTCCACGGAAGGAGGAGCTGACATCCCATCATCCCGGTTTCGATCAAGGAGCAGACGCCCCTGAATAAGGGACGAATGCCGCCCGTCCTTGGAAAGCGGGACTGCGGGACCACAAGCCGCGCGCCCATCCCCTCAGGTTGACGGGTGCACGCGCGAACGCGTCCTGGCGGAACAACGTAACCCGACGCACATCCGCACCGAAACAGAAAAATGGTGAACCCGACATGAATCTCTTCTCCTCAATACGAAGACCGATGGCTTTCAGAGGTGTTGGAAGACCAGCATGCTGCTCGACCGAGCATTCAGTTTTACCCGCCAGGGGCTGAGGAAGGGAACTCGGGCACTCCGTCTCGCGACGTCGAGGGCCTGGGTCCCCCCCACGGAAGGCGTCGTGGCACTAATGGTTGGTTGTCGATTCCTTTTCCTGTCAGTGTTAATGGGTTCTTCTCCCTGCTTTCAGAAATCAGGTCGCCCAATCCAGTGCCCGATCGCCACCCGCCCACTGGCGCAGGGGTAGAGGAAACACTGACGCGGCTACTCCGCGCGGTCCCGCCCGTTCCACAGCCGTGCCAGCAGCCGCAGTTGCGGGGCAACCACGCCCTCTCTCCCCCTCGGAGGTCATCTAAAGAAGGGTGATCAACAACTTGGTGCGGAGATATGAGGAAGAGGGAGTCATCCCCACCAGGGACATGGCTCGCCTAGACCTCGAGGGAGCTGCACCTCGCCACCAACGCCGCCCCCGAGGGCCGCGCGGGGAGGCACCGCTGCCTACCTCGACGTCCAACTGCTTCGGGAGTTTATCCCCGGAGCGCTTCGACAACTCCTTCCCCTATGCGGATGAGGTGGAAGATGCCCGGGACCACCCTATCCGGGATTCGCCCCAGGGATCCGCGATGAGGGCTCCTGTCAGGCCACGGCAACATCGCCGCCAGGCCTCTCAAGTCGAAGAACGGGCTCTCCACCTGCCCACGCCGCTCATCCCGACTCGTCTGTCCCGACACCAACGTCGGGCGCGAGCGGAAGAGGATTCCCACCTTGGGGCCCTAGCAACAGCGGCCGCGTTGGCTCAAGCCACTGCTGGCTCCAGTCGCCAGGCCCCTGTGCATCCTGAGCAGGGGCACTTCTATGCCCGACCCGGATCGAGGCCCTGACCGCCCCCAAGGCAGGTTGGGTTGACTCTCCCGGTTGCTGGTACAGACAATAGCCACCGCGGACCACCTCGCGGTAGTGCTATTCACCAACAGGGTCTACTCCGTGTGGCCGATCCAAGAGGCATGGGTCACCCCGCCTTCTGATCTCGGCCCGGAAGCCTGCCCGGAATCATCTCTCCCCGCGTCCCCTTTGATATCTGTCCCGGTGCCCCTCGCACCTTGGTTTCCAGTCCTCTTGGCCCCAGCACCAGTGCGGCCGGAGGACGCCAGGATAGAGATCAGGCATGCCCCGAAGAACCACCCAGGGGCAGGAGGGAGAGGCGTCGACACCGAGGGAAGAATGTTACGGAATTCCGGACAGAGATCCGACCGGTTCGTTTCTCTGATACAGAGGCGGAGTATGATTCGGCGACAGAGCCCTCCCCCCAATCCCACCTGTCAGGGGCAGGGGTAGGAGTGCGGCACGTCAGCCTCGTACTTCCCGAGAGCGAGATCGATATGATCCCCGCTTCTCTCCGAAGGTATATCCGGAGTAGTGAGGGCCTGGTAGACCCCCAAGGATCAAGCTTGTGGTTGGTACTGGCCCCTCTGGAAGCGCCTTCTGCCTCGATTGGAGAAGCCGGAGACCTTTTCTGGGGACCGACGGTTGAACCACGATCTAGTGCACCCTCGGCGAGCACCGACGCTACGGCAGGATGTTCGCTCGCCGGCCCGTCCTATCGTGATGTGGTAGCCAGGGCACTGCCACCCTCAGAGGGAGGCCCGGGATATGGAGGCCAATCGGCCTGCTCGCCGTATTCACCGCCGGCCAGCCCGTCGGCCCGGCGGCCCGCCTCGGCACCACTGCCGGTTCCCCGTCCATTCCCAGTCGTTGAAGAAGACCAAGGAGACCTGGGTCCCGAGTTTGAGTCGTGGAGTTTCTGGACCGTCCTTGCAGAGGGCCACTTCCCTGAGAAGTTTTGGCCAGTCGCAGGACCGGACTTTGATGCACCCGAATCGCTCACCCCGGATGAGTTCGAATGCTTCCGCCGAACTCTCCGGGAGACTCACTCCCGTCTTCACCGCCTACAAATGCCATATCCTGGGAGTCAAGTGCACCTGGAGGATATTGGTGAGCAGTGCCGTCAAATTGACCTGGCCACGCTCCCCGCGGTTCGGCACCCCGGGTCATTTGGGCACCACGAGACCCTCCAACAACGATGCGTTGAGTGTTTTCAAGTACTCCGCAAGGTTATCAAGGAAGCCACTCCCCACGTGTATATCCGTGGATGGGGGCAGTACGCTGCCCTACGCTTCAGTGCGATTCGCCGACAGCCCGATTCACTGGGTGGCCCTGAGGGTACATCCCTAGGGACGGAAACAGTCAATATGGCTGACCTGTCGGGGGAGGGGAATGGTTTGGAACTTCTCGACGGGGGCTCTCCCCCCGAAGACAAGCCATTTTTGGATCCATCGGCGAGAGTTACTCGTCACCAGAGGAGCCTCCTGGGTCTCCCCGCACCCACTGAAGCACTGACGTTGAGCCGAAATGTCAGTAAAGGTAAAGAGCACGACGAGGCTATAAAGCCCGCCGACCCATCTGCCTCCACGCAGAGGGCGGATGAGGATCCCGAGAAGGCTATGCTACGCCAACAGCTCGCCGAGCAGAAGAAGCTAGTTGACCAGATCCTCGCCGAGCGCGCTGCAGAGCAGCGGCCTGACTACGGTGATCCTAGGCCAGGACAACAGGGACAGGAACAACCACCCCTCGATGAGGCTCTCCCGGGCAACCGTGATTATGCCGTGTTCGCCGACAGGAGAGAGGCCATCGCCTATGGCAAGAGGGCGCGGTATGTTTCACCACACCCTCCCGAGCGGCGTGACTACCTGAGAGACCCCGCTCGGATTCCTCCCGCTGCCCCAAGGGCCGCTCCGCCCGCCATCCCACGAGCTGCCGAGTTCGACGACCCGGTCGACGACCCGATTGAAGGGCCATGCAATGCCCTCATGGTTAGAGATCCTCTCCAGGACTGGAACCCATGTCCGGACGATCCGATGGCGGCACTCATCGCCCGCTTGGAAGCCTTGGAGACTCGGCAAGTGGCAATCCCACCGGACGGCAAGCCATACCCAGCATGGGTGGATGACATGCCGGCGCCTCCGGGATTCGGGAATCCCACTTTTTCCCCCTTCAACGGGACTGGAGATCCACCAAAGCATTTGGCCCATTTCAACTCGAGGTGCGGGCCTATGTTGGGGACTCCGGCGCAGCAAGAGGCCGCTAAGCTTCGCTATTTTGTCCAGACACTGGAAGGGCCAGCATTTGTCTGGTACAGCCAGCTCCCCGTCGGGTCGATAACTAGCTGGGAGGACCTTCGCAGACAGTTCCTCTACCAGTTCAGTTCCACGACCCGGAAGACGAGTATCGCAGACCTCTTCAAGTGCAAGCAGAGGCCTGATGAGCGAGTCGCGGACTTCGTCGCCCGATGGAAGGGTCTCACGTATTCCCTTGACATGCCATTGAATCAGGAGCAGTTGCTGACAATGTGCGTCGGGAACGTCAAGACCGAGCTGGTCCCTTCCTTGATCACTCAGAATTACCCCGGAGGGTTCAGGGACTTCTCAGACAAAGCTCAACTTCTTGAGTAAGCCCTGCAACAGGCTAGCCAGGCACACCCGCTGCCTCCTATGATTCCTGCAAGGAGAGCCAGCAGGGCTGAGCCCGCTGCTGTCGCCCAGATAGAGGCTCCCAGGCCGTTGGAGCTGCTGCCGGTGAGACCAGCTCCACAGCCTCACAGGAATCCGCCTCCACGGGCTCAGTTCCCGGCCCAGTAGCGGCAGCCTCAGAACCGGCCGGCCCCTCCGCGTAATGTACCGCCGCAACCCAGGCGAGATAATCAGGGTCCACCTCCTCGACAGGCCCCTCCAGCCCCTCGTCAAGACCACGCTCCCAGGGGCCCGCGATACCTGACCTACTCATTTCACGAGGATCAGGTCCCTGGTTATTTCCGGAGCGCCCTGGAGCAGAGGATTGTGCGACTGCCTGAGTGTTGGAGGCCGGAGGAGGCACATCTCACGGATAACCCCTGCTACTGCCCCTACCATCGGGCCCTGGGGAACACCATCCAGCGGTGCTATGTGTTTAAGGATTGGCTCCAAGACCAGATTAACAACAATGTAATCAGGTTGGGCCCATCTCCGGCACAAGTGGCGGGCGTGTTCGTGGGATCAGATGACGATAGCGGCAATGAGGACGAATGGCAGCTGGTCTCCGACCGCGGATCCCAGAAGTATAAAAACTGGATGGCCCACAAGACGATCATTCGTGCCCATGGAATCATCCGTGCGCGCTTGAATCAGCCTGAGCCCCCAGAATCTGCGGGTGCTGCTTCGGCATCGTCGTCCTAGCCTGCCTCTTCCAAGAAGAGCAAACGGTGGCGGCGCAAGAAGGAAGAGCGCGCCCCGCCAGTTCTGCCACTATCCCGCACTCTCGGCGATTTCATGCCCCCGGAGATGGGGATCCCTCTTCGGATCCGCCCAGTGGTGAATGATTCGTCCGATGACAGTATTGGGTACGCTTCGGTTAATACCGTCGAGCTGGTAAATCCCTTTTCGGTTCCCGACGTTGAAGAACACCAGGTGGACCTCCCTAGTGTCCCCGGTCGTCGCCACCGTCGGAGGAGCCGCAACAACAGGAGTCGTCGGGGCACAACAGTTGGTACCTCCAGCCAGGCCGTGCACGCCACTGAGACCAGGCAGCAGGCTCAAAACCGAGCTCAGCATGCGCAGCCCCCCCATCCGGGGATGACGGATTTGCCTCCGCCACTGTTTGTGGTATGGGATCAGGCAGAACCGCCTCAGCCGCGTCGTGATCAGCTCCGCCCTGCCACGAGTCCATCCCGGCCTCCTGACCCCAGTACGGTGACCATTTCCCGGGCTTCAACCAATGAACAGCGAGATGCGCCAAGCACCAGTCGGCCGCCGGCCCAACCGGCAAGGCCCGTCATGCTTCCAACCGCAGAGCAACCTCCTGCAACCAGAGGCTCGCGCTTGGCCAAAAAGTATGATGTCCTGAAGCACTTGGCCGACATCCCAGCGAGACTCTCCATCCTTGAGGCTCTGCGCATGTCATCTGAGATGCGCGAGGCACTCGCTGAAGCCCTGAAGAGCCCCCTCTAGTTTGAGACAGAGGTTGCGGCTGCAGAGGCCTTTCACGCCGAAACGATTGAGGACGCCGAATGCCAGGCAGTTATCTCGTTTTCTGGTAAGGATGAAGACCCTCCTATACAGGGGCACATTCGTCCGTTGTATGTTACCGGCCAGTTCAATGGCCTTGAAGTCCGGCGATGTCTTGTCGACACGGGGTCCGGGATTAACCTGATTCCCACTCGGACGCTCCGGAGATTGGGGTTGTCTGAGGATGACCTGATTCCCTCCGACCTCAGGATCCAGGGGTACGACCGCACCGAGCAAACCTCGGTCGGCAAGATACGTTTGAAGACCCAGTTCGGTGATTTGGTTGCCAACACCGAATTCATGGTAGTCTCTCAAGACACCGCGTACAACGCATTGATGGGCAGGCCCTGGCTCCACCTTCATGCGGCGGTTCCCTCGTCATACCACCAATGCCTCAAATACTCCCTTAATGGTCGAGTAGGCGTGCTTCAGGGAGATGCCTCCCCTTTTGCCCCATGTGAAGCCCGCTATCTGGACGCGGACTATTACAAGAGCAAGGATAAGCAGATCCTGGCAGGTGAGGTCGAGCCTGTCGCTGTTGCAAGTGATCCCTGGGCAAGTTTGGATGACGCTTATTCCTCCCGATTCAACGGTTGGACGTAGCCATGGTCTCGACAGCTTGTGAGTCTCCTGATGAGATGACCGCGACCGCCCATGCCAGCACCAGCGGCCCAGCAGGATCTGGTAGCCCCAATGCAGTTGCCAACGCAGCCTCTCCCATGGACGATCCCTCCCCGAGTGGAGAGGACGTGGAAGATGCACCCCCAGCCTTTGAGGAGGGCGTCTCCGCCACGGTCGATGAGTTAGTACAAGTGAACCTTGGAACCGAAGCAGATCCGAGACCCACATTGGTCAGTGCCGCCATGCCCTCTGAGGAGCGGCAGCAGTACGTGGACTTTCTCAGGCAGCACCGTGATGTGTTCGCTTGGGGCTATGACGAGATGCCGGGGCTAGATCCTCAGGTAGCCGTCCACCGCCTTGGTCTCCCGGCGAACCATCGCGGGTTCAAGCAGCCTCCCAGGAAGATGCACCCATTCCATGGTGCCATGGTTGAGGCCGAAGTTGACAAGCTTATCAAAGCCAACTTCGTGAGGGAAGTTCAGTACCCCAAATGGATGGCCAACATTGTACCGGTCAGGAAGAAGAACGGGCAAATCAGAGTCTGCATCGACTTCCGCGATCTCAACCGCCACTGTCCGAAGGATGATTTTCCCCTTCCAGTGACAGAGCTGTTGATTGACGCCACGGCAGGGTTCCAAACCCTCTCCTTCATGGATGGATACTCCGGATACAACCAAATTCGGATGGCCCCTGAGGATGAGGAGTTCACTGCCTTCAGGGCCCCCCAAGGTACCTTCTGTTACCGGGTCATGCCTTTCGGCCTGAAGAATGCAGGTGCCACCTATCAACGGGCGATGCACCGCATATTCAAGCCAATTCTCGGCACACTGGTGGAATGCTACGTCGATGACTTGGTATTCAAATCGCGCCAGCGTCAGGACCATCTCAAAGATCTTGAGAAAGTGTTCGGCTTCCTCCGGTCTCGCTACCTGAAGATGAACCCGTTGAAGTGTGCCTTCGGGGTCACCTCCGGAAAGTTCCTTGGATTTGTGGTAAGATACCGGGGTATTGAGATCGACCCAGAGAAGATCAGGGCGATTAGCCAGATGCCTCCCCCAGGTAACATCCGGGAACTGCAGGGGTTCCAAGGCCACTTAGCCTATATACGCCGATTCATCGCGAATCTGGCCGGCAAGTGTAAGCCCTTTTCTCGGCTCATGAAGAAAGGTGCCACCTATGTATGGGATAAAGAGTGTCAGACCGCTTTCGAGGAAATCAAGCAGTACCTGCTGCAACCTCCGGTTCTGATGCCTCCTGTATCCGGGAAGCCGCTGGTCCTCTATGTGACCGCCCTGGAACGGTCTCTGGGTGCCCTTCTCGCCCAGAAGAACAACGAGGGAACAGAGAATAGCCTCTATTACCTCAGTCGCATGCTCCTCGATGCGGAAGTTAGGTATTCCCCCATCGAGAAGAGCTGCCTGGCGCTCGTATTTGCCATACAGAAATTACGGCACTACTTGCAGCACCATGAGGTACAGTTGGTTTCTCGGGTAGACCCGTTGAAATATATCCTGAGCCGGCCCATGTTGACTGGCCGTCTAGTGCGGTGGGCTGTGATTCTCCAGCAGTTCGACATCGGGTATGTGTCTCAGAAGGCCATCAAAGGGCAAGCATTGGTAGACTTTCTGGCTGCTCACCCAACCTCCGCGGATCAGCCGCTGGATCTAGGCTTTCCTAATGAGGCCATTCTCTCGGTCGATCATGCCGGTCCATGCTGGCAGATGAACTTTGACGGTGCCTCCCGGAGCCCCACCGGTAGAAGACTTGATAATCCTAAGCTCAACAGAGTGGGTTTGGGTATCGTCTTCATTACCCCGGAGCAAGCCGTGCTGCCATACTCTTTCCTGTTGTCAGAGGGCTGTACCAACAATGAGGCGGAATACCATGCCCTCATCACTGGCCTCGAGTTAGCTCTCGAGATCGACGTGCCCCATCTGTGTGTGAAAGGGGACTCCGAGTTGGTTGTTAAGCAGATCAATGGCGACTATGTTGTCAGGAAGCCGGAACTTGTGCCACTGCTGGAGTGCACCCTCCTTCTGATGGCCCGGTTCCCTTCTCGTCCAGAGATTGTCCATATTCCCCGGTCGCAGAATGGTCGAGCAGATGCTTTGGACAGCCTTGCTACGTCACTTGCGGAGCCTGAACAGGATAACCTGACCGTCCGCATGACGCTCCGCAGGCTCATCGCTCCCGTTGTCCCGGAGGGAGATCGCGACCCGTCAGTAAGTAATCTCACCACGGTTTCCCCTGTGCCCGGAGCCACGAGTACCCCAGATATGGCAGTCGAACCAGCCCCTGATTGGAGGACGCCTTTGGTTGAGTACCTCCAACATGGCATTCTCCCGCCGGATCGGGCTGAGCGTGAGCGAGTTCGACGCCGCGCATCGCAGTTTGTCCTCCAGAGCAGTCCCGGCCTGGAGCAGATCCTCTATAGACGCGGATTTGATGGTGTTCTCCTCCGTTGCCTTCAGGGAGTTGAGATCCCGCGAGTCATGCAAGAGGTTCATGCTGGTTCATGTAGCGCCCATCAGACTGGGCCGAAGCTGTCCCACCAGATTCGGAGATTGGGATACTTCTGGCCCTCCATGATCTATGACTGCATCGAGTATGCCAGGAGGTGCCATGCGTGCCAGGTTCATGCGAACTTTGTGCATCGGCCGCCGGAGCCTCTCCATACCACCAGGTATTCTTGGCCCTTTGCAGTCTGGGGGATGGACGTTGTGGGACCCTACCCGCCGGCGACAGCTCGCCAGTGCCGGTTCATTCTGACCGCCACGGACTTCTTCTCCAAATGGGCAGAGGCGATTCTGCTCAGAGAGGTCAAATCCTGTTCGATCGCTGACTTCGTGACCTCCAACATCATTCATCGATTTGGAGTGCCTCACGCTATCCTCACGGATAACGGAGCCAATTTCCGAGCAGCCGAGTTGAAGAAGTTGTACGCCAAATACAACATTCGCTCGAACCATACATCTCGCTATCATGCGCAGGTGAATGGACAGATCGAGGCGTTTAACAAAACCCTCTCTAACATTCTGCAAAAAATGGTTGGTCAGAACAAGAAGAGTTGGCCGGACAAGCTCCCCAACGCCCTCTGGGCTTATCGGACGACGACTCGCAATTCCACCCAGATGACCCCTTATTCCCTGGTGTATGGAGCTGAGGCCGTCCTGCCCATCGAGATCCAGTTACCGTCCTTGCGCACTGCGGTCTACGACCAGCAAGCGCCAGACAGAGCTGCTGAAGCCCGTCTAGTCGAGTTGGAAGCACTGGATGAGAATAGACTTCGCGCCTTGCACAACTTGGAGAGGCATCAAAGCAGAATGGCTCGAGCTTTCAATAAGAAGGTTCGCCTCCGCTCCTTCCTACAGGGTGACCTAGTGCTAGCCCTAAGAGCGCCAATGATCCCCGGCAGGAAGCCACCCAAGTTGGAGCCCATGTGGGAGGGACCTCTTGTCGTCCACAAAGTTTATCCCAATGGCACGTACTCCCTAGCGACTATGGATGGTGAGCGTGTCACTCCTCCCACCAACGCTAGGTTCCTCAAGCAGTACTTCGTCTGAGTGTACTACGTCCTGCACGACGTTAAACTGCATACGTCCAAGCTGCACGACGTTAAACTGCCTAGCATATCGTCCGCACTGCAAGACGTTAAACTGCCAAGTGTTTCGTCCAACATGACGTTAAACTGTACCTCGTCCAAGCTACAAGACGTTAAACTGTTTAGCATTCGTCCAACACGACGTTAAACTGTACTACGTCTGAGCTACAAGACGTTAAACTGTTCAGCATTCGTCCTGCATGACGTTAAACTGTCTCTCGAGAACTACGTGCGGCTTGATTCCCATCCTTATGGGGTACGTAGGACCGCCTGAACATTCATGTTTCAGGCCCAGCCCCATCCTTCGGGAATTTCCATCCCATCTCGAGCCCTTGGCCCAGTTGTCCCCGGGTGTGCGGCGTATGGTGTGAGCGCGAGGCTATGCCCTCATTCACGTCGGTTTGCTCGTCACGCTGTACGCCCCCCCCCCACATTTGGGGATGCCTTCTGCTCCCCCCTTTTTTTCTCTTTTCGTCCTGCATGACGTTAAACTGCCCCTCAAGAACTACGTGCGGCTTGATTCCCATCCTTATGGGATACGTAGGACCGCCTGAACATTCATGTTTCAGGCCCAGCCCCATTTCTCGGGAATCTATATCCCGCGTTGGGCCTCTGGCCCCAGTTCCCCTCCTTTTTGTGCGAGGCGTGTGGCGTGAGCGGGGGATTATGTCCTCGTTCACGTTGGTCTGCTGGCCGCTCCATATGCCTCCCCCGTGTGTGGGACTACCTCACACCCCTCATCGTCCTGCATGACGTTAAACTGCCCCTTAAGAACTACGTACGGCTTGATTCCCATCCTTATGGGATACGTAGGACCGCCTGGACGCTTGTGTCTCAGGTCCAGCCCCGTCTCCTGGTTGATCACGGGGATCTACCGTCTTTTGGTTGCTCTCAGGGTGAGTCCTCCGACCCTTTCCGGTGATCTGTTAACATGTTTTGGGTACTTTGGTCTATGACCCGTAGTGTCGGATGCAATCCCGGCAAGTCCCGTGTTGCTTGTCGGGCCGCGCGCTTCCTCTTGTTCGAGCCTTCACTCAAAGGGATCCTCGTTAGCGGTTTGGGTGAGATGCCTCAGTGCTCTCCTACCGCTCCGGGTCGAGTTACCAGCGGGTCCTGGGCCGCAAATCGATATGAATCCTGCGATTGAGCGGTTGATGCTCGTTTGCTTGCCCAGTTCTGGGCTGACGCGATCGGATGTTGTGTTGCGAATATGGTCAGCGACATCCTTGATCGCCATGTCGGCTCTATTAGGCTCCGAACATTGGTTGCACGGTCCTCATCACACTCCGCCTTTGTGCGTTGTAGTGGAATCTCGACACTCTGTTCATACTAACCTTCAGTACACCTTTACACGTTAGGCAGGCCAGCCAGGATAATGGTGTCTGTCGAGGCTCCCACGATCTGAGCACCAAGGGTATATGCTGATGTCCTCCCTAAGGGCCGTGTATAGCTGGACCCTCGTCCCCATAAGAAGGAAGGAGTCGCCCGAACAATCGCGTTTTGGGCCCAGTATATCTGGAGGCTAGCATCTCTGCCCCTCGGGTGATGGACATACGCAGGCCCCTATCCCAGGATCGTTCTCCTGGAATCGTGCGTGACTGCAGGGCTGGGTATGTTCCCACCTCCGCTGAGTCCTCCGTATCGCGATAAGCGGATTCCTCCATGGTCCGAACCACACGACCTTAAACTGTGTTGTCTGGTCCTACCACATGACCGTAAACTGTGATCGTCTTGGCCGCCCGACGAGAAACGACACTGCATCGTGATGTTCTCCTCAGGGGACACTCACGTTGGGCGCTGGTTAATAACCACGCCATTCATCAATGCCTTTCATGGCGTGATTATTGTGGCAACGCCAGGGATTCCTTAATCACAGGCATGTCGCTGCACGAAAAACCATCCATCTTTAAGGACAAACAAGAAATATCAAATACCGCTTCTTCTGTGTGCGAGGGTCAGACCCGCACCCTTCCCCGCGCTGGTGCCCGATTGTGCTGCGCCGCGCTTCAAGAACTACGTGTGGCTTGATTCCCATCCTCATGGGATACGTAGGAACGCCCAGATGTTTGAAACTTCGGGTCCAGCCCCCACCTCTTAAAGATTCCCCCCTTCTCTGGGGAGTCCGCCGCCTTCAGGCCACCCTCAAGGCGTGTCCCTCGACCCCTTGCAGTGGTCCACTGGTGTCAAGAGTACTCTGGTTTATTGCCAGGAGGGTCAGGTTTAGCTTGGTCAGGTTCCTTCCATTTTCAGGCTTCGTGCTCCCTTTCATTCGGACCCATCGCCTACGCCCTGGGTGGAGCCCCCGTGAACGGTTTGGACACAATGCCTCAGTGCTCTCCCACCGACTCGGGCTGGTGCCCCCAATGGCCTCGGGCAACAAATCGATATGAATCCTGCGATTGAGCGGTCGATGCTCGTTTGCTGCCTCATTCCATCAACGGTTAGTGCGATATTGATGCTGCTCTTCCGCCACGGTTGACAGTACTCCCATATCGTTACGCCGGTGCCCCCAGTCCTTGAGTGAATGGCCGCATGATTCACATCACATTTTTTCACCTCCCATTCTGACCAGGCAAAATCTCGACACTCTTGACACTATTCCCCAGTGCATCTTCGCATATCCAGGGGATAGGACCACGATGCGGCGTACTTTGAGGTTCTTATGGTCCGAGCTCTAAGATCTTAAACTAAGATATGCCCCTATGGTCCGAGCTCTACGACCCTAAACTAAGATCTCCCCAAACGGGGTTCTGCGTCCTGCATGACGTTAAACTGCACTCGCAGAACTACGTATGGCTTGATCTCCAGCCTGATGGAGTACGTAGGAACGCCCGGGCATTTCGAATCGGGTCCAGCCTCAGGGATCGCCAAGTCCCGCCCCTCCTCGTCGCCGACCGTCTGGCCTGACTTCGGGTAAAGTGGTGCAGTTGTGATATTCTCCCCGATTCAGCTCGGGATGCCCCATCGCAATGATGGGAAGCGACGGTTTCCTCGGCAAAGAGGTTATGTCTGAGAATTGGGGTGATTCACGGCCAGATTAGTACATCCGCCTAATACGCTTTCCCCACGGTGGCGCAATTTTGAGAGCGTTGGATTCTATCCGAACAAATCGTCACTTCGCCCCACGCTTCGCATGCCCTGTTGATCTGGATTTCCACCCTTGTGCCTGAAGGAACCCCCAAAGCGGCATTGATGATGACATGTGATCTGCCTCCTGCAATATGGATGATGACCTTCGGTCCGTCTATCGCAGTAGTATGGTCGATTGATCCATTGTCCGCTTGCCGTCTTGGGCATTTCCTGGAAGGCTGACCGTTGTGGATTTCTGAATTCGGGACACGCGATTCACCCTTTCTCATTTCCCTATGTTCGGATAAAATCTCAACACCCCTAGCATTGTCCCGCTCGTGTGTCGGAACAAGTTGGGGGGATGATACATTGATTAGGCTTGAGGTCTCCTTTCCTAGGAATGACCTCCCTCTTTTCTCTAGAAATCCAGGCCCAATTGTGGACGCCTGAAGCTTGGTTAACGCTCCCGCAAGACAATGAATTGTGGTCGATCATGTTAAACCAAAAGATGCAGATAAATATGGTGATTCATACAAATGGATCGAAATATTGAGTAGCGGAAGCAAATGTTTTGGGAATGGCAAAAACAAAGCCCTTAGGGATTAGCGTGCTGGATAAGTCTTTCTAATGCCGCTACCCTTTGGCTGGTGGCCTCCAGAGCTGCTTCTCGCTCTCTGCGTGCCCTCTCCTCGTCGGCGGTCGCAGCACGCAGTTCGTCGATTCTGGCCTGTGCACGCTCCCGCTCGACTTGAATTGTGACCATCTGTTGGCCCGCCTCCGTCAGCTGCACCTGGGCGTCAACCAGCTGGGCTGCTAGTTTCTCCACAAGCTCGGTACACGCTGCGACGAAGGCCTCCTTCTCTGCCGCCTGCCCTTCGAGACGCCGGACTTCCTGCTCCGCCACGAGGAGCGCCCGCGTGCTCTCCGACATGTCCCGACATTGTGCGACGTCGGCACGCCAGCGGCTCTCGCGCATCTTTTCGGCCATGAAATCACGGACCGTCAGATGGAGGCGTTGAGCATCAGCTCCCCCAGCACACAGGAAGCGCATCCAGGTTTGGAGTGATCCCATGCGCCCCAGCCACTCCGATGGGTCTCGCTTGAGGAAGCGCTGGATGCACTTCCACCCCCTTAGGCGCGCTATCCGGCTCTCCTCGACCGCCTCCGCGTCTGAGTCGTCCATCTCCTCGGGGTCGGCAGGCCGGTAGGCAGGGAAGGCAGCCAGCAGGTCTGCTGCAGGGTCCGCCCCTGGGATGTCCTCATGGGGGATAGGTTCCCCAACATCTGGGCGACCTTCTTCTCTCTCCCCAGCGGCGTTGACACCCTCGTCAGCCCCCGACCTCTCTCCGATGTCAGCACCGCCGACGTCCGTAGCCCCTTGATCAGCAGTTGGTGGGGCCGGCTCGGTGTGGGAAGTCTGTTCCGGAGCAGGCGGCATGTCTTCCACCGGTCCACTCGTGGATGGACCGGGTTCGGCAACCCGAAGAGCCTCCAGCGTTGAGATCACTGCGCAGGGCATGCCGTGGTTAGTCACGGATCGTCAACGGCAAGCACCAGCAGTAAAGTAAGGAGACTTACGGGAGTTCATAGCGTCATCTTCCGCTATCCCGGCCGCCGTAGGAGCAATTGCAGCAGGGGACCCCTTAGCGCTTGTCAGTTCAATGATGGGTGTCTGGCCCCCGCCTTGTCCCGCTGGCGCCTCTCCTACTCCCGCTGAGGACGCCTGACCAACATCCGTGTGCTCCTGAGAAAGATGGAGAAATGGGTTAGAAGCCGCATAAGAGAATGGATGAAGCAGGTTGAGTAGGGATAGAAGCGTACCTCGAGGAGCTCAGTGACATCAACATTGTCAGAGCCGGCCACCTCGCCGCTCTCCCGCGGGCTCCCCTGATGGGATCTTCCCTCGGAACCTTCGTCCTCCCCCATCTCCTCCTCTTCCTCAGAGTCGTTGCTACTGTCATCTTCCGCCGGCGGCATATGTTCTGGAGCGGGTTCTAGACCGAGCATCACCTTCACCAGAAGGGATGGCTCCGCACGCTGACCACGTTGGCGCGCGTACTCGTCCATGACCGTCAGATACGCATACTGCCGGTTGAAGTCCACCCTGTCGGCGATATGGAGGCGCCCGACCTCTGGCAGATGGATTCCTTCTCTAAGTATCTTTCTCCAGATGGCGTCGGTCCCCAGTGACTGCCGCAGGGTCATCCAGGCCGACCACAGTGCCGGAAAGACTGCATCTTGGGAGGGTTCGAGCAGACGCCTTACCTGCTTCTCGGGCCGCTCTTCGACCACCGCACGTGCCCCCTCTCTGGTCGCCGAGGTCGTAGCGGCAGCCTGCGATGTGCCCGCCGCCGAAGTCCCTGCTCGCGCCGGCTCCGCTGCTTGGCGCGCCTCCATTCTCCCCCGTGTAACGGCGCCTCGCCTCCTTCCTTGATGCCCGATCTCCGCACGGGTGACTTCGAGCCGCCGAACTGGCTTCCGTAAAAGCCCCTCGGGGTACGCGATGGCCCAGTGTTCGGCGTACTCGGTTGCCAAGCCTGCGTCGACCCCGGTAGGAGGGAGAGTGATGACGTCGCCGGAGCCAAAGGCGAAAAACATCAGCCACATCTGGCGAAGGACGCCAGGGTTCGTCTCCTCCCGGACAGCAGTGAATACCCTCTTTGGCATCCGTTGAAGGCACCCGAACTGCCTGGCGAATCGGGTTGGCACGTAGGGCTCGCAGATCACCTTCCCGTCGATCCGAGCCACGAGCACCCCGCCCCGCATGTTCAGGAAGTACTCGTGCTGCTCTAGAGGACCCTGCCCGTTGTCGATCATTTGGCCAACGGGAGTGGGGAACGGGCTGAAGTTGAAATTGGCATGATTGCCAATCCGAATCCTCACGCCCTCTTCACTTAGGGTCATCGGAGCGACCCCCGCAATGTTCAGCAGGGAGGGTCGCAGGCCGTTGCCCGGAGGAATGATGGCGTTCGGAAACGTGTACCCACCAAGGTGAGCAGCCACCCAGCCGTGGAAGAATTGAAAGGGCCCACAGATCCTTCGTGGCGACCCCCCTCGTGAGATGCGTCCCAGGATGGCGTACAGCTTAGCCAACACTAGGACCCCAAGGTTATATCTTTTGTTGGCGGCCATAGCGCCCGCCATCGCCAGTGTCGCCGGGCGAACGCCCATTCTCGCGTCCCGCACTGGCAGGAGCCACCCACTCAGAAAGGCGGCCAGGAACGCCGCGTACCGGACATTTGGGTCCCGGGCCTCGATGACGCGGTACCCCCATGAGCGGTAGTCGCCCGTCTCCAGGACCCGCCAGTACGACCCGTTCCGGCTCCTCTGAGCCGCGGTCGGGCACCGCTTCCCCCTGCCTGGCATCTTGACCGCCGGGTCATGCTCCAAGAACTGGCCGAACCACTCCTTGTAGGCCATGTCTTTCTGGAAGTCCTTGATCCCGAGCCGCTGCGTAGCCAGGTCAAGCAGATGCCAGGTCAGAATGGGAGTCCGTGACCTGTCTTCCCAGGTGTTCTTCGGAGGCAGGAACTCATCGTACTGGTAACCCTCCAGCGGGATACCTCCGATGCAGTGGATGTCCCAGAGACCGATGCCGACCTCCCCATGGTGAAGATGGAAGGTGTTGGTATCCGGGGACCAGCGGGAGAACAGCTCCGGCCCGAGCTCGGACTGCTGGTAGAAGTGGAACTGCGACGTCCACACCGCCTCAAACAGGCCGATGTACCGCAGCTCCTCCGCGAAGTGATCGCAAGTGTGGCGTACCCAGAACGCCCAGGCCCACTCACTGGTGAAATTGCCCCCAGATCGCAAGTCCCAGTCCTTCAGCCAGCCCTTGGTGTCGTCGGTGACACTCTGGCGATATATGCTCGAGTAGAGGGCTGGAGAGTTCTCCGCAGTAGGCTCACTTCCGACGATGGTTCGCGTCCTCGGGTTCAGGACATAGACATCTAAGTGTCTGGTCTCCCTGGAAGGATGCCCATTGTTGGTGATGTTATAGCAGGGAAGCTCGTCCTCCCGAGTCACCCAGGTCCGGGGCGCATCAACCTCGAACCCTGGCACCGGAACCTCATCTAGGATGCCGAAGTTCCAGAGCGGCAGGTTGTCCGACAGTGGATATGTCTTCTGGGCCGGCGTCAGCAAGTCGAACAAGGATTGATTGTTGGAAACAATCTCCTTGGCTCCGTAGACCTCCTTGTTCGTCGCCATCTCAGCTCTGCGAGTGGCGGCATCCCCCTCATTTCCTTGATTCGCGGCCATCTCAGAAGCTTCGGGAGTCGTGCGGGTAAAGGGATGAAGCGTGCGGGAGCGGACGAGGCTGGTAGAGAAGTTTGAGAGTTGGCGCGCAATCCTAGTGGACGGCGCGCAATCGGGAAGTCCGTCGCGTAAAACCCCGGGTGTTCGCGCAAAAGCAGGCCGAATTCCGGATAGGTTTGCGCGACGAGCGGGCGAATTCCGCGCCGGAAAAGGCAATTGCGTGCACGAGAGCTTAGAGGCTTATCGCGCAGAAGGCCAGTGTACGGTGCGGGGGACCCAGGGCCCCTATTTATAGGCGAGGCCCGGGTCCGCGCTGCGCGGAAGAAGCTTTGCGCGACCGCGACAGCAAATTTCGCGCCCGACGCCCTTTTTTGCGCGCCACCGTCCCGTGCCACCTAGGACTTCGGCATTCCGGTGTCTCCCTCAGAACCCGATCGTTGCGACCTCTCACCGATCAGATTCCGAGGGGGGGCTTTTGTAGATGCCGGAAAAGTCCGTTGTTCCCAAACAAAGCTCCGGATGCGGAAAGCGAGGTCATATTTGGAGTCGGAAGCATGTTTCGGAGGGCCCGGAGGCCTTGCGCGGAATTTTGGAGACACGCGCGCAAAGTTGATGAGCCGCGCGCAAACCTCCCGGGATGCGCGCAATGCGCCAGGCCGGCGCGCAATTTTGCGCGCCAGTGGCCCGCGCGGCTCCCTTGCGCGCCGGGCCCGATTCTGCGCCCGAGAAGAGAATTTCGCGCCCGCGCACTGGATTCCGCGCCCGGGGTTGCCTATAAATATAAGGCGACCCCCGACGTTTTGAAGGTTGCCAGAATTCGAAAGGTCTCTCGTGCGCGCAATCCAACCCCTTCCGCGCGCAATGCCAATCTTCAGGTAACCTCTTTTCTTTCGCGCAAGAAAGCCTTGGGGTTCGCCTTCGCGCGCAATCCCTTTGGCTCCTTTCCTTTTGAATAACCCTTCACCCAAAGGCATTTGCGCGCAAAAGAAGCCTCTTGCGCGCAATTGCCCCCGGGTGCAAGCAATCCAACCTGATTGCGCGCACCCCCCATTTTCAAAGTGGCCATTCGATTAAAGAATGAGTCGTTGCCCCCGCGCGCTACCCGAAGCCCGGTGCGCGCAATCTCTGTCATCCGCGCGCAAAGTTCTGGCCCAAGCTCCTCTTTTGTGCACCGACCCGCGGTATTGCGCGCAAAGCTCCTCTTTTGCGCGCAAACCGCCAGGGTCACCCCCTTTGACCCCCTGAGGGTACCCGCCTGCGTGGCGCCCGATGACCTTCATCCCGGGTGCCCGCAACGTGCGTTGTCTTCCCGTGCGGCCCTCCAGGCCTGCGCGAAGTGACACGGACCCATTAGGCGGCAGCATACGTCCAACATGACGTTAAACTGTGCCACGTCCGCGCTGCAAGACGTTAAACTGCCAGGCGTTTACGTCCCGCACGACGTTAAACTGTACCATCGTCCGCGCTGCAAGACGTTAAACTGCCAAGCATCTTCGTCCTCAACACACGACGTTAAACTGTACTTCGTCCGGCGAGACGTTAAACTGTCCGCTTCGTCCTCAACACACGACGTTAAACTGTACTTCGTCCGGCAAGACGTTAAACCGTCCGCTTCACCCGATCCCGTGCCTCGCACGCAGGGTCCTCCCGGTTTGGATGTGGCCCCCACCCGATCATCTCTGCAGGGATGTCGGGATTGGAGTGGCCTTCGCCCACGGGGGTAGAGTGTTGCAAACAGAACGAACTACGTGGACTTTGATCCCTGTCTTCTAAACAGGGTACGTAGGAAGCCTCTCCGAGGTTCAAGCCCACCACCTGGTCGTCCCGGTCGTATTTACGTCGGTTCGTCCATCAGTGGACCCCTCCCGGGTTCACACTTGCGTTGATTCACCTATGAATCCGCCTCTGTGGGGGACTGCACGTGTGTATATCCATTGTGCTTCCCCACGGCCTCGATCTCTTCGTGAGTCGGCTTGCCAACGTCCAGCATGACATAAAACTGTGATCCACCCGGCCGTTCCATCCCCCTCTGTGCAAGGTGGTTCGGTTCAATCCTTCTCCAGGCAGCCTCGATCTCTTCATGAGTCGCCTTGCCAACGTCCAGCATGATGTAAAACTGTGATCCACCCGGCCGTTCCATCCCCCTCTGTGCGAGGTGGTTCAGTTCAATCCTCCGCCCGATAGCCTCGATCTCTTTGTGAGTCGGCTTGCCGACGTCCAACATGACGTTAAACTGTATATCCGAACTACGCTGACTTTGATCCGCGCTAACGCACGGTACGTAGGAAGCCCCTACGGGGTCCAAGCTATTCACTCCATCATCCATCCTGATCCTTACCCGGACCGCCACATCCCGGTGGGGTCATGCCATTTCATCCCACTCCACTTCACTCGGGAAGCCGCCCATGTGCTGGCCCCAGCGTCGGAGGTTCCCCGCAAGGGGTTCTGTCATCTGATCCACTCCTCGTGTTGATCAGTCCGATGCCGTCCCCGCTGGACGTTAAACTCGCGGCATACCCCGTGTTAAACATGGGAAGATGAGGAAAACCTCAGGTAACACAGTTCCCCACACCCAGTGCGGGATGCCTCAGGCCATCACGCCTTCGAGGAGCCCTATTAGGGACGGAAGGCAGACATGAAGAGGCGCAGTGTTAAGACACGCCCCCGACACCCAGAGCCACCCGGTATCCTCACCGCAAGTTGCTGCCCCGACCAGACTCCTTGGAGCATCCGGGCGGAAGCAGCGTAATTAACCGGTGTCCATGGAGACATGGCGCCGGGAACGAGATTCACGAACATTCTTAAATCTATGAGGGAGACCCAGATTAGGCGACGAGTTCCGAGGAGACGTCCACGGAAGGAGGAGCCAACATCCCATCATCCCGGTTTCGATCAAGGAGCAGACGCCCCTGAATAAGGGATGAATGCCGCCCGCCCTTGGAAAGCGGGACTGCGGGACCACAAGCCGCGCGCCCATCCCCTCGGGTTGACGGGTGCACGCGCGAACGCGTCCTGGCGGAACAGCGTAACCCGACACACATCCGCACCGAAACACTAGCCTCACTCAAACTATCTATAATACATGCATGTAATTATCCTTTTCTTCCTAGAGGGGAGCCCTGTTAGATGCTTCAAAGTTTCAATATCTCCATGAAATAAAAAGAATATGTAAATATTTTTTTCAAATCCAATTTAAATTCATGAATGGGGTTCATTTCCCATGGAATTTATAACATACCTATGTAGTGCTCAAACTAATAAAGGCATTCTCCTGAGATCACTCCATGTTTCTTATATGGAGAGAACTCATCATATATAGATATGAGGATTAATTCCATGAAGACCATTTACATAACCTATAAACTAATTCCCAATTCCCCATATATTAGGTATATTGGGATTTTATATGAACTCTAAACAATCATAAAATGTGGGATGATATCTAAGCATGTGTATATATATGTATGAGATATCCTAACCACCTCATAGTTCACTCCTTCCAATAATTGATTTTTTTAATCAACATATGTATGTATAATATAATATTCCCACATCCATTAGGGATTAACACCACCTTCAGGACATGGGTCTCAATATAAATTCTATCCTTGGATTTCTTCAATCGCTGATTGTAAGAAGATAGAGGATAATAAATTTGTCTTGGGTTCTAATTGGCATGTTTGGTTATCGATGATATCCTTGGAGTTAGGTAATATGTATATTGAGGTGAAATCTCCCTCATTGTAATATATCCCCTTTGATGATATGATAACACTCCCTAGATGGGTGTACCCTATAAACCATTAGTTGGGAAGGTTAACATTGGAACATCCACATCAGTCAAAATCCCATGTTGGTAATGTGGGAGGAAATTTTATGATGGGAAGCTGTGGTGATTCTTCTGCATAATTTATGCAATTGCTGAGAGGTGTGTCATACACCCATTGGTGTAATATTTACTAACATCCTAAACCATAAAATTGATATCGGTAGTAGATTTACTATCTATAATAGTGATTTGAAACAAGGTTGTTTCTTCCAACAATAGATAATTCAATGACATTAATTGAATGAATTGAGAGAAGGGAAATGAAATAAATTAGAAAATTAATATATAATGAACATGAAGAACAAATAATGAAACTTTGTAAATGGATAATATTTAATTCATGTTTCATTACCCATCCTAATTCACCTAAACATCTTCACCCAACTCCCTTTCCTAAGGCTATCTTTCAAAGGTGGAGGTGTCACACTATAAAAAACCACAAGATGTTATTTTAAAAATAATATTGTATCTGATTTTTTTGTAATTATTATCCACTAAAAAAGGCTAATATTCATTCATTATATTTTAATATTGATGTGTTTCAGATACCATAAACACCAAATTTAGTTCATTTTAAAATTTTAACTTCATTTCTCATAACACGTGATATTCATGAATACAGTGTGTAAATATAGTCCAAATAAATAATAATATTGTGGACTAAATAAATTCAATTTTTAGAATTTTATCTTTTGTAATATTATTTATAAATATTTTTGTAAAAATATTTCTTTGAGGATAAATTGATGATTCATGGTGAAAGATCGACATTTTTAGCCATATATGCATAAATTTCTTAACAAAGCATAATGGTCCATAATCCAATAAAACAAATTTTTAGCTCACAATTAATGCTCAATAAATGTAAAATTTTAATTTTAGTCAGAAAAAATTATGAGGAACATTTATCTCAACTAGTTTGATAGGTAGTTTTGTTTTCAAGGATATCTAGGGATCCAAAGTTGATGTTTAATTTTGTGGGCCAAATTTGAAGGCCCATAAATTCATCCCACCAATTTCACCATAAAATAAAAAGGGAATATCTAATAGGGGTGAAATTTCTACACAAATTATAGGAAATATTAAATAACATTGTTAGATTCTCTGACCATCCCAAATTTTTCCATCTTCAATTCAAAGTTATCATGTAAAAAGGTGAAATAATCTTTATCTTATTTTTCTATAAAACATTGAAAATTTCACTTTCTATTTTTTCTCACCCATTTTTAGTATCATAATTAATGTGGATGATATTTAATAATGGGTTCTAGACCTAAGGATCCAATACTTACTATTTAAGGTGGTTCTGGTGAAGTAATTGTGGTTGATGTTTTATTCATGATATTGTAATTTTACACTTTCATTTTGTAATCACATGTTTATTTTTTTCTCATGTAAGTTGTTTGGATGACCTTTATTTATTAATAAAAGATATTCTTCTTAATCGTCTTCAATTTTTCTATAATTATTATTATCATGTTGATACCACTAATTCAAGGTGTGAATTTACTCAGCCCAAAAATATTGAAATTCCTCAAACAACGGTGGAGTGCTTGTTATTTATTTGTTTTTCAGTTCATAAATTATACCATTATAAGTCAACTTACACCTTCAATTTAGATCCTTGCATCAATGGAAGGATAAATCATTTGTTTTTTTATTCTAGGGAGTTTCTTGGATATGGATTGGATGTTATTTTATGTTCTTAATTTTTTAAATTAGTTCTATGGTTTAAGACTTCCTTACTTTAAATTATTTTCTTCCTCATCTTCATTGACATTAAAAAACACACTTTGAGTTCTAGTAAGATCCAATTCCGTAGATTGATCATGAAATTGATCCTCTAAATTCATTGGTGGTTAGATTTGGAATTATGTATGGATTAAATCAGTGAATGATATTGGTTAATTATCACATCGATTGGATACTTATTGAACTAGGGAACTGAACATTCATAGGAAAACTATTACTTATATTCTAGTCCTAACAATAACCTTGTATCAAACCATCATTTTTAATTATTTTAGTTCAATTCATTGTGTGTTATTTTTCTTTAAATTAACTCATTTATTCTTCTAATCAAATAAATCCAAGTAGTTGGCCACTCTATAGAATATATGTATCTATTGGTTTATTCTAAGGTCTCTGTGGACTTGAACCCTACCTATACTATAATGACCATATCTACCTAAAGGGTAAATTTTGGAATCACAATATACTACATACAATACAGAGCTTAAAATGAACTATGATATAATATTAAAATATAATTATTTAAAATTGATAATTATAACCTAATTGTTGGACTAGTTGGAATGAACATGAGTAACCAAATTAAGAAATATATTTTGAAAATTTTTATATAATAAAATTATTTTCATTAATTAATAGTAAATAAGAACTCAATTTTAAATAAAATCTTATAATATTAATGGATATATTTTTCATATAACCAATTTATATGTGAAATGTATTTTTATCAAAGTAAATTAAGAGAATCCCTATATAAAAATAATTTTTATGAAATTTAAATATAATATATTTAATAAAATAGATTAATATTCTTATAGTTTTGGTTACTAGATATGGGATTATAATAAATTCATTTTATACATCAAAAATATTTTTTCATAAAAAATTAATTTTATTGCATTTTATGTGTGGATATTATGATTAATACATTGTAATTTAAGAAATTATTTAATAAAATATACATTATTTTGGAAATCATCATGTCAAAATAATATTATGATAATGTTTTTGTATTTTTGTAAAAATATTTATTTTTTAGTGAATTGTGAAAAATACCAATTTTTTAAAAAACTATTATTTCTACTCTTTAAACCTAGTAATTTAAAAGTACCATTTATTTATATTTGTTTTAAAGTAAAATAATTAAACTTTTGTTTAAAAATAAACTAATTAATTCCATTGTTATGATAATTATAATTGATTTTTCTGTAAATTCATTTTTATACATAAACAACCATTTTCGAAAAAACTGTGTTTCGATACATTGTGTGAACTTATATTAAAATTAGTTTTTAATTATTCAGGAAATTATATATTATAAATTTTATTATATATTTTGATACATCGTATTCAAATTATTTAATAGTTTTCATCTCATTTTTATTCATCATGAATAGTAACCATTGTAAAAGTTTGACACTACAGTAAAGGTTAAAATGGTTTAATCCAAATTGAATCTATAGCATAAGGTATCAATACCTCTAAAAATATACTTTAATTTAAATTTTTTAGTTTAATTATACAATAAATATCGTATATTATAAATAGGTTGTTATGGTGTGACTTTACTTTGATTACATCCTTTATATTAGTTTAAGTTAAGAGTAACTTCAAAATGTCACTATCTCTCACTTATTATGTGGTCATGATATGTATAAAAATAAAAATGATCTTTGAATAAATATAGATTAAAATATTAATTAATAATAAACTATATTTATTATTTTATTTTATTTTTATTCTTTATTTCTCGAATAGATTTCTGTAATATTTAAACAACGCTGATGCTGTGCTTGTGTAAGTAGTAGAAAAATCAAGTAAATGATTAAATAATGTTAAAATTAATATGTTTTGGATTAATTATGGTGTTCCATGAATTTATTAGATATTTATAAGGTATTATTTATGGTTAAAGTATTTAAATTTGAATTCCATTATTATGTTTATTCCTTTATTGACCAAACATTAGAATAGTCATGAAAATGACTTTAAATGGTATTTTTTGTTCAGAAATTATTTTTAAATCATTATAAAATAATAATAAAATATATAATAACTAAATTGGATAGTAAAGTTTCGATAATATAATTTATTTCCCATTTATGTTTTACTTTTCATTTTTAAAATTACATTCACATCACATAAATTTTTTAAAATTGTGAAAATGATTTTAATTTTTTCCCATGAAAACAGAATGAAACATTTTCAAAACAAAACACAAGTTAGGTTTTATCTCAAAAATATTAAAAACAGTATCTATAAAATTCTATTATCGCATACTCAATACCTTGGATTGAACATAAAAATATTCTTCAAAGTCCTTAAGATCACGCAAAAGGAGGATAACAAAAAAGGCGGTTTAAGTTTTAATCAATTTCTATTAAGTTTATTTCATATTTTGAGTCCTTAAAACCTATCATAACAATTCTAATATATTAACTTAAATATCTCCAAGATACTATAGTTTTATTATTTTTATGGTAAAACTCTTTTAAATAAATTTTTCCATCCATTGGAGAATGATAATCCTCCTAATCCATACGTGTGGACTTTTACATACTTGAAGCGATGTGACTCATTTTTTCTTACCCCCTCACATAGATAGTCATAAGGATATAAATAATGAATAAATATTAAATTTATAACATATTTATGAATCTAAAAAAGTAAAATATTATCTAATTTATTTCTTTTTCACCAAATAGAATAATTAGTCTTGTTAATGCGTACGTACGAAATAATGTCTCAATGAATCTATGTGATTCATTTTTCATAACCACTACAAATGGATTGTTTTAAAAGTATATTTAACATAAAATAATAATATTTTTTTTGTTATTAATAATATTTATATGATGGAATAACAAATCCTTTGACCATGGTCAACCTACCAAATTTTTTACGGTTATGAACCAAACGTCCTCAAAATATATAACATGAATTTAACTGATCTAGTAACTAATTAGAACATGGTAATAAATGAAATAAAATTATTAATAATAATATAATTAACATTATAAGGTTATTAATCAAGAATAAATTAATGTGAATTATTATTCAGGAAATTGAAAGTTGTATGTGGCAAGTCAGAGATGAGGTAAGTGTTTTTTCCTTAATACTTTGTCTTCAATGTTTTAAACTATTTTTCCTCCATGACCATGTTCACATAAAAATTTTAAGAATGTTATTAATTATACTAAAAATATTATTAAAACTCAATATAAACTATATTTTAATTTCTTTTCAATGGTTTTAAAAGTGGTATCTTCAATGTTTTTTGAGTAATTCATTTTTGACATTATTAACAAGAGGTATGAAAATGATTTTTTTTTCACATATACAGAATTAAAGGATTTAATTTCTATCATGTAATTTATTCATTATCAATTTTATCTTATAGGTTTCTATGGTTTTCTTAGAGAATACAAATCTCCCATTATTCTAATAATTTTTTGCTTTTGAAATTTTCTCATAAGAAAATGATTTTTTTTATTTTTATGACATAATTGATGGTGGTTTTGTTTGTGGATTGAAATGTAAATTTTTTGGTTTCTTTGATGAAAATTTTATTTTATTTAAACATGACACTAATGAAATATTTATGATTTTTAAAATTTAGAGTGAACCTAAATCCTTATGGCTTTGTTAAATCCCTCTAATTCATTGGGTAAAGCGACATAGTTAACTGATATAAGTTACTCCTAAGAGAATTTGGTTGGACTTAATCATTCCTATAAAGTGATGGAGTAAACTAACATAAGATACTCCTAATATAATGTTTTAATTTCCATTTTAGGTGATTACATACTGAAAGAATGATTCCTTTTTAGATGCCTTTATGGATTTTCTTTGGATTATATTAGTTATAATAGTATTTTTTTTATTTCTTGTGGTAAGAGAATTTTTTTATGAAAGGTTTTGACTTTATAAAGCCGAATGGTTTATTTTAAAAGGTAATATAATTTTTGAGATTTATCTTGTTTTCCCAAGTAACTCTTATAATAAGTATTTTTCCTATAGGATTGCTATTAAAATTAGTCCTGAAAAATTTAGAATTTGAAGTTTATTTCATGAGTAAGTAAATTATTTTTTTAGCTGAAAATTTTATTATATAAAAAGATATTCTTCCTTATAGTATTTTGTTAATTTAAAATGGACTAATGGGTTTCCTTGTTTTTATATCTCTCAATATGTTTTCTTTTACTCATCTCATGTTTTAAAATGTTTTCCAGTATTCATAGGCATTAATATTAACTATTATTAAGTCTATATCCAAATAAATGAATTTTACCTTGAATAAAGCTAGTGTATCAGGAATAAAATGGGATAGTGAACTTAAAAATCCAATTTTTATTGAAAAAATGGACATTGTATGTCTTTTTTCCTTATATAATTAAATGGTTTTCCTAATTCTATAAAAATATAATCCTAAAAGATCATGTTAATGTAATAAAATGGAATAATTTATACTAAACACATAATTATTGGTTGATAATGGTGTGGGTACTTATAGTTGGTATCATAGTAAAGGTTTGGATAACTTTAGAGGTAAGGATGTTATTTGGAAATAATTTTAAATTCCTCTATAACCTAAAAGGTTAGTATGTTATAGAGAATTATGTTAATTTTTGTATGAATCAAAAGATATGAATATAAGATGACATAGTTAAGGATATATTATCATTTAACCTCATCAATATATGTTTTATTATAATTTCATTTGATATACTCACACTAAAAATTTTGTTTTCAATAATTTTTTGGATCCATCTTAAACTAAGTTAATAATGGATGTGAAAGGAAATGTGTTGGTGTTCTGAATGAGATACCAAATGGGATAGGAGCTAGGTGAAAAATATTATGGATATTATTAACAAGATTTCTCAGGTTATGATCAAAATCATGAACCTAGGTGAGTTTAATAACTTTGAAATAAAAGGAAAATAGAGTTTTATTGAAATTAAAATTATAAAGATCACTAAGATAAAAATATTAAACTTACAACACGTCATGAGTTTTGGAAGAACCACCCAAAGGAATTTATCAAAAGAAAAGGAATTGTTTCAAATTTGGTAAATAAAGGGAGTATGAAAATAAATGTCCAAGGTTAAAAGTGTTACAATTCATCTTGGTGGGGCCTATATCGTTACACCCCAAGACCACCTCCAAAAGTATAGGGGTTGGAGACAAGCATTGAATATGCTTATAACTAATATGGGAGGAATTTCATATGTACAAGTACACATGTACACACATATCCAAACCCAAAAAAAGATGAAATGTAAAAAACCACTATGTAACCATTGAATGCATACATCTATATCCCACAACCAAAGTATGATGTGAATTAATGTAATGTAAAATATTCCCAAATAAAAGCTTACTATAAGGAGTTTGTAACACAAGTCCAACCTTTAAGAAAAATGTACTGGGACTGGTGTTTGAAAGCTGTAGAAAGTCACCTCCATTTTTAAGTCTCACTAAGCACTATCTGGTCTTGGTCTACCTAGGTCTCCATCAAAAGGGTCGATCATATGCACAATATACAATACGTGTTGGAAAATCCCATGGAGGGGTGAGTATAAAAATATTTAGTAGGAAACCCTAAAACCATAATGAAATCCAAAAAAGGAAAGTACAGTCAGCTCTACACAAGTATACCTTTAAAGCAAATATAATAAGAATATACAATTATACTAAATCCTAGAAATGAAGACTAGAGATAAGCCACAACCATGATATAACTTCCCAAGGATTTCTTTTTGAATATTCCTCAATGCACTTATCGGGGAGAACACACTCCAAAGTCTAATAGGACTGATAAAATCCATCCTAGAGGTACTTCTAAAAGTACTATCATTAGAGAGATACATTGATAGATCTTAAGATGATATGATACATATATGAGGATACTAGTCTAGGCCATGGGGTGATACCAATAACTTGATCTGGATTATCTTACTAAGTAGAGGATTGACACCCATGTAGTGTTGGTAATTTTGATACCAAGAACTTCTCCCAGGGCATGAATAGGAATAGAGGATCCCAGTGTGGGCCTCTTGGGGGGATTCCAACAACTCTATCTAGGAATTCCTACTGAAGGGATCATTTTCATGGGAGTGGGAAATGATTTTCACCAACATTCAGGGAAAAGATAAATGGAATTAACCCTAATGAAACATGTCTAAGATATGGAGGACAAGATATCTAAGCCATGTAAAAATGGGTACACAACATGTGTTAGTAGAACACACTGTGTCCCATGACCCCAGGTATGGTTCGTGTAAAATGAATCATTTCATTCAAACCATTTCATGTCTAACAGGAGTACACGACATGTAAGGGGTATTACATGTTGTATCCCTATATCCAGGGTCTCACCCATGTACTCCACTCGTGTTCTAGTACATTGTGTCATCCCATGTACCAGTACATGGGGTATCCCTTATACATGGTCCAGTCCATGCCATGTGAGTGAATACATGTTGTGTATTCCACCTCATGTCAGTGTACTTATTTAGGTACACACCAAGTCGTTAAAGGGGGATACACGCCATGTAGTCAAAGACTACACACTATGTGTATCGGGATTTCCCATAACTCATCTTCTCCATCCTATTAGCACTGGTCAATCTTCTTCGATTCGGTTCTGATGGTTGGTTTTCCATGAAAATTCATATCTGAGGTCATTTAGTTATTCCATCACTGAATTAGTAAGATTTGGGCCTTTAATTGACTCGAACACTGAGATCATTCTTGTTCCTCATTACTACTAAAGAAAGAAAAATCGGAACCCATGGTCGTTCAATTCGCTACTGAAACCACCATCGCACTTCTATCGAGTCGTACTAATTCCATTTCTATGATATTAAATTTTGGTTCCAAGAATTAGGTGTGCAATGAGTGATTGATCAGGATATGTTGAGTTTCAGGCCAATCGAAGAACACCCACGTTGAACGATGAATGGGGGGAGAAAAGAACAATAGAAAAAAGAGTAACAAACCTCAATCAATGTTCATGTTGATATAGATCCATCTTTATTATAAAAAAAACTAAGAAGAAAATAATCACACAGATTAATCTCCCAACAAAACCCCCAGAAAATAACTCATCCTACACATAAGATCAAACCGAGGATCAATATGTTTGTCGATTGGTCCTCTTTAATCATGGAATTCAATAATTGGGAAAATAAAATCAAAATAACATTAACTACCTCGATTCAGTCTAATCCATGATGAATAATGATTGTTTCATTTCATTCTTTGGTGAGATCTATCAAATCTGAGGTTGTGTCGATCGATCGATCCATGATCCACAACTTCGTCGCCATTCGTTCAAAATAATTCTCAAGGAGTTGTATTCAGTGATCCTCCAGAGGTTTTAGGGTTATGTGGTTAACCCTGGAATTTTGACATAAGGATGTATTTAAGGAATCTTAAATCATTGTGTCAACACCAAAAATTAAAATAATTTCATTAAATAATTTTATTCATTTTACGCCCGCGATAAATTTTTATAAATGGCCCACACCGACCAATTCTAGGTCACCCCTAGGGTAAAAAAGCCATTATAAACATAATGGTACCCTCATATTTCATATCCTAGAACCTATTCAGGATTTATTCCACTTTTATAGGAAAACCAAGTGCGTGTACTATAAAATATTTTAATATATTTAAATCATCAATTCCTGACACACCGGGCCTCAGAATCGCACTCTATCTTAGTGCCTGGTCTTGATATTAATCTATATAATATTTAAAAATAATACATGGAAATACATGAAATTAAATTTTCCCCACCTTGGGGGTTTTCATCTCTAAAAATCCAAAACAAAGGACACTTGAAAAGATGTGGGTACTGAGAATGAATTTGAGCATGTCGCTGCATGTTCTCTCCTAGAGATTCTTATGCTTCCACCATACACACACCAAACAAATCGATCACCCATGAAGGATCCTATAATGTGGATCCTCAATATCCCCTAGGTACTCAAAAAATGTTTTTCCATCCTCATTTTCAAACTAACCCCTTTTGATAATGTGTGATGGGTAATTCATGTACCTCCTCAACTGTGACATGTGGAAGATATCGTGTACCTCATTAAATTGTGGTGGTAGAGATAAGTGGTATGCCACCTCGCTAACTCTAAAATATATCTGTAAAGGGTTGATGAACCTTGAAGATAATTTTCTACCTAATCTAAATCTATGTAATCCATGTTGAGGTGAAACCCATTGGAACACAAGGTCTCCTTCCTCAAACTCCATGGAGTTGAACTATCTATTGAATGTAGATGCATATCATGATCTCTACTAAAGTCTACTCTCAAATAGCTAGGAATTGGGATGACTTGGTGAGTTGGTCAACATTAAACTAGCAATAATCAGGTCCCTAATATGTACATGGTCATCCTGACCTGATGTCCCTATATATCTTATCCCACTTCAATTCTAGCACCTCAAGGGGTTGAGCTAAACCTAGTGGAACATGGTAATCAACCTTCACTTGCTGATAAGTAACGTATCAAGAGACAAACTCAAAAACTATTTTACTCATCCCTATCCAACAAAACTGACATCAGAGGTCCTGGTACATCTTTCCCACACCATGATGTACCACTAAATGGTAAGTATGAAACTCCCACAGAACCTCCTCCCGTAACATATTTGGTACCATTGTGCATCCTCTGAAAGGAATGATGTACTCACCATATTTTGAAAATACAAATGTATCATGCCTTATGGATATTGGAGCACATAGGTTCTCATAGTTTGTATCCCCAATTTATGCCAACCTATCTTTCTATAAGATTGGAGGGGTGACAATGACTAACTGGAGGTAAGATGTTCCATATCCATCCATAAAGTTTAATTACAACGAGGTCAACTTTGAACTAGATCTATTACTGAGATCATGTGTTACCATATTACCCATCTCAAGAGTATATAAAATTTTGAAGTCATAATCCTAGAAGAACTCTATCCATAACCTCTAACTCAATATGTGATCCTTCTTAGGGAAGATATACTTGAGACTCTTGTGATCGGAGTAAACAATAAACCTCTTTCCCATCAGGTAGTGTCTCCACATCTTCAAATGAAGACTACTAATGCTAGCTTAATATCATGGGTTTTGTAGTTCTAATCATGTGGTATAAACTGGTGTGAACCATAGGAAATCAACACTCTCCTCTATATCAAAAGACAACCAATCTTGGTTCCTGATGCATCACAGAACACTACATACTCGACAACTTCCTTCATAAATCTCAAGATGGGAGCGCTCATCAATATCTTCCTAAAATACTAAATATTCTTTACGAACCTTTCTTCCCACATAAAATACTGACACGTTCATGTCAAAGCTATCATGGGGGTTGATATCCTTTAGAAATTAGGTATGAATCATCGATAATAGCCTATCAACCCAAGGAAGATCCACACATTCATCATGCTCTTAGGTGGATCCCATAATAAGAATGCCTCAACATTGTTTGGGTACACTTACACTCCATATAATAAGATAATGTGCCCCAAAATGTCGACTAATTGAATCTATAATTGGAACTTGAGTGATTTTTGTAAAGATGGTTCTCTTAGAGTATGTCCAGAACTATCCTAAGTTTCTTGGGTGATCCTCTGTGGATGCTAAGTACACAAGGATATTTTCGATGAAGACGACCATGAACTGGTCTAAGTAAGGATGAAAGATCCGGTTCATGAGTCCCATGAAAACTTCTGGGGAATTTCTCATGCCAAGGGGAATCACTAAGTACTCATAGTGACTATAGATACATCAGAATGCTGTCTTCAATATATATGTGTCGCGTACTTGTAGTTGGGGATAGTTTGATCTGACTTCAAGCTTCTAGAACCATCATTCCTCCATTGAATAATCATGCAGGTTATCAATCCTTGGTAGTGGATACTTGTTATTTATTTTCACCTAGTTCAAGATCTAGAAGTTGAAAAAAATTAAAGATCTCATATGCCTTATTGAAAAACAAAACTTGAGCTACCCAGGGTGAAACACTATTTCACATGATGCCCCACCTCAGTAAGTCCTCCAACAACACCCTCAGATCATGAAGCTCTTTAGAGGACATATGATAAGTAGTGAAAATATCAGTGTTGTATCAGGGTGTATATTAATACATAATTCTATCTCTCAGTGGGGAGATAAACATGGAACATCTTCAGGAAAGACGTCCTCATATTCTACCACCACTATAAGAAACTGGGAACTCACAATATCCACTGCATCAAGGGTTATTTTATACAACTTATGAGTAATTGGTTGGACCCTCCTATGTATGAGTCTATCTTGGGATTTCTGGGTTTCCTTTTCTCTAATTAAGGAAAACCAAGTTCCATCACTACGGACACATCACACCTTGCACCTAAAATAGTCAACCTAGTTATGGACTGTAGAACCAATCCATACCAATATTGACATTGTAAAACCTCGACGCTGATATGAAGAGGTTCCAACCAAAGCTCTCTCCTCCAAGATTCAGATCACACAGTCGGCACAAGTGCATGATCTCTAAGTCTTCCCCAGTAGAAGACTCTAAAAATAAGTTTTTAGTCACAGTTCAAATAAAATCTCTATGTCATGTACAAGGAACATGGAAAGAAAGATATGAATAGAACATCTGTCTATCCATACTTCATCTATAGTATAAAACACACATATCATACCTCAAATCATTCCTAGAACCCATGGGTTATAAGCCTGGACTGTCTGCATATGTCACAAACCATTTCCTCCAACTCCTTTATCCTGGTATGGACCACCTAGGGGTGGTGGTTGTAACATGTTGAATCATCGACCACCTTATCCTCCTATCCTAGCTCTTTTTCCAGGTCTTCCACCCTATAGATCTACTTCTCCTTCTGATGTCTATGCCATAGTGGTCCTTCCAAATTTTCCCTAATAGTTGTATGGTGGGTCAGATAATCATGAGTGAGATGTCCCCACCCATCACATGAGTAGTAAATCCTCTCTATATGACGACTAGACCCACTCGGTGATCCCTAAACTACATATCCTCTATCTTGGGACCCCCTCTTGAAACACCATGCACATCTAAGTCTCTGACACTAACGTCGGCTCCCTACTATCAAGATTTCTTCTATTGCTTTACCACTGCTAAAATCCACCAACTGTATCTTCTTATCTAAGTAAATCTCAACTGCCAAGCCTCTCTCTAGAACCAAAACATATGTAGGAATAAAAATAGGGATAACACTGGCTCAGATGTCTCTACGCAAACCTCACTCAAAGGTCTGATACCTAAATAACTGTTCGTGTAGCACATCCATTAAGTACCTAGAGAGGTTGACATACCCTGATGAATAATCAAATACTGACATTTTTTCCTTATGGGGCTTCAAAATATCATGGATATGCATAACCCTAAGCTTATAAGATGACAAATCCTATATAAAAGGTTCTTAAACTCTATCCATGAATGAGTTGTCTAATCATGAGTCTGGGTAACCAAACTCCAATATCATCCTACTTAGCTGTGAAGAAGGCTCACCTCCAATCCCACCATCTAATATGATGGTGTCTTGACTATATGGAAAACCAGGTTAACCACATCAATCCATTCCTCATCCTCCTAGGTGTAGGGATCACCTTGGAACTTGAGGGGTCTATGTCACTGAAACTCATGAAGCGTGCTCGGCCATTGTACCTCATCTGTTCATATTGCAGGTACCACGTCCAGCTCTACAGGTGGCGGTATGGCTGGTGCACCACATGGAGGCAACATCTCATGAACTGGTCACTTATAAAAACCTTATCACTTAGGGGGTCATCCTCTTGATCATGATATTGAATCCAAGAAATAATATGTTGTGGATGCATCCTGAATGTTAAAAAGATGTAACATGGTCAATGAGTATATCTGGAGATCTAACTCAAGAAGGACATGGGAACCACAACACATTCATATATGATACATGTACCATTATTTTCCCTATAACTAGTGTTTTCATTATCCGAATTAAAAAGGATGTGATCAGAGTCTTAGTGTACGGATATGTCGGCCACCACACCAACATTGGAATCTCTAGCCTGAAATCCAAACTCTAAACACCTATCACTATTTCCTTAAACTAGTCTCACACACTCCTGATCCTAAATTAGAACTGACCACTATGATACCACTCTATCACGACTCATCTTGGTGGGGCCTATTTCGTGACTCCCCAAGCCCACCATTAATAGGCCAGGGTTTGGTGACTAGCACCAAGTAGTCATATCACTAACATGAGAGGCCTTTCCTATGTACCTATACACATGAAAACATCTCTAAGACCACAAAGAGATGAATTATAAAAACCACTAAGTAACCAATGCATTCATACATATATATCCCACAACAAGAGTATGATAGGAAGTAAATTAATGTAAAATACATCCAAATAAAATCCTACCACAAAGATTCTAAAAGACAAGTCCAACCTGTAAGAAAAAGGTACTGGGATTGCTGTCTAAAAGACGTAGGAACACAACTCAGTCTATTTGGTCTCAATAAGAACCACCTGGTCCTAGTCCACCCAGGAATCTGTAAAAAAGGGTCAATTGTTTTCAAAATACCCGACATGTACGCGAAAATCTCGTGCAGGGTTGAGTATAACAATACTTAGTAAGACACCTAGAAACCACAAAGAAATACAAAAAAGGAAAGTACAATAAGCTATACAGAAGTATACATCTACAACAAATATAATAAGAATATACAAATATACTAAATCAAAGACATATAGTCTAGACGTAAACCTCAACCATTTTATATCAGCCCTAGTATTTCAGTTTGAATATTACAAGAAGTACATACCCAGGAGAGCACACTCTTGAGTTAGATATCACTGATGACATTCGTCCAAGAGGTACTGCTCATCAGGTACTGTCATGAGAGAGCTACATTATTAGATCTTAAGAGAATGTGATACATTGATGAGGATCACAACCATTTATATGGGTGATAATAACAAATCAATCTAGATTAACCCTCTAAGTAGAGGATTAGTGCTTGCATAGTTTTGGTCACATCGATACCAAGAAATTCTCTTGGGTTACATAGATAAATAGGGGACCCCCCTCTAGGCCTCTCAGGGGGGATTCCAAAAAATTTATCCAGGAAGTCAATATGAAGTGATCATAGTCCTAGGAGTAGGAAATGATTCAAACCAACCCATAGGGAAATGATAAAGGGAATTAACCCAAAAAAAACTTGTCTAAGATACGGGGGATAAAAGATCTAAGCCATGTAGAAAGGGGTACACTGCTTGTAGTAGGGGAACATTTCATATCCCTTGACCCCTGGTTGTGCCCATGTAAAATGGCCCATGTAATTCCAAATGTTTCATGTATAAGAAGAGTGCACAATGTGTCAGGGGTACTACATTCAGTGCCCCTATATCTGGGGTCCCACCCGTGTACTCTAGCCATGTGCAAGTACAGGGCGTTATCCCATGTATCTGTGCCAGTGTACCAGTACATGGGGTAGCTTCTGTACATGGTTTGGGACATGTTGTGTGGGAGAGTACACATGATGTAGGAAACCTGTGTACTCTAGCCTATATCTGTGTACTCCTTTATGTGCATTCCAAGTTGTTCTAGGGGGATACACACTTTGTAGTTATGGACTACACATCGTGTGTACCAGGTTTTCCCAGAACCCGCCTTCTTCCTCCCACTCATGTCTGGTGATCTTTTGGATTCTATTCTAGTGGTCAGTTTTCCTTGAAATTCCATATCTGAGGTCGTTCAATCACACCATCACTGAATCAGTAATATTTAGGCCTTCAATTGGCTCAGAAAATGAGATCAGCGTTGTTATTCATTACCACCAAAGAGCAAGAAATCGACACCCACCATCATTTAATCCACTACCAAAACAACCATCACATCTCTTTGGATTCATACCGATGTCTAATCTATGATATTAGATAATTTCAACAAGGATATGGTTTGAAATTATTGATTGATTAGTATTTTTGAGTCACGGTCCAAGTGAAGAATTCCTGTGATGAATGATGAACGAGGGGGGGGGGGGGGTTAAGAGCACAAGAACAAAATAGGGGAATGAACCTCGATTGATGTTCATTTTGATCTCAAAATGTCTGAATTAGAATAAAAATTGATTAAGAAAATAATCTCAAAGATCAATGTCCCTTAAAAAAGCCAAAAAATATCCCATCTTGCAAATATGATCAAATCTAAAATCAATATGTTCATTGATTGGTACACATTTATTGTGGAATTAATGAACGAGGAAAAGAAAATCAAAATAACACACAATACCTCAATTTGGTTCAATAACTGATGAAGGATGATCTTTTTGTTGCATTATTTGGTGTGAAATGTTGAATCCAAGGCTGTGTTGATTGATTGATCCAATATCTAAAACTTCATCATTGATTAATCGAGAGAATTCTCCATGGTTTATCTCCAAATATCCTCTAGAGGTTCTAGGGTTATCAGGATAACCATGGAATTCTGAAAAAAAGGATGTATTTAAAGAAAGTTAAATTTTTGAATCAACACAACAGATTAATATAATTTTATTAAATTATCTTATTCATTTTATGCCTGCAATAACTTTTTTAGAAACAGCCAGTTCCAACCAAAGTTAGTTTTCACCTAGGGTAAAACTGCCATTATGAACTAAATGGTACACTTGGAAATCTGATTCAGGCACCTGTTTAAGATTTCTTACACTTTTTTTCAGGAAAACTATATGATCATGATATATGATATTTTAATATATTTCAAAAATTTATTACAGACACACTGAGTCTTTGAATCACACATCGTCTCAGCACCTGGTCTAGAAATTAATCCATATAATATTTAAAAATAATACACGAAAAATCTGAGACATTAAAAAAACATGTGAAGGAGATTTGCAAGATAATATTAATAAAGGATTAGTAAGGTTATATACTGTAAATGAATAAAATTTGAATAAAATATAAATGGTATGTGCCATTTTAACAGTTTATCTTATGTTTAAAGTTGGAAACATGACTTCATTGAGATTGATGAATCTTAGGTAATGATTTATATTTTTTATTTTATGAAGTAAATAATAACGAATAAAATTTCAAATCTTGGATAATGATATATGAATAACATGTAATGATTTAAGTGTCTATATATAGTATTTCATGAGTGATGATGTATTGGTATTTTATTTAAGGGTTGATAAATTTAAGCATGATCCTAAGTTTAAACTAATTAATACTCTTTTTAATTTTTATGTAATGGGAGTACTTTTGGATATTTTTATTGAGTTTTAATATATGTATGAGTTATGTATAACCCAAAATATTAACTTTTGTTTTAATTAAAATACTATTTGAAGATTGTTTCTGTAAGAACTTGGTTCTTATTTTTGAGGTAAGGGTTTCTCCTTTTCTCTTTCCCTTAAGTGTTTTTGAGAAAACAAGGAAATGGGGAAAATCCCAAATTTTGGAAGTACACACCGTGTACTTTTCCACACACCGTTTAATTTTGGCCGTGTGGGATGAGTACACAGGGTGTGTAGCCATGTCGATGATGAAGGGTGTAAAAATTGACTACACGCCATGTAGTGGTCCTTTACACGCCGTGTAGTCAGTCGGCAGGAGAAACAGTAAGGCGATGGAAGCAGCCGCCAGCTGGGCGACAGTACACGCCATGTAGTCGGGGATACATGTCGTGTACTCATGTCTATGGGTGAATAGTTTGGCAGTGCTTCCATAAGAATAGTTAAATAAAGGAAGTACACTCCATGTACTCAAAAGTACACGACGTATACTTTGTTTGTTTCTCTTAAAATGGGAAGTACCCAACCCTGTTCACAAGGAAGTCTTAGAACCGGACAGGAGCTTGAGAGGGGATGGTCGAATCTTCGAGGATCCGTTGATCGCGGACTGGGAATCTGATTTCACCTTCGTCGATCTCGTTTGACACTTAGGTGTTGTTTTTCGGTATCTTCTGGATTCCGGGGAAGTTTCTGAGGCATACTATCTGGAAAAACCCAGTATACACGCCGTGTAGCTCTTTGAACATGCCGTGTATGGTCTTCTGTTCGGGAAGAAAAAATAAACTTTTTGAGTACACGCCGTGTACCCTGAGTACATGCCGTGTAGTCTTTTCCCGTGTCACAAACCGTGTGGGCGACGACATAGGGAAGGGAAGAGCTTGGGGTGAAAACATCATGTAGATGAAGTACATGTCGTGTAGTGTTGAACTGGAGTCCGCCCGTGTAACAAACAACACGGATGGAGGAAACCCTAAGAAATACACGCAGTGTCCACTATGGAACATGCCGTGTAGTCTGACCTGGGGACCCGACCGTGTAACCAACAACACGGTTCGGTGTAATCCCTTCATGTACACGTCGTGTGTGTATATAACACGCTGTTTAGTGTGAGCCGTGTGTCTGTCCGTGTAACTAACAACACGGGTCGGCGAAGCTCGTTTAGTACACGCTGTGTACCTATGGGACACACCATGTAGTCTTGTCCGAGAATAGAACGTGTGGTTTTATCCATGTGGTAGGGAAACATGGTGGTGTACACGCCGTATGCAGGTGTAACATGCCACGTAGTGTCAAGCCGAGTAGTCGGATGTCTCACAAAAGAAACGTGCAATTGGAAATTTCAATATACACACCGTATAGATATTATACACACTGTGTAGTTTTGTTCAACGGGAGCCATGTGGCTTAGCTGTGTAGAAGGACCCGAGCAGGGGAAGAGAAGTCAAGTACATGCCATGTAGTCAGTATAAACTCCGTGTAGTCTTGTTTTGGAAATCTTGAAATGCCTTCTTCCTCTTGTTCCCATTGTGGTTCCTTCGATTTTAGTCTTTAATAATCTTGAATCTAAGGCGTGTTTTGACCTTGTAGAGTCATTCTGCCGAGACGACCACACGTTGTTCTCTAGGAGAGAGGCAACGAGTATACTCCAGAGATGGTGGGCCATGGGCTACCAGTGGATCCTTCAGTAGAGCCAGATGTAGTGCCAACCATTATACAGGACATAGGCACGGAGGCGTAGTTCCATGAAGGCTTTATGCGGTTAGTGCAGACCTTTCAGGGAGCACCACCGGCTGCCACATCTATAGATGAGATGACACGTACCTTCCAGCAGCAGCACTCACCTTATTTTTCAGGGGATGGAAGACCACAGGCTGTAGAGTCTTGGCTAGGATCGATGCAGACTATTTTTGAGCATCTTGAGATTCCTCCAGGGTGGAGGTTCAAGCTTGCGACGTATATGCTATGCGATTCTGCCAAGAGGTGGTGGGATGTTACCACCCAGATAGAGCATCACAGAGAAATGGCATGGGAAGATTTTTAGGTGGTATTCTATGAATTCTTCTTCCCAGAGATACTGAGGGAATATAGAGCTCGAGAGTTCATGAATCTGCAGCAGGGCACTATGTCGGTGATGGATTATTCTGGTCGTTTCACTGAGCTTCAGCATTTTGCACCCGTTCTGGTGGGTGATGAGATGTTAAGAGCCAGACACTTTGAGGATGGTCTTCGTTATGAAATCCGAGTGCTGGTGAATGTTTTCAGGTTGCCTTCAGTACATGCTATTATGAACCAAGTGCTGATTACAGAGAGGAACCTGCGGGAAACTAGTGGTGTGGGTCAGGGTGGTTCAGTACTGGTTTCTAGTACTATTTTTACTGGGAAGAGGAAGTGACAGATGAGTTTCCCTCACGGTGGCAGTACTAGCCAGGCAATTTCTTCAGGTGGCTCAGTCTTTTGCTACCAGTGTGGTAAAGAGGGGCACAAGAGACCACAATGTCCATGAGACATAGTGGATTACCGAGCTTGCGTCAAGATGGGTCATCTACAACTCTTTTGCAGAGCGTTTCCACCAGTTGCTAGTGAGAGGGGTTCTGTGTAGACTCAACGTGCGGGAGCAGGACCAGTGGAGTCTTACCGGTCGGGAAACTGGAATACGTCAGGGCATGCAGGCAGAGATGGTGGTCGTGGCTGTGGTATCCAGACACTAGGATCTCAAAGGTTGTAGGGCAGGACAACTCAGGGTAGCCAGGCTGTGTCGTAGGGCCATGACACTGGGTAGGCATATGCAGTGCAACAGACCCAGTAGGAGAAGTATCCCATACCTTCTATAGTCAGAGGTACTATTCTAGTAGATTCTGTCTTATCTTCATTACTTATCGATATAGGTGCTACACATAGTTTCATATCTGTTCCCATTGTGGAGAGCCTTAGGCTCTGTGTTTCTTCTTCTCCTGATATCATGATTCTAGACACTCCATTGGGAATTGGAACGACATATGTGTGTTAGTGAAAGGAGTTCCCCCTTGAGGTTGGAGGGTGTCACTTCCTTTGGGACCTCTATGTCTTAGAGATTACAACTTATGATGTCATTCTCGGGATGGACTGCTTGGTTCCCTTTCGAACCTTTGTAGACAAATATCATCGCAGGGTGAGTTTCACATCACCAGAGGGTAGAGAGTTTCTATACAAGGGTGAATGGGATGTTCAGGCGAGTCGAGATGGACCAGAGCATCATAGGCGAGGTGGAGTCACAGCCCAGATTGCTAGCATATACCTAGATGATCAGGGGACTTGTCAAAAGGATTTCTATCCAGTGGTTGATCGTTTCAGGGATGTCTTCCTGGAAAAATTTTCAGGTATACCTCCAGAGCGATAGGTGGATTTATCTATTGAGCTTGTGCCAGGAGCAGCACCGGTATCTATTCCTCCTTATATGATGGCTACACCAGAGTTTCAATAGCTCAAGAGGCTGTTAGAGGAGATACATGCAAAGGGTTTTGTCTGACCTAGTACTTCCCCTTGGGGTTCACCTGTCCAATTTGCTAAGAAGGCAGACAGAACCCTCATACTTTGTGTGGATTATCGGAAGTTGAACCAGTTGACAGTTAAGAAACGATATCCTTTTTCGAGGATTGATGATCATTTTGATCAACTTTGGGGAGCACCAGTGTTCTTGAAGATTGAATTGAGATCAGGGTATCATCAACTGCACATGAGACCATCAAATATACCGCTCACAGCTTTTCAGAGTAGATATGGTCTGTACGAGTACTTGGTTATGCCGTTCGGACTCACTAACGCGCCAGCAGTTTTCAGGGCTATGATGAATCGTGTGTTCCATCCTTATCTGGAATCTTTCATGGTAGTATTCATGGACGACATCTTGGTGTACTCTCACACTCGACACGATCATGCCACCCATCTTAGGATCATATTGAGTACACTGAGAGAGCATCGGCTATAAGCTATTCTCTAAAAGTGCCACTTTTGGATGGACCATATTCACTTCCTGGGTCATATCATCTCAGACGGAGGAGTTGTAGTAGAACCATAGAAGGTGAGAGATGTAGTTTCCTAGGAGCAGCATAAGAATAGGTTTGAGATACAGAGTTTCTTGGGGCTGGCTGGTTACTACAGGAACTTCATCCAGGACTTCTTCCGCTTAGTAGCGCCGTTGACAGGTCTGACTAAGAACGGTGTGAAGTTCATTTGGACGGAAGCTTGCGAGACAACCTTTCAAGAACTGAAAGAAAGGTTGACATCAGCACCAGTCTTGATACTTATAGATCAAGGGAAGAACTATACAGTTTACTGTGATGTATTAGTTATTGGGCTGGGAGCAGTGTTGATGCTGGGCGATCGAGTTGTTGCATACGATTCTCGACAGTTGAGGCCACATGAGAGGAATTACCCGTCGCATGATCTCTAGTTGGCTGCAGTTTTGCATGCGTTGCACTGTTGGATACATTATCTCTAGGGGGAGAATTTTTTGTTTTTCACTGACCACAAAAGTCTAAAATACATCTTTACTCAGCGTGACATGAACCCGAGACATCGAAGGTGGCTCGAATACCAACAGTCCTTCGATTTTTATCTTTCTTATACACCTAGTAAAGGTAATTTCATAGCTGATGCACTGAGCAGGAAGACTCAGATACAGGCAGTACATGAGTCCAGTGGTGCGTGGTAGATAATGGATTTGTTCTCTGAGATGCATTTGGAGGTGCACGACAGTCAGGGGAAAATTTATCTTTCATCTTTAGCTGTGACTTCTACCCTCCTGGATAGAGTGAGGATGAGACATCTATTTGATTCATAAGGTCTAGTTCTATAGGAGTCGGTGGAAAGTGAGGACCCTCCTCCTGGTTGGATGATAGGCGATGATGAAATTATATGTTTCCATGGATGAGTGTGGGTTCCAGGGGATATATGCGAGGAGATGATGCGGGAGTTTCATGCTTTAGCTTGGCTAGTTCATCCTGTGGTTACCAAGATGTACTGAGACTTGAGACGTCAGTACTGGTGACCGGGGATGAAGAGAGATGTAGCTAGTTTTGTTACGAGATGTTCCACCTGTCAGCAGGTGAAGGCGGAACATCAAAGGCCAGCCATACTGTTACAGTAGTTACCCATCCTGAAGTGGAAATGGGATGATGTCGCGATGGATTTTGTGACTAGGTTTCCAAGTTCACCTAGAGGAAATGATGTTTTGTGGGTTGTTGTGGATAGACTCACGAAGGTAGCTCACTTTTTTCCAATCAAGGAGACCATCGGTGTTGACGAGCTCAGAGAGTTGTATATCCGAGAGATCATACGTCTTCATGGGGTTCCTCGTTCTATCGTTTCAGATAGGGATGGCCGTTTTACATCTCATTTCTGGAAGAGTTTTCAGAGGGCACTAGGTACACAGGTGCTTCTGAGCACAGCTTACCACCCTCAGACCGATGGCCAGTCAGAGCGTACAATATAGGTGCTTGAGGACATGCTGCGTGCATGCGTCCTAGACATTAGGGGCTCTTGGAAGAATCATATACCCCTAGTTGAGTTTTCCTACAATAACAGTTTTCACGAAACTATCGAGATGGCACCTTACAAGGATTTATATGGTAGGCCATGCCGATCACCTTTGTGCTGGTTAGAGATAAGTGAGGTAGCTTTACTAGGACCACATCTCGTGCAAGAGACTTTTGAGCATGTCCAGTTGATTCAGAAGCGGATGGATACTGCACAGTCTCGTCAGAAGTCTTATGTTGATTGCCGCAGATGACCTTTGGAGTTCGTGGTCAGGAATCATGTTTTCTTGCGTGTTTCACCGCGGTTGGGACACAGGCAGATCAGGAGACAGGGTAAACTTTCACCGAGGTATGTGGGGCCATTTGAGATTCTGGAGAGAGTCGGGCCAGTTGCCTACCGGTTACAGTTACCCCAGAGGTACCGGGACATGTACTATGTCTTCCATGTATCTCAGTTGCACCGCTATCATTCAAACCCATCTCATGTCTTTCAGCCTGAGGAGGTTGAGCTTCAGGTTGATGTGTCCTTTGAGGAGAATCCGATTCATTTCATTTATAGGAGCACGAAGGTTCTCTGTATCCAATCAGTTCCTCTTGTACGGGTGCTATGGAAGCATGGCCGAGTGCAGGACAAAACTTGGGAGCGGGAGACCGACATACGTGCTCAATGGCCAGAGCTATTCTGAGCTTTATCTTTTCCACCCTTGGAAGGAAAATTCGAGGATGAATTTATTTAAGGGGGGAAGTTTGTAAGAACCCGGTTCTTATTTTTGAGGTACGGGTTTCTCCGTTTCTATTTCCCTTAAGTGTTTTTGAGAAAATAAGGAAATTGGTAAAAATCCAAGATTATGGAAGTACACGCCATGTAATTTTCCACACGCCGTGTACTTTTGGCAATGTGGGATGAGTACACAGGGTGTGTAACCGTGTCGAGGACGAAGGGTGTAAAAACCGACTACACACCGTGTAGTCAATCGGTAGGTGAAAAAGTAAGGTGGTGGAAGCAGACGCCAGCTGGGCGACAGTACACATCGTGTAGTCAAGGATACATGACGTGTACTCATGTCGACGAGTGAACAGTTTGGCGGTGCCGCGAGAGGAACAGTTAAATGAAGGAAGTACACGCCGTGTACTCAAAAGTACACGTCGTGTACTTTTTTCCCCTTAAAAGGGAAAGTATCCAACCCTGTTCACAGGGAAGGCTTAGAACCGGATGGGAGGTCGGGAGGGGATGGCCGAATCTTCAAGGATCTGTCGATCGTAGACCGGGAATCCGATTTCGCCTCCGTAGATCTCGTTGGAACCGCACAGGTAAGCCCTCCCACCTCCTTGTGTAGTTCTTTTCAAAATATTCCTCTAAGGGAATTTATTTTCATTTAAGAGAGTTTTATTTCACCTCAAATCTACCACGTTCTAGGACGATTCGTGGAGCGTTGTTCGAGTATACTACTCAGGGGCGTTTAAGGTAGGTGGCTTGGTGTTTAATTTCTACCTATTGTGAATTTGTGTGTAATTTTTTGCTACGAACCCATGTTGGGGTGTCTTATGGCTAAGGTCCTGTCTATTTTAACTACCTAGAAATGTATAGGTGATTAAATGTGATAATAAACTGCTGTTTGGGATCGCTGGTTGGATCCAGGACCACCCCAGGGGTGCATTCCTCGGTTTAGAAGTTTGTCCAGGATACCTGAGGGTATTCCATTGTAATAATGTTTGTTAAATTGCCTTGAGAGGAACTTTATGTGAATTTCTTATTTACATGTTGGGCTCGGCCCGATTACTTGTGCCTGAGGGCGGTGTTTTACTATATCCTGAGGGCATGACTGGATTAGTCTGAGGGAAAAATTCTTTTTTGCCTGAGGGAAACCTTTAGTATGCCTGAGGGAAGTGACTTCTATGCCTGAGGGCGACACTTCATATGACTGAGGGAAATTTCTGTTATGCCTGAGGGAAACGCCTGAGGGCAAGATTCTGATTACTTAAGGGTAAGGGTTTGCGTGTCTGAGGACACTGACTGTTTACATAGAAATTCACTGTGGTGGTTTCTTAATAATAAATAATTAAATGAATATTAAAATGTCAATATAACTAGTAAAGTTAGTTACTTTCGAGTAATGCTTAGTTTATTGAATTTAATTTTTCACATTGTTTTTGCATGTTTACACACAGTTGAGCACGGTCCTTTGGTGGGTTCCTACTGAGATTATTTCTCACACCCTGTTTGGGTCATGATTTTTAGCCCAAACAGATTATGTTTCTGAAGGTGTGGATAAGGGAAAGAGTCTCTATATAGGTACTTGATTGCTGTTGAGGAGTAGGGGAGCATGGGACCGGGCTTAGGCTCGCGATGCTACCAGCTGTTTTGTTTTTTTTGCTGTACTCTGTACCGTATTGTACTGCTTTGTAACATGTTCGGACTATTTTCTTAGAAACCGAGGAATGTTGCATCATCTTATATCTATATGAATGTTGGTTGTTTTTACTGCAGTTGTTTATTTTAAATTTGCATGTTTTACTGCTTCCGCAGTTGTTGTATAATTTTTTTTATTTTATTCTGATGCACTACACATTGACAAATGAGGGCATAGTTTCCACACTATCATACCTAGGCCCTCGCTTCTAGTCAGCAGCCTCTGGAGTTTGTGGAAATGCGCTTGAGGTCATGTGGCAAACCGGGTTCGGGGAACCCGTTGAGTGGCACCCGGAACCGGGACGTTACAGTTTCTATATTTTGTTGACATAATTTTAAAGATATCGATAACCTTTAGGGTTAATATGAAATTTTATGTGGTGTTAATTATGTTTAATTGAGGAAAAAATTATTACATTGATGGAACATGTGTTTTATCATATAGATAACCATGTGATTGAAAATTGATTATTTCACTAAGTGATTAATGATGTTTTTGAATAATTTCTCTATATTTGGAATATCAAATGATTAACTTATATCAAAAATATTTTCAGATAAGATAAATTTTTATTAGAGGAAAAGGTTTGAATTATCTTTTGGAATCAAATAAGATTTTATTTTGGATTTATGGTGATTCAGGTTATTTTTGGAAATGGTTGTAATATTTTAGAAATTATATGATTAAGGAAAATTTATTTTTTGGTATATGACTTTATGAGTGATTATTATTTTTAGAGATAAATAATAAATTGATATTGGGAAAATATGTGATCAAATACTTCTAATTTTTGGGTTTTGAACTTACTCATGCATATTTTAAAGAGTTCCATGTTTAATTATTTATGTAATGATTTAAGTTGAACTTTGGATGTTCCCATTGAGGCCTCGTAGATTAATATAGAATTTATTTATATGAAGGTTTTTTATATTGGATATTATCTTAACTTACGCTAACAATTTTTGTATTTATTAATCGATATAAGTCTGAAAAATAACTTTTAATCATTTTATGGAATTGGGATCCATTAGAAGTTAATTTTAGTGCTTTAAGAATGAAAAAAGAATCTTGAATATTTATTTCATGGATAAAGAAATGATATAGAAGTTTAAATTTTTCAAATAGAAAACAAATGATAAAATTTCACTTATAATGTGTAAAGAAGTAAAGTGTGTATGTTTCCATAAGGAATATGGATCTATTCTCTCTCGGGACTCTCTTTTAAGTGTGTTTCCACTTCATAGTGGTTTTCTTCCCCTAATAAATTGACTGCCCAATCTAGCATATGATTCTCTCTTCTCTCATATCCATTAATGTTTTTTCTTCCTCCATATTGATATTATTGTATCTCCATATCTTCATCCATACCTTCCTCTTCGTATCACTTCTAGGATTCACAATTAAATCTTAGATCACCTTCTCAAATGGGACCCTCTCCGTAGGTGACATAATCTTTCCTCATTTTCACCTTCTTTTTCATCTCCATCTATGATTCTCTCAATCCTCCTCTCTATTTATGTCTCTCATAATGACCTTGGCATTTCTTCATTTTTCCTTCTTCTTCGTCACCATTTCACATGCTCAAACTCTATATCTTATGGAGTTATGGCTCTACTGGTTCCATTTTTGTGGAATTTTCATTGTTTCATTGTGGATACCATATAATCCTGCCTCTACTTTACCCACCTTAACCTTTATACTAAACTCCATCATGGTTTGTCACTAATTCACTCTGGTGGTTTCAGAATTTTTTGGTGTGCGGTTTGGTAGATTCCTTATTGTCTATTTCTCCCTCCTATACTCTTTCTACCCATCCTATTATGCTTATCCATATACCACTTTAGTACGAGGGTACTTGAGGTTGTTTTAGGATGGTTTTAGTGGATTTTAATTGGTTTCAAGGGCTCATATATACTATTTAAAAAAAATCATTTCGGGTATAATTGAATAGTTTGATGATGGTGTTTTTATGTTATTTCATTCTATTGAATAATATGTCTTGTTTCATCTTAAGATGGAATTTTTGATGGATTTTTGGTCTTTATTTCATCAAAGATGGTTTGATGATAAACTTACCTGGAGGGGTTGATGGTGCTTTCTCAATCATGGCTCACTATGGAGGTCTTATACACTCTTACTCTACACTAGATTCAATGTCCATTGCTCCCTACCAGGTTTCTCAGGTTCAATAATTTTAAAGGAGGCTTTGGGATTTGTTTTAGAAAGAAGTGGGGTATTCTAGGAGGCGTGACCTATGTGGAACATCCTCTTTTCTAGGTTTTTTTGTGAATTTTAGTCAATTATAATGATATTGAATAAGGTTTTGTTTGTGGTTTGATGTTTTCTCACGTTAGCAATGGATGTCTTGGAAATAGTTCAGGAGATGGTGAAACTTTTGATTTGTTGGATGATGTTATGATGGTGAATGTGGTGTGATGAATTTTAGTAGGTTGAATGATATTATTATGATGTTGATTCATAATTGGGTTCATGGTTCTTCTTTATTTTATAGGTTTCGGAGTTGGATAGCATTCATGCTGGTAACTATATACTGGTGATGGCGTGAGGGATGATCTTCTTAGATCGGGGCTCAAGGTGAAGGTTTGGTGGGTTTCTCCCTATAGTAAAATGATCAGTGGGTTCCTGTTGGGGAATTAGATACAATGATTGATATTGAGTGTCAGGGATTTCAACTCAAGGTGGCTCTCAGTTTAGGATCTCGTGGCTTGGGTGGTTAGGTGGTGTTACGATCGATGTGTGATTTCAAATTTTGAATATGTGGTTTTCAATGATTGTTGGATTAAAATTTTAATTTGAATTGGTAAATCATGGTGTTGATGTATTTGAATTTTAAAATGTGTTTTTACCATTAAAACATAATGTGGATTTTAGAAAATACAAAAAAATGGATTTGGATTGAGTAAATTTCATTAAAATATCAATCTTGATGGAAAAATAATTTCAAAAATAAATTGATAAATATTCATAAATAAACACTTAACTATCAATGTACAATATTAGAAACTAATCTACAGGTATGACTCCTATAGTGGTTCATGCTTTTATGAAAAAATAAGTTTCCTAATATTGACCTATAAATTAAAGTTCATGATAAAATATATATGTGATTTTATAAATATGTTACCAGAAATTCATTTTGAGAGAATCAAAGTAAAATTGTGTGGAAAATTTTCTTAAATAAAGGATGAATGTAACACATTATGATATTAGTTTAAAATAAATATTATATCTAATTTCATATACCATATGTAATGTTGATCTTAAAATGAACTATGATGTACTTTTAAAATTATATTCTCTAAAAATAGTCATTATAACATAGTCATAAGATTCACGAGTATAAACATGAGTAACTGAATGATGAAATATATGCAGAAAAGTTTTTCTTACGAAAAAATTATTTATTATTTTTTGGAAAGAAGAATAAAATTTTAAATAAAATTATATATGATTAAAGGGGTATTTTTTTAGAAAACTAACTTATGTAACCAATTTATTTTTATCTAAGTAAATTATGTTAATCAATAAAAATAAATTATTTAAAAGGAATTTATATATCAAATATTTAATAAAATTAAATTAAATTAAACTGATTTTGGTTACAATATATGGAATTATTATAATTTCATTTTTTACTTTAAAAATATATTTTCATCAAAAATGGTTTTTTGTTTAATTTTTTGGAAGGGATATTATGATTAATTACATCGAATTTTAGAAATTATATTTGATAAAATGGAAATCATTACATAAATAATCATTTAAATAAATATTAATACAATTTTTTTATTTTTCTTAAAATATTTATTTACGATTAAATAAAAAAAAATTCAAAAAAAGTGACATTTATTTTCTATAATTTGATTAATTTAAAATTATCATTATATTTTCTATTGGTTTTAAAGTCAAATAGGTTTAATTTTATTAAATATAATCCAATTAATTCTATAGGAATAAATATTATACTTTATTTGGGTATAAAGTAATATTTATTTTTAAAACGATCATTTTTATAAAAACAGTTTTTCAATGCATTGTGAAAAAATATATTAAAAGTAATTTTTACAAATTATAAAAATTAATTGTTATAAAATGGATTTTATATTTATAATTATAATAATAAAATTATGTAATATCTTTTATTTAATTTTTAGTCATAATCAATATTAATAATGGTAAAAGTTATCACCATGGTAAAGGGTAAAATGGGTTAATCGGGGTTGAAACTATGAGATAAGGTCTCAAATCTCTTAAAAAAAATTTAGTTCATTTTATGAGTGTAATTCAACTATAAGCATACCATATTGAAAAATATGTTATTTTGGTGCCACTTTCCCTCGATGGAAACCTTTACATTAGTTTATGTTAAGAGTAATTACAAAATGTTACTCTCTCTCACTTATTATATTATCATGTTATGTATATAGATAAAAATGATATATGAAAGAATATGGATGATAAAATTTATGGATAAGAAACAATATATATGATATTTATTTATATTTATTTTTTAGGGATGTTATAATTATTTATAAAGTTTATGCAACGTCGATGCAGTGCTTGTCGAATCTATAGAAAAATTAAGTAAATGGTTCTAAAAACATTAAATTTAATATTTCTTGGATGTATTTTTATATTCCATGAATTTCATAGATATTTATATGGGATTATAGATGTTTAAAGTATTTATATTCTAAATATAGTGTTATCTTGAATCTTTTAAAGTCAAAATATTAGAATAGTCTTGAAAATGACATTAAATCATATTAAATTTTTAAAAAATATTTTTAAAATAATAGAAAATACTAAAAATATTATATTAACTCAAATTTATGGGAATTTTTTTATCCTTTCATTAATGGGATAATTATGTGATACTTAATTTTTAATATTACATTTGTGGCCTTTAAATATTGAAAAATTGTGAAAATTCTATTAATTGTTTCTTATAAAAGGGTCTTACTTGAAACTTTTAAAAACACAAATAAGGGTTTTTTCTAGAAAATAAAATCAAATACCACTATAAAATTACATTATAGCATACCCAATCCCCTATAGTGACCATATACCTCTCATTCAATGGATTTTATCACAAACTAATGGAGGATATCGAAAAAGAAGGTATAAGTTATAATAGGTTTCTTTGAAGTTTATTTCGTCTTCTACCACCTTAAGACCTATAAAAACCATTTTCATATAATTACATCATCATATAAAATATAATAAAATGTTATTATTATGATGGTAAAACTTATTTTCATCACCTTTTTCATCCATTGTGAAATGATAATGTCGCTCATATGTATATTTGGACTACCCCCTCCATGATGTAACATGATTTTTTTCATTACCACCCCATATGGATGGTTTAAGGGGTGAAATTAATGACTAAATATTACATATATTTGACATATATACGACTCTTTAAAAGTAAAAAATATTATCTAATATATTTATTTTCCACCTTGTAAAAAAATTAAAATGTCGTTCGTGCATATAGACAGACAACCATATCTATGAAACAATGTGCTTAATTTTTAATAACCACCTAAAATGGATAGATTTAAAATTATATTTAATGTAGAAAAATGATAATTTGGTCAAGATAAATTTTTTGGAGATTATTAAATAATGATCCCATTAAAAATGGTCAACCTACCTTAGTTGTTTTTGGGTTATGAACCGAACATCCTCAAAACTTATGACATGAACATAACAGATTTAGTAAATAAATAGAACATGATAATAAATGAAATAAAAGGAATAAAAATAAGGATATTAACCTGAAAAAGGTTCATAGTAATTTTGAAAATTAATATAATTTTATTATTCAGTAAAGTAAAAGATGCATGTTTTGATTCAGAAGATGATGTAAGGGATTTTTATTTAAAATGTGTTTTTAAATGTTTTAAATTTTTTTCTTACATTTATATGTTCTTATAAAATTTTCAATAATGTTCTTTATTATAATTAAAATATTTTTAAAAGTCATTTTCAGCTACTTTTTAATTTTATTTAAAGGTTTTAAAAGGAATCTCTTCAATGTTTTCTGAAAAAATTCAGTTTTAACTTTCTTTACAATAGGTTTAAAAAGAATGTTTTCTAACATATATAGAATTAATGGATTTTACCATTATTATGTAATTTATTAATTGAAAAGATTAATTTATACGTTTCCTTGTATTTTAAAATATTATTCTTTTGCTATTTTTCTATGAATTTTTTGTTTTAATTTTTTTTTAAAATAAAATGATACATATTTTCGTTTTTAAGAGATAACTATATAAGGTTATGCATATGGGATTAAATGACCATTTTATTGTCTTAAGGATGAAAAGTAAATGTTATTAAATGTATTGATTTTAAAACATGAAAATTTGGAGTTATTTATTAAAGTGGGAATGGGGAGTGAACACAAACCCTTGTGGGTATATGTCCATTATGTGATGAGTGGGTCTGTTAAATACCTCCAATGTAAAGTAAAAAATAGATTTAACTAATGTAAGTTACTACTAAGATAATTATGATGGAGTTAATTATTTATATTAAGTTATGGATTTGAATAATATATGTTACCCCAAATATAATGTTGGAATTATCCTGTTAAGTTAGTCCATGATGAATGTTTGATTCCTTAAGATTCCTTCATGGTTTTTATATATTTTCTATAAGGTTTAATGGAAATCCATTTATTTCATGAGGTATGTGAATGGTTTTATGAATGGTTATAACCACATAATATATTATGGTTTTATTTTTATGTAAAATGTTTTTTCACGAGTTCTCATTTCATCCCATATAACTCTCATGATTTTGTTTTTTATTTTATGCCTTCGTAAAAATTGATTTATGGAAATATTATACTTAGAAGTTGATTTAATGATAAAGTAAATGATTGTTTCAGATAAAAGTTTATTATGTAGAAAATAAAAACTTCATTATAAGTTTTGAATAATTTCAATTGGGATATCAAGTTTTCTTTCTTTTTATATCCCTTTTTGATATTTTTTCTTATCCCATGTTTTAGATGTTTTTCAAAGAGAATAAGGATGTATAGGAACTATTATGGAGTATAACTCTAAATAAATGAAATTTTCCTCAATTGAAGTGTGTTTTACATGAGTGATATAAGAATATGAACTTAAGAATCAAATTTTATGGAATAAAATGTACATTTTTATCTTTATTCCCTACATAATGTAATAGTTTTCCTAATTATCTAAAACTATAAACTTAAAAGATCATGGGAATGTAAGAAGGTGAAATCAAATTTATTTAACTCTTAATTATAGGTTATAAAGTCATAGGTCCTTATACACTAAACCAAGTTATTCCCAAACCTATCCTGTTAAATCAAAAGTAAAAAAAATTGTGATGTCACCTTAGGTAGAGTGTGTTACAAGAGTTGTCATGAACCAACCTGGGTCAACCCTGAATCGGTCACCTGAGTCAGCCCATGACAAGGCCTGAATGGCGTTCTCGATCCCCATGAGCTAGAAACTAGTGCTGGGAATCAAATTAAGATAGTTGGGAATTATTTTCCCATAATATAAAGGAAAATAAATAAATAAATAAATAAATTCAAACTTAGAAAATAGGTAAATACTAGAAGTGGAAGATAAAACAAAGATGTCCAAATAAACATACCTCCAAGTGACCTCATGGGTCACCACCAAACACAGAAATACACATGCTACAAGAGTGATCCAAAACTAAAACCTAAAATTGAAAAGATAAAGTAAGTGTGAGCATCAAGATTCTTAGTAAGAATGTAAAAATACAACAACACCCTATACCCTTACATTTAATAATAAATCCAATCATTCTTGTTTGAAAATAAGCTATAATAAAATAAGAATAAAATAAAAATAATAAAAATAAAAATAAATTAAGAATTATCTATTTTTATTATTATTTAATAATAATAATAATATTATTATCATTATTGTTATTAAATCATTAATAATAATATTATTATTGTTAATATCAATTTTGTTTTTAAATTATTATTATTATTAATATTATTGTTGTTGTTGTTTTGAGGTTTTTTAGGTCTTGTTTTTCTTTCCTTTCCTTTTTTTTCTTTATCCATTTTCATTATTTTTTTCTTTTATTTCTTTTTCCACCCCTTCATCTCCAATTCTCCCCTCACACCTCTCCTTCCCACCTGATGTGTGCACGCTGCCCAACCCCCTGGTCGAATCCCTCATTCTAGAACCCCTTCCTCACTCTGGCGCCCTACTCTGGCGACCCTCGCACCACAGAACCTACCTGGCACTACCCTGCTCCCTTCACACCCCCCGTCTTCTTGGTCTGATCTCTAAATACCCCCTTGCACATGTGTAACTTTCGGAAACCTCCTCCTTGGGTGGTCATCCTCCCGGGTCCCTCGCTCCTTCCCCTATACCCCCGTCAATGGTGTGAACCACATTGGTAAGTCCTTCCTCTTTGTAGTGTTTTGGTTTATGATTTTTCTTAGTTTTGAGTTTAATAAATAGTTATTTTGGTTTTGTCTCTTATACTAGGGTTTTATCTGGCCTCTTGGAGGTGCAGGTGAGGTCTAGTTGTGGTTTCACAACATTTTTCAGCAATTTTTTCATATGTGGTAGGAAAATCCATATTTTATCATTATTTTATGATTTTAATATGCTTTATTGGTTATTTATTTGTGTTCAATAGTTTAATATTTTTGTGAAAAGTGTATTTTGGAAGTGTTTTGGCATGAGTATATGATGAAATGGGACCTTCAAAGGACAATGGTGAATATTTGTAGGTTCTTGGTTGAGGTGATTCTTGAATGCATTTTTATGATTATGTGAAAGATGAGATGTGGCTTTTTAAAGTCACTTGAGGTGTGAATGAGTTTAAAAGTTTTTTTAAAGGAAAATTGATTACTATTAAAAATTTACTTTTTTTGGGCACTTTTAATGATGTTTTTGAATTTTGTAAATTATGGGAAGTGTGATTTAATGTGAAATTGGTTTATTTGAGGATTTAAAAGGGGTATTGTCCATTATAATTGGTTAAATTTATTATTTTCTTTTATTTTAATATTTCCAAATTGGTTTTATAAGTTTTTTAAGTAGTGTGAAATGTATTTTAAATCATTTTAGTGTGCGCTTGATTTTAAAGTGAATAATTTGTGTGTGTTTTCAGGGATAAGTCTTGGTATGAATCTTGTAAATGTTTTATTAAGTGTTTTATTGTTTGATTTGATGATTTAAGTTGTTCATGCTCCCTACTTTGTGGTTTCGAGATGCTGGGTCTAAGGCAGCTTGCCTGCAAGTGCATAAGTATATGTGTGTGTGTGTGTGTGTGGGTGGGTTACCCTGTTACATGTATAGTCATCCATGATATTGAATATACATGTATGGGGCTATGTTTCCCCATGTATATATTTGAAAATGCGTATGTAGGAGAGTGTGGACTATTATATGCATATAGAAATACATTTGAGGATCCCCTAGGACACGTTCATGGACATGAGGGTGTGTGAATAGGGGCTAGGTGTTATTATATGTATGTGAAGATGAATATGATTAGTGGGGGAACAGTAGATCTTAGTTAGAAAGCACAAAGGGATGAATGTTCGGTTTGGTACCACCCTGAGGTAGGACCCCTATGTTTATGCCTTTAATTTTAATTCCATAATTTACTGCTTCTTTTAAAAACATGTATTATTTGTATTCTATATACACATATTATGACATCTTTTTGTAGTTTCTAGAAATTATTATGCCTTTGTTTTAAAAATTTAAAAGCATTTCTAATGCTCATTTGGTTTTAAGTGAATTTTCTTGAAAAGTGATTTCCTAAGTGGTTTTGAATTAGTATTGAATATTTACAAAGGCGTTTGTCCTTTCAGCCAGTTTATTTATAGAATTGTAATGACATGTTTTGTTTTCCAAAAATATCTAATGTGATTTCCAAATATGTGTTTTGATGTGAAATCATAGCCAAATGTTGGTTTTAATTTCTTGAAATAATTGTATTATTTTAAGCATGGGTTAAAGCTTGTTTTTAAATGGGTAGTACATTGGTTGTTCAATTGATATTTTAAATGATTTTGGAAACATAAAAGTATTGGGTGATTATTTGTTCTAAAATTAAAAGTATTCCTTATAGATAATTAAGCTCGTTTGGAACTTTAAGAATGGTTTGTGAAGAAAGAAAACCCATCTTGAGGCATTCCCCCCTTATTTTATAAAATGACGTGTATGTTAAATATATGGATTGTGATATGTGCCTTGTAACGTGGCTTGTTCATTTTTGTGTGACTGAAAAAGGGGGATGTGCTCATAGAGAGAGATCAGTGGTGAGAGGGTGAGTGTGTTTTTGAATAAAGAGAATTATATTTTCATGTATGTTAGTTTTATGAAAACTTACCACCACTTGAAATGAATCACATGGGAAGCCAGAGGTATCTAGGTGGGAAGACAAGGACTAGTATGCTAGATGATTCAGAAGTGGTTTGTCCCAGTTTCAACTAGCCGGATTAATTCTACAACACTAACTAAACATGTGATATGATCAGAGACCACTGGGCCTTGGGATTTGATTCCCCCTAGTGGATCTTTCATGAGAGCACTGATGTTCATGGTTTATATACCACATTTTTTGTGATACGATTAGAGACCACTAGGTCTTGGGATATGATTCCCCCCAAGTGGGTTGTGCTTGAGAACACAGTTGGTAGTGTTTTTTATGCCACATATCATAAAGGTATGAGGTTCCTTGGGTCCCATTTGTTCTATTTATCTATAGGTATTAACCATTGTGCTCTATTATGACATGGTGTTTATGAAATGATTTCTATTTTGTTGCTTCAAGATTATCCCCTTTATAAAATCCATGTTTTTTATTTGAACAATTTTCATTTCATTTAGGAATGTTAATACATGTTTGGAAACTATTTTAAAAATATAGTGGAGTGGTTTCTCTTTCCATAAAAATTTAAACTTCCAAATTGAATTTTAAAAGAAAGGAAACCATTATGTTATTATGTCTTATTTTCAAACTAGAATGATTCGATTTCTGATTAAAGGTAAGGGCATAAGGTATTGTTGAATTTTGGAATTCCAATTGATCATATTATTGCTCACACCTTCTTTATATTTTCAATTTTAGGTTTTGGTTTGGCTCTCTCTTGCCTCGAGTATGTTTTTGTGTTTGGTGGTGACCAATGAGGTCACTTGGAGTTATGTTTAGTTGGACACCATTGTTTTATTTTCCGCTGTAAGTATTTAACTATTTTTCTTTGTTTAAATTTATTTATTTATTTACTTATTTTACTTTATTTTATGTTCCAATAATTCCCAACTCTCTTAATTTTATTCTTGACACTAGTTTCTAGCTCGGGGGGATCGGGAATGCTCTTCGGGCCTTGTCACGGGTCGACTCTGGTGACCGGTTCAGGGTTGACCCAGGTTGATCTGTGAAAACATGGTATTAAATGAGTTCATTCTCTTTTGAGTCTTATTCCTTTGTAAAGTGTCTAGGTTTACTAAAGCTAGGATTTTAATGACATGACATTCTGATTATGAGTAGGGTACCTAGATAACACAGCTATTAATTGGATTCAAGACCCCATGGGAAGTTTGGTTGTATATAAGTTCTTTGGTTCTTATGGTTCACTGATGTCTGGGGAAATGAAATGGGAGTTGGGTCAGTGGTCTATATGATCTCACAGGGATTGGAAAGTCATGTGAAGTCGAATACATTTTCGAAGAACACTCTCCATGATGGTGGTTAAGGCAGCGTATGACTACCAACCATATGTCCAAGTTTCCCAATGACACTAGTTTCCTCATATATTGTTTTGTGTCTTCTTGGGTTTTAAAGGTTGTTTTATGAACCCTCATTTTGCAATTTTGAAAAAAAATTTAATTTAAAGTAATTATTGTTTATTTTATAAGTATGGAAAAATGGTTTTTAGAATTGTTTCGAATGTGGTTTGTAAAGGGAGGATGTTGTGGAACCTTTTGAGAGTTTCTATTTTAACAGAAGCATGTTCCTCTTCTGAGAATTCCTAAAATTATATGTTCTACATGAAGGTGCCTTCCAAGTGACCCTTATTTCATTGTTTCTCATTTATTGTGGAATGGGGTGATATTATAAGATCTCATCATGGTAAAGTATCATATTGAAACCAAGTGAGTCTTGGGATGTGTGTGTGTTATGTTGGGTTTGTTTTATTACAGTGGGGTTGTACATGGAACCAGAAGGAGAAGTTCCATTCGGGATTCTTCAAGGAATGACTACAAGTCATGAGATGTTTCAACCATTAGGGATCCATCCATAGCCCCCAGAGTGAAGGTGGAGTGTAGAATGGAACCCCTAGGGGTTGTAAAGGACCTTGGTCTCATGCCCATCTTCAGTATGGGAAATAGAGAGAGTTTAAACATTATATGTAGTTGTATCATTCGGAGCAACCCCATTTGGTGGAAAGAGGTGTGTAGACCTCACTTCCATGTTGTGACCAGTGTGGGTGGAATAATTTCTCCTTGATGATAAAGAGGTGTCCATCCTGTTTTATTGGAACTCCAGTAGTTGTGTCTCACAGGGTGTGAGTCTCTATTTGGTGTCCCTTGTAGGGTCATTCTTATAAATTAATATAAGTTTTAGTCTCGACTCATCTAAGGATGGTAATATTCCTTGGTAGTATAGAATTGTGTTGTGTGTTTCTGTTAGGACTAGAGTCTTCTTTCACCAAATCCATTATGATAGGGGATCTAGTCGGTGTGGAAATCTTTCTAGTTTTCCCGTGTCAGGTTATTTTATCTATCTGTACCAATCAGTTATGGTAGTTGGCCTTTATGGTGGGGAGAACCACTAGGGGTATCACTGAAATACCCTGAAAGTAAATCAATTTTATCTTTTTTTATGGTTGGGATTACATTCCGGCCTACCCATGTTGGTCCTTTGGTCAGTCTTGATTGTTTTTTGTTCTTATGGTGGGGAGTACATTAGAGCCTCCCTGTGTTAGTAATTTGGTTATATTCTTGGTGTTGGTGGGGTGATAGGTGGTCTTTCTCAGAGCTATCTAACCCCAAGTCCCTTTCTTGAGTAAAATTTTGGGGACAAATATTACCCAATGGTGTTGTGATGAAAGGATGTGGTAGCCTCATTTAAATTAATTTCTTGTTTTAGTGAAGTACATGATACTCTTTTGGAATGTTTAAGGCATTTTGTCTTAGGATTTCAAAATGGTGCATTGTGAGGGTTCATATCATTTTATTATCAATTGGATGCATCTTAGATTTTGGGGGTGGGAGAAACTTGGTAGGGAGTCCTTTTTGAGTCTCCTGAGTTTTATTTTAATGTCCCTTCCCTTTTTGGTGGTGTTATTTCCTCATATCTCTTGTCTGATATTGGGCATCTCCTTGAACTATGAAGGAACATCAGTTTTTTGTTTTTGGTCTAGATCATGTTGTTCCTTTCTGATGGAGGAAAGTTTTATGGTGGGGAGAATTGTCACAACCCTACCCTCATAATTATTTCATTTAATTATCATATTTATATATAAATATTTTTTCAATGTTTGGGCTGAGCCCATTTGGAATTTTGCGTTTTTTCCGATAAATGAGTGTTTTGGGCTTGAGAGTGTCCAATGCACGAGAAAACCATGATCGAAACTGTGTGGCTTCACCCAAGTCATTATGAACCTTTCCTCATGTTCAAAAAAAATTATTAATTAATAATATGAATGATAAAATAAGAATACAATAAAAATTAAAAATGAAATTAAAATTTCCTAATAATATTTATAATATTATTATTATTTAAGAATATTATTATTATTATTATCATTATTTTTATTAAATTATTATTATTATTACTAATATAATTATTATTATTTAGTTATTAATATTAATAATAATATTATTATTATTTTTCGATTTTTTTGGTTTTATTTTTCTTTCCTTTCCATTTTTTCTTTCTCCCTTTTATTGTTTTCTCTTTTCTCCCCTCTTCCTCTCCTTCCTCTCCCCTTCTCCCATCACGCTTCTCATTCCCAGCTACAGCGTGAACACTGCCCTACATCCTTGCTGAAACCCACATTTTGGTGCCCCTTCCACATTCCAGCACCATACAATGGCAACCCTCACACCACTCGAGCTCCCTCGCGCCTCCCTACTCCCCACACACCACTCTCCCTCTTCTCGGTCGGATCTCTAGCGTCCCCCTTGCATGCGGATCACATATGGAAACCTCCTCCTGGCACAACCAGCCTCCCAAACCCCTCGTTTCCCCTACCCCTTTTCCATAGCTGTGAACCAATATAGTAAGTCCTTCTTCAGCTTTTTAGGGTTTCAGTTTAGGGTTCTATTTGGTTTAGAGTCTAATCATGATTTTTTTGGTTCAATCTCTTGGACTAGGGTTTGATCTTGACTCTTAGAGATGTGGGTGAGGTGCGACTATGGTTTCACAATATTTGTTTGTAAATTTACTCATAATAGGTAGGTTAATCCATGTTTTATAATTATCAGATGATTTTAAAATGATTTCTTGGTTACCTATATGTGTTTTATGGTTTAATTGTGTTGTGAAAAACATATTTTGAATGTTTTTTGGCATGCCTATTTGATGAAATAGGATTTTGATAGGACAGTGGTGAACATTTGTAGGTGATTTTTTGTGGTGCTTCTTGAATGTGTTTTTATGGTTGTGTGAAAGGTGTGAAGTGTATTTTTAAAATAACTTGAGTTGTGAATGAGTTTGAAATTGGGTTTTAAAGGAAAATGGATTACTTTGTAAAATTGGCTTTTTTGGGGAACTTTTAATGCAGTTTTTGAATTTTTTAAACTATGGGAAGCCGAATTTATAATGAAATTGGTTTATGTGAGGATCCAAAAGGGGCTTGGCCATTGGAATCGATTAAATTGATTTTTTTACTTTTCTTTTAATATTTACAAATGGGTTTTATGAGTTATGTAAGTTGTGTGAAATGTATTTTCAAATGTTTTTGGTGTGAATTTTGTTTTAAAGAGTATAATTTGGGTGTTTTTTGGGTAAAGTATTGTTATGCATCTTGAAAATGTTTTATTAAGTGTTTGATTAATTCATTAAATTATATGTGTAGTGTGTGGTAACTGATTTGTGGTTTCAAGTCACCAGGTATAAAGAGACTCGCCTGTGTGTGCATAGGTAAGTGTATATATATATATGTGTGGATTCCTCCATTACATGTATAGTCATCTATTGTAGGGAATATAGATGTATGGGGCTAGGTGTGCCCATGTATGTATATAAAAATGAATACGTAGGTGAGTGGAAAATATTATATGCATATAAGCATATATGTAAGGATCACCTTGCACACATTCATGGCCATGAGGGTTTGTTCAAAGTGGATAAGTGTCCTTATATGTATGTGAAGATTCATATGCTCAGTGGGGGAGGAGAAGCTCCTAGTTTGAAAGCACTAAGGGCCAAATATTCGGTTTGATTCCACCCTGAGGTAGGTCCCTTATACCTATACCTTTAATTTTAATTCCATAATTTCTTGCTTGTTTTAAAAACATGTTTTATATATATTATATATACACATGATTTTAAATAAAGTTCCCATTTCTAGAAATGATCATCCCTTTCTTTTTTAAATTGTAATGCATTTCTAATGCTCATTTGATCTTAAGTGACTTTTCTTGAAATGATATTTACTAAGTGGGTTGAATTGGTAATGAGTATTTCCAAAAGGAATTTAGCCTTTCATCTAGTTTAGTTATAAAATAGTAATGATATATTTAGTTTTTTAAAAGGCACCAATGTGATATCAAAATATTGGTTTTGGTGTGAACTCATAGTCAAATGTTGGTTTGACTTTCTTGAAATAATTTTATCATTGTAAGAATGGGTTCAATATTGTTTTTAAATTTGTAGTATATTGGTTGTTAAATTCATAATATAAATGATTTTGGAAACTTAAAAGTGTTGGGTGATTATGTTCTCTAAAATTAAAATTATTCCTTGTAAATAATTAAACTCATTTGGAAATTTAAAAATGGTTTGTGAAGAATGAAAACCCCTCTTTACAAAACCCCCCTCCCCTTGTTTTATAAAATGATATGTATGTAGAATGTTTGGATTGTGATTTGTTCCTAGTAAAGAGGCTTGTGCATTTTTTGTGACGGAAAAGGGGGGATGTGCTCAAGGAGGCAGATCAGTGGTGAGAGGGTGAGTGTGTTTTTTGAATAAAGCGAATGATATGTTCATTAATGTTAGTTTTATGAAGACTTACCACCACATAAAATGGATAACATTTGAAGCTTGGGGTATATAGTTGGGTGGATTTAGAGTGGTATTCTTGATGATTCAGAAGTGGTTCGTCCTAGTTTTTTCTAGTAGGATTGAAACTATAACACTAACTAAACTTGTGATATGATCAGAGACCACTCTTCCTTGGGATGTGATTCCCCCCTAGTGGCTCATTCACGAGAATTCCGATGGTCGTGGTTTCTATACAAATTTTTTGTGATATGATTGAAGGTAACTAGGCCTTGGTATGTGATTCCCCCCTAGTGGCTCTTTCATGAGAAAGTAGTTGGTCATGGTTTCTATGTCGCATATCACTGAGGTATGAGGTTTCTAAGGTCCCATTTGTACTGGTTTCATGTAGGGATTGACCATGGTTCTCTTTTATGACATGTTTTTTGTGAAATTATTTCCATTTTTGTTACTTCAAGTTTGAATCCTTCATAAAATCCATTTTTTTTATTTGAACTGTTTCTCTTTCATTTTGGAATGTTAATGCTTGTTTTGAAACTATTTGAAAAATATAGTTGAATAAAAGTTATTTACTAAAAAATGTAAACTTGGGACTTGAATTTTAAAGAAGGAAAAATATCATTTTATTACTTCTTATTTTGAAACTATCATGATTGGATTTATTTTTAAAGGTAAGGGCATGGGGTGTTGTTGTATTTTTACTTTCATACTGTGAATCTCAATGCTCACACCTACTTTATCTTTTTTATTTCAGGTTATAACTTTAATCGAACTTGCATCAAGTGTGTTTCTGTGTTTAGTGGTTACCGATGAGTTCACTTAGAGGTATGTTTAGGTGGACATATTTTTTTCATTTCTCACTACTATTATTTACATGTTTTTCTCAGTTTAAATTTATTTATTTATTTTCCTTTATTTTATGGAAAAAATCACTCCCATTTAGCTTAATTTATTCCCGACACTAATTTTTAGCCCATGGGGTTCGGGAACGCCCTTTGGACCTTGTCACGGATTGACTCGGGTGACCATTTCTGGGTTGACCCAGGTTGGTCCGTGACATGAGAGAAAAGAGAGTGTGTTGCTTTAGTATTTTCTCAAATCAAACAGATGTAAACAAATGAATTTTTTCCCCACTATTTATAAAGGCATTCAAATCTAATTCCAAGGTTCTTTTATACATTTCATGCTAAGATACCGTCATGCATAATGTTCCTTCCACACTTCTATCCATGACCTGAGCATGATAACCCATATTTAAATCCATATTAATTCTATATTCATATTGACTAGAAAATTTAGTGATCCTCATGCTGATATGATACAATTATAAGGGTTGGGAATTTTTTTGTGATCTATTTTTACAAAAGTTGATACTTTAGTCAGTGAATGGACATTATCAGTGAAATTAATTGTTGGATGTCACTCAAGCTTTCTTTGTTCCCAAATCCTTGATTATTAGTCCCATCCATGTTCCCAGGTACCTCTATGTGTTGTCTTCCATGCATACCCCCTTCGGTGCTCATTAATTTCCATCCTTATCCTCATTACTTGTTTTTCCTTCCAAAAGGAACCTAATTATGTGCATTCCATGCTTGGATCCCATACACAGGAACCTTGTGTGAGGATACCTTCCAATAAGGTATAATAGGAAGTTAATCACCTATCCATGTTCTCAAGCCACCAAAACACACCCTAGAAGAATCAAGAGAACCACGAATATAATTAAGAGCAACCACACACATGCCCAAGCCTTTCCATCTCTTTTAGGTGACTTTATAAAGTTAAAACCTAAGTCTAATAATGTAAATTAAGGTTAATATAGTTATCATAAGGGTTAAAATATAACAACTCGAGTCTTTATTTCACATTAATATATGAATTATTACATAATATTACACTTAATACAACCTATAAGATTGAGAATAATAGTGTATTTGGGAATTAGGTACATTGAATAATAATTTAAAACAAAAAATGCACAATCCTTATTGAAAACTTCCTCAACATGATCAAAATATTCCATTGAACTTAAAAATTCATGGGATAACATACATAAGAAATGAGAGAGCTATAAAGTCGAATAAGGGAATAAATAAGGCATGAAAAGAAGAAATCAATACATGTTAGAAAATATGCATATCAATGGGGAATAAGAGGGGTAATAATCAAAAAACATGAACAATAATACATGAGATTGCATGATAACTTGGGAAATGTGGAAACATCTTAAAACATTACATTATAAACATAAGTCAAGGCTAAATGCCAAGGAATCATAACGGAAAAAGTCCAATAAAGGAATTAGGTTCAATACCTATCCTAAAATAGGGTATCATGAGACTAAATAATATCCAATGTATTAGAGTGCTATATAATTTTGGGTGCACCCATCACGTTCATTTTATTCTCACGATTAAGTGTTCCACATAGATCCTAGAATATTGAATCATCCATCATCATATTTTATTCCATGATCAAGGAATGTGGAATAAATTCATGTAATTACAAAGTAAAATAACAATATGTCTATAAATATTAATACTCCTGATAGGAAATGGGTATTTTATTCAATAAAAAAAAATTTCGTCATGGAAAATCATGGTGAAATTTCAGCAGGATAATGCTGTCACTTAAAAATTCATAAAATGGGTTAAATAGAGATAAATGGGTATCTTGTAATTTAGACATGAAATGAGAAGTAATATTGAAATGGAAATTCATATCCCAAAATTAATAATTATAAATATAAGGTATAAGATAATAAATAAACTTTAACAAAGAAGAGAAGGTGAGGATCACTTACTGAATTTTTCTATGGTAACAGGTGTACATAATTGTTCATGGGACATATTAATGAGAGTGAAGGAGGTATATAATCATATAGAAATCAAATATACTATAAGGGGATATGTAAGAACACATACCAACATGAATAAATATAAATTAAAAGGAATAACATAAAAAGTGGTGCTTGAATAAAATGAAGAGTAGACAGTCTCTTATTTGAGTGTGTGACTCCAAATTCCATGTAGGATATTATTGAGAGCTTAAGGACACATTAGGAAGAATATAGAGAGGTTATGTAAGATTAAGGAAGTTATACAATAATTTTTAGTGATGATATGTGGGATATTGGGTGGTTTTATATAGTAAATGAGTGGATATTTCTTTAATATTTCTCAAACCTAGGTTCTAGACTCTATATAATAAAATAACCAAAACCACACACCTTCCCATGATTTTTTATAATTGTTTATTCTAAATGGGAGTGGTTTAATTAATTTTATAAATTTATGTTATGAACATAATAAAATAATTACCTTTCTTATGTGTAAGTGATTCATACACTTAAAGAAATGATTTAAAATCACTAAAATATATTAATTGTTTTGGAGGATTCATAATGGATTTATAAAATTAATCAAATAATCATAAAATCACAATATTTTAAATTTAAAACATAGATTTGTTCATTGATACCCTTTATAGTATTTATTACATAACTTTTGGAACATTATGATGTCATAATAAACAATGTATATTGATATAGTATTTAATTTTAAACCAAAAATTCCACTCTCTCAAATTTTTTTAAGAAATTCACCATTGGATAATTTCAATGTTTTGATTAAAAAAATAATATTAATTTTATATAAATAATTTTCATAATATTTTTATTTTAACTTTTAAAATAAGAATCGACATTTATTGAGAAATGCTGGGTTTTTTATAATAACAATTTTAGAACAATTATAAAAATTAAATTTGAATTCATAAAAAAATATGATCATTTATATTTAATAAAATTATTTAATAATAATATTTTATTAAAATACTATTTATTTAAAAAATCAATTAATTCATAAAAATAAATTCCTTATTTAAATTTAAATATTATTCAAAATACTATTTGTGTTTTATTTTATCAAAATAAAAAACATTTATGAAGTAACAATAATAGGATGAAAATAAATTAATTATTCTATAAAAAATAAGGCACATATTGGTATTTCTAGTGTCTTGAAACATATCCATTTAATACACTTTAAAAATACCAAAGGGTAAGGTGGGAGATGGTGAGACTTCCATGGGGTGGTTCGACATACATTGTTTTGGGTCGTGATCGTGATGAGCTTGAACTTCTCCTGTAAATGGTTTCACTCTTGCCTAAGTTTTTGGATATCAAGTTTTGATTTGTTAAGTAAAAATCTCAATGATGGTTTATCTCTCAAAATATTTGATAAATGGGATTCATAGGGTATGATCCTACCGGTTTAGGTTATCACTTCCTTTGTCTGTATCAATAAGATTTGTTAAAACCCTATATTTATACTAATCATGTGGAACTATTAAATAGATATATTATCAATGGTAATGATGCATAATGGTATTTTAAATATGAAACTATAAAAAAAAAGTTAATGTGTTTCCTATAACCATATTACATAATAAGATATTTTAAATCATTAGAGGAATTTTATTTATAACATTTCAGGTCATTACATTCTTCCCTGTTCAAAAATTTAACCCTTTTAATTTTCATTTCCAAAACAAAAATAGATAATTGTAACTCTTTTTCATCACCTCTTATGGTTCCTACATTGATTATTTAAACTTTTGATTTCTCCACAGCATTTTGACAAGGTTCATTGTCTTATTTTACATAACTTTATCTCTATGATAAGTTTTCATTACCGCGTTCTCTTCATAGAAAATATCATTATTTTATGGTACCACCTATGGATTGAGTACATGTGAGTAGTCTAGTATGAACTTCCTCAATACAGATACATGGAATACCTCATGTACTTATGTTAGGTTAAGTGGGAGTGATATTTAATATTCAACCACTCTATTTCGATCAAGGATATCAAATGGGTAAATGTATCTTGGATTAAGAATTCGATTATTCCCAAATCTCATTACTTTCTTCCACAGAGATATGTAGAGGAATACCATGTCTCCAAAATCAAACTCTAGGTCCTATCAATGATTGTCATCATAAATCTTCTTTCAACTCTTAGAAACCTCTATGTTCTGCTAAATGGTCTTAACCTTTTCCACCATTTCATTGACTATTTAAAGACTAATCAATTTTAATTCCCCAACATAATCCTAGTATCCAGGTGTTCTACACCTCTTCCCAAAAATGGCTTCATAGGGATCTATTTGGATGATCGGGTGGAAACTGTTGTTGTAATGGAACTTGGCCAGAGGTAGATATTGGCTCAATCCTCCTTTGTAGTCTATAGAATATGCTCTCAACATGTCTTCCAGTGTCTGAATAATCCATTCATATTGGACATCATTTTGAGGATGATAAGTTGTACTGAAGTTTAGCTTAGTATTTAGAGAATGTTGGAGACTTTTCCAAAACATGGAGGTGAATATAAAATCTCGATTAGATGAAATTGATAGTGGTAACCCATTTACGCTTACCACTTTAATGATGTATATTATTTCAAGTTGATCCAATGAGAAGCCCTATTGAATTGCGATAACGTGAGATATCTCTGTAAGAAGATCCACAAAAACCCATATAGAATTGTTTCCTATGGATTTTTTTGGATGATTGGTGACAAATACCATGGTAATATTTTTCAATATTCATGTTGACATAGGTCATGGTTGCATCGTCCCCTTATAATGTTTTCCTTCAATATTCACTTTCTGACATACTAGAAAAATTGATGTGTATTCTATGGTGTCTTTCTCCACATTTCCCCACCAATAATGCTCCCAAAGATCTCGATAGATCTCCATGATTCTAAGATAGATAAGAAAGGTTGAGCTATGTGCATCATCCAACAACTCCTTATTTAACTCGGGATTTTATGGTACACATAGTCATGACCCAAATATCACAAATCCTTCATTAACATTCAACTCTAAGAATTTTTATTTTCTTATAGCTTTCAATTTATTATTCATTCCCACATCATATCTTTTATCATCCTTTGAACTCTCCACAAGATAAGGTTGAGGAATAATTCATGAATGGATTGATGATTTTCATTCCTTTATGATTCCCATATCTATCTATTCCAAATTTTAAAAGATTGGATCCCTCCCAATTCTCATCAATTATAGAATTGTTGGATCCTTTCTACATAGGTCATCTTCCACTTTAATCAATTTCCCATGATGGTAGTGAATTAAGCAATCATAGTCCTTGATTAGCTCTATTCATATTCATTAGCACATATTCCTCTCTTTCTATGTGAATATATACTTGAGGATTTTTTGATCAGTATATATTTCACACTTCTACCCAAAGAGATAATTCCTCAAAATATTCAATGTGAAGATCACTACAACCAACTATAGATCATGCGTTGGGTAGTTATGTCCATAAGAATTAAAGTTTCTTGAAGCATAGGCTATCACTTGTAATTTTTCATTAAAAAAACCTAATCACTTCTTCAAATCATCACTAAATACTACAAAAAGTTATCCACTTGGGGGAAGTGTGATTACAGGTGTAGTGATAAGCCTCCATTTCATCTCCTTGAAGCTCTCTTTAGATTCATTAGTTCAAGAAAACTTGACTCCTTTATGAGTAATCATAGTAAGAGGGTTTAAAAATCATGATAGATTTATCAAATATCAATGACAATACCCAACTAACCTAAGGAAACTACGGATATCTATCAAATATATTGAACTCATCCATCCTTTAATTGCTTCTTTATTTGAAACATCCAAATATATCCCATTTATTATGATGATATTTTCTAAGAAACAGACATTATTTCACCAAAACTCATATTTTCTATACTTGGCATAATGCTTCTCCTTTCATAAGGTCTTTAGCATAGTGCTCAGATGCTCCTCATGTTCACCCTTACATTTGAATAATATTAGAATATCATCTATAAATACTAATAGGAATTTTTTATGTTAATCTCTAAAGGATATATTAATAATGTAAATGAATATTTATAGAGAATTAGTGATTCAGAATGGAATTACTATGAACTCATAGTGCATGTACTTTGTACAAAAAGTAGTCTTGGGGATATCCTCCTTATTCACCCTAACATGGTAATATCCTAACTATAGATCCACCTTCAAGAATTTATTTGCTTCATGTATCTAATTGGACAAGTCATAAATCAATGGGAGAGGATATTTTTCCTTTATCATGATCCTATTGAGCTCATGATAATAAATGCAAAGGCACATTGACCCATCCTTCTTCTTAAAGAAGAGTACAGGTGCACCCCATGGTGAAGAACTTGGGAATATGAACCCCTTATCTATATTCTATTGTAGTTGTTTCTTCATCTTGTCAAGTTCCACAACATCCATTATATATGGATTATGGGATAATGGTAACACCCCAAATATAATCTCGATTGAAAATTCAACCTCTTGATTGGGAGGAAGAATAGGAAATTCCTTATGAAATACATCAACATATTCTCTCACAATGGGTATGTCTTCAAGGATGATTCTTTCCTTTGACACAATCATTTGGCCTAGATATGATTACTTGTAGGAAAATAATATCGACGATTGACATTTTGGTACCAAATAAGATTCATCCTCCTCTTTACATTTGTATATAATCGAAGGACGATTTGTGATAGAGAGAGTTATTTCTTTCTTATGGAAATTTATGTTGGCTCTATATAGAGAAATCCAATCCATTCCCAGAATTGTGTCAAATTCCACCAAAGGGAGTGTGAAAAGGTTCATTGGGAGGTTTATCCTACAAATTTTTATAGGGGGAGAGTTTTATAAATGGTATTCCATAGCATACCTATTTTCTATTTTCACTGAAATCTCTACTTCCATGATTTGTGGTGGTTTTTGAATAGTTATACTAAAATATCATTATTTTAAGGAAGGTGGAGAACCAAAATCAAAAAGTGAACTCATTATTATTAAATAAATAACTAGAATACTTGTAACCACTTCATTTTCGGGATCCACCTTAGTGATTATGACGGAAAAAGATCCCCTTACTGAACTAGAGGTTGTTGGTTGTTTTTGAGAACCATTTCCTTACTGCATTGGTTTTTAAAGTTCTCTAGTTTTTTACAGTTGAAGAAATTAAAAATGAGTTAAGGGTTGACTAGATCATTCCTTTAATACATCACATTAGTGGGTTTCTCCTATCAGCAATCACTAGAAATGTTTACATCCTTCTGTCACCTAAAGCATTTCCTCATTCCCCTTAAGCAATTTTTGGGGTTCTTCTTTCCACACCTGTTTTAAGTGGGATTTTGAAATTTCTTATCAACATTAGATTTCTCCATAAGACCAATAGATTTAAACTCCACTTTCCATTTCTTATCCCATGATACACTTGAGATTATCTATCCTTAATATCGATTTGTAGGGCACATCGTACAATTTCTTCATAACTATCAAAGTCTCATATTGATAGGGATTTTCATAGACAAGGTTTTATCCCAAAAAATAAGTTGTCTACAATGAATTTTGGGGTAATAAAAAAGTTTTTGGTGTATCATTCAAGTATTGTGATGTTTTCTTCATAAACCCCCAATAGATTCATCGTCTTTTTTCTTGAGGGTAAGGAAATACCTTTCCATTTTAAGAAGAAGAGTGTGAGGAAAATTTTTATTGAATTTTTTTCCAGAATTCCTTCCACCCCCATCACTGTGATCTCTTCCTCATGCTTTGTATTCTGTATCAATGTCCAAAATTGATCAAATTCACCCTCCATGAGATAAATAGAAGGTAGAACCTTATCTTTATCATAACATTATATTATGGAAAATATCTTCTAAATGGATTCGATACATTGTTCCATGATTAAGGTATCATATGATCCATTGAAAGTTAGAGGCCTTTGTCACATAAAGGTCTCAATTTCATCTTGTTCTCTATTAGTTGGATTTGGACACACATATTGATCCATGTTTCTATTTAGAACCTAAGTACACTTTTATAATATCATCAAAATGTTTTTGATTCCCTCTCCTATTGGGTTGGCCATCTCATTGGGGAGGTCCTCACATTTCTTATCACATTGATTGTTTACCCAATTCCTAATATTTTAAACCATTGTATAGAATAAAAGGAAAATAAGGGATCAATATTTTTATACTATTAAACATGTAAAGTGGTAATCCAATTAAATTAAAGTGATAAATTATAACTTACATTTATTTCTATAACTTATGAATTTATAGGAATCAATCTATGTTATCCATGATCTATTTCCTAATATATATTCTTATGAGAATTTTTTTGATCCCTTAATAATAGTTTGTAAATATATTATAATTTTACCAAATAATATCCCATGGGAGTTTCAAACAAGGTGCGTAGTAAGTCATGTTTTCGAGTATCAGGTTACAGCGTGTTATGACATGAACACCTTTTCATAGTTGTTACCCGTAGGTATATCTCTACCAGAACCACATACACTTGTAATATCCAGACATGGATTCTTTTTCTCATAAACCACTTACTCTATACATACCAAAATTTTGGGATGTTTTCTTATACATATTCTTATCCTTAAAGCATTCAATAGATTTTATAATCATAATCCCTAAAATAACTAAACGTTTTCTTTAATACCATCAATAAAAACCCTTCTCTTTATTTCACATTAATACATGAATTATTAGATAATATTACACATAATGAAACCAGAAAGATCAATAAGTCTCATTTATTTTTAAATTATGAACATTACATAACAACATAAAATAAAAAATGCATCCTCATTATTGAAAACTTCCTTAACATGATCACAATATTCGATCGAACTTAAAACTGCATGGGGTAAGCTGGGGAAATATATAAGAAAGGGGTGAGCTATAAAGTATAGTAAGGGAAAAAATAAGGCATAACATGAATAAATTAATACATATTAGACAATAGGCATATCAATGGGGCATAATATGGTTTAGAATCATAAACATGAAAAATAATACATGATATATCATGATAACATGGGAAATGTGATAACATCATAAACATAGGTCAAGGATAACTTCCAAGAAATCATAATGGAAAAATTACCATAAAAGAATTAAGTTCACTCTCGGTCCCAACATGAATTCTCATGTGAGTAAAAATTACCCAATTCATTGGAGCCCTAAATAATTCATAGCACACTCATCACGTTCATTTCATTCTCATGCTTATGTGTGTCCAATAGATCATAAGACATGGATTCATTCATCATCATATTTTATTCCAATATTAAGGGATGTATAATACATACATGTAAGTCCCAATTCAAATAATCATAAGTGTGTAAAGGTTAATACCCATGAATGAAATGGGTATGGTATTCACTACACAGTTGTTTTGGCATGGAAAATCATGGTCAAATTTCGACAACATGATGACGTCACATAATAATTCATAAAATGGGTTTATGAGAGGGAAAGGGGTATATCATAATTTGTAAATAAAATGGGAAATAATAGGTACATGTAAATTAATATCCCAATATTATGAATTGTAAATGGAAGACATAAGATAATAAAGAAACTTTTATAATGAATATAAGATGAGGATCCCTTAATAAATTTCGGCATGGTGGTGGGTGTACGTAATGGTTCATAGGAGGTTTTAATTAGAGTGAAAGGGGTCTATAATCACATAAAATAAAATGGAATTTAATGGGGAAATGTGAGAACATATTAAAAAATGATCAAATAGAAATTAAAAAGAATAACATAAAAGAGGTTCTTAAATAAAAAGGAAAGTGGAAGATCCTTTACATGAGTGTTTGACACCAAATTCTAGGGAGGAGCTTCTTGAGAGCATTGGGAACATTGGAAGGACTCTAGATATGGGAGGAAAGAGTTAGTACATTCTCCAATAATTTTTAATGAATATAAGTTGGATCTTGGGTGGGAATTGTATAGTAAATGAGTGGGAATATCTTTACTATTTCTCAAACTTTGGTTTGGGACTCTATATAATAAAATAACCATAACCACAAAACATCCCATTTTTTTCGATGATTTCTACAATATTTTATTGGTTTCCATTATTATATAAGTCCAAGATAAGAAATATAAAAAATAATTCCCTTTCTTATGTGGAAAAGAGTCATACTCTTAAAAAAATGATTTTAAAACCTTAAAATATATTAATGCTTTTGGAGGATTCATAATGGATTTATAAAATTAATAAAATAAAAATAAAATAAAATTATATTAAATTTTAAATATATATTTGGCCGTGGATACCATTTATAGTATTTATTACATCACTTTTGGGTATTATGATGTAATAATACACAATATATATTTATAAGGTATTTAATTTTTACCTAAAAATCCCATTATCTCCAAAAATTAAAAAAATCACCATTTTGTGATTTCGACATTATAATTTCAAAAATAATATTAATTTTATCTAAATAATTTTCTAAATTTGTGTATTTTAACTTTTAAAATAAGAATGTACATTTATTGAGAAATGTTGTTTTTTAATAATAAATGTTTTAGAACCCTTATGAAAAATACATTAGACTTCATAAAAATTATATGATCATTTATATTTACTTAACATTATTTAATAATAATATTTTTTTAAATATTATTTATTTCCAATATCCATTATTTCATCAAAATAAATTCCTCATTTGAATTTGAAAGTTACCCAAAATACTATTTGTTTTTTATTGTATCAAAATAAAAAATACATTTATAAAGTAAAAATAATAGGATGAAAATATATTCATTATTCTATAAAAAATATTATACATATTCATATTTCTAGGTTCTTAACACATATCCATTTAATACGCCAGAAAATTCACTAAGGGTAAGGTGGGAAACAGTGAGACTTCCATGGGGTGGTTTGGCATACATGGTTTGTATTGTGATATTGATAAGCGTGAACTTATCCCATAAATGGATTATCCAATGCTTATTTTTTCAGATATAATCTTGGTCTTAGTCATGGTAAAATTCTAGTGATTCTAGCTCCCTTGGAAACTCTAATAAATGGGAATCAAAGGGCACGATTCTACTGGTTAAGGCCATCACTTCCTTTGTCTGGAATAGTAGGATTTGTTAAAATCCTATATTTATACGAATCATGTGGTCATAGTTGAATTTCTATATTATTAATGGTAATGATGAATAATTTACTTTTAAATACGATTGGATAAATCCAAATAATATCATGTGTTTTCTATAAACATATTACATAATAATACATTTAATTAAATTATAAGGGGGATTTTATTTATAAATGTTAGGGTCATTACATAAAATATTAAAACATTTACAAAATAAATAATTACCATCAAAACAATGTAAAAGGAATCCATTCTATGAGGATAAGGGCGTCACACACCCAACCTCACCCCAGAGACATCATAAAGGTGTCAGACACCTAGTTTATCCTATGACCATCTATTAATTTAACACTTCTCATATGAATCCATTAGGAAACCACTTCACCTACACCATACACCATGGTTACAATTCTCCCTACCTTCATATAAGGTTAACAATTTACCCTACTCCTATATAGGGGTGATACTTATCCCTCCCTTGACAACTAGGTGAAACTACACCAAGGCATCTACACCTATGTGACACTTCACATATCCATTAAAAAAGGGTTCCACATCACCTACGATGTCCAACTTGGTTTTTAGTTCACTCAAGTCCTATACATGGTTTCTAACTCTCCCAAGTCTATATGAGGGCTCCATTTTTCCTTGGGCCTATAGTAGGACCCAAATTCAATCTAGACTCATGGATGAGAAAATCCTCATCCAGGTCACCCATCTAGGAACCACCTTCTCTAAGGTCACCTACATGATATTATACTCATCCAGAAATCATCCATTACCTCCTAAGATACATTATTGGGATTTGTATACAATAATTCTACATTTTAACCATGTATTACATTTGTAATTAATCTTTCCTATCATTTCCTCCCAAACCAAAAATACTCTTTGGGTATTTATGATAATGTATTCCATTGATAATTATAATCCCTAACATGAGGAAACTTTTGAAAATTACATTGTCTCAAAATTATCATCCAGACTTACCATGTGTCGATTTGGCTACCCCTTGGTACACTCAATGATCAAGGGATCCATATAAGGTCCTAAAATATAGTTTATACCCCTAAAATATAACTTCTAGTTAGTCATATTCCATGTTGAATAGATGAGGGAAGCACATGGTCACACCTATCCTTCATAATCCCTAAAAGGATAAGGTCCTCATCCTAGTTACAATACTCATATGTTTCCCCATTAATGATCTTATCCCCATGACTCACAAATAATATAGGGATCCATATTTGGACCACCCGATCTTAACCCCCAACTCCTTCCTCACTGGGACATAATATATGGGTATTTGTATAGAATTATAGTTAAAATATAACAGTGATCACATAAATGTAAACTTGGGCTCTAAACAAATGAACTTTTTGGGTCATACATCCCATACATTGAAAATCTATATCCCACTAATCCAATATTAAACTAAATTTTAAAAAATAAATAAGATACAATAAAAAACATGAAACCCAACTACATAACTCATACCCTCTGCTCATTCCTAAATCTAATCCCAGTCAAGAATATTCTACTTGATCCCATGTATAACAGATTCTATTCATATCATAAATAAGGTCTTAACACCTACTATGGTCTACATTAAATGTTTAAGAAATTAATCTTAATAGGCCTCCACCAATAGTGTCCTTAATATATCCCATGATTCACTAGTGTTTTCATGAGAAAAATAACTAATGTTTCAATACACACTATATTAGAAACAATTCATGTTGTTACATGATAACCAACCCACAACAATACCTAACCTCACTATATTTATCCGATGAAAATGGAAAACATTGGTAATTCTAAAATTTTTCATAACATGGTGTATTACAACTCTAAACTGGATCACAAATCTCACATCTGAAACACACCACCAAACCATAAGATATTTCCCTTTTGAGCATACTGTATGGTCAAAACTGATAATATATATCATTTTTCAGTAGGATACACTACTTCTATCTATAATACATCATTGATTCATGATTCCAATCACTAAAAAATATTATTGAGTCCTAGCCCCTCTCTTCAGAACATGTTTTTGGGTTGCAGTCCCACTCACTTAGACACGTCGACAGAATGCATGTATCAGACTAAATAAGGGGTATAATATATCTGAAAATTTTGGAAAGAACCACCTTGTGGGTGTTGAATATATTATTGACCATTGTAATATGAAATTATCACTCTGTATAGTCATTTTCACCGCACTATCATGCGACATCACATCTAATTTTGAACAAAAAATAATAAACTACAAAGGATGTAAGGATTAAACCCTGGGTCTCCATTAGCATCTCACACATATGGTGTGTACCATATCCTAACTCACCCCATGTGATTTATTCATATTGATTGGGATATTTCATATCTCATGAATGTATAAGGTAGTAACATATGATGTTTAAGAATAATCCTCAATCAAATGGTATTTTTCTACAGAAGAATAAGTGGATGTGTTTATTGAGTTAGATTTTACTATCACTATATAAATCATATAAAAAGTTACATTAAACTATGTTTATTATGTGAGGTGACGTAAATTTATATGTATTAGAGTGTTTAAATATTTTTAAAAGTAGTTTGGGGACATCTTGAGTTATTAGAAAGTTTTTTAGAGTTCAGAAGCATTGAATCAGAAATATACCTAAGCCTTTATTACATAAGATTCATTATGATTAATATATAGAAGTAACACTAATCATATCATTGTGAATTCATAAAATTCATCATGAATTCTTTTTTCTCATGAGATTAATATGAGAAAAGAATTATTAAAAAATGGTCAAGTCCGTGGTTTGTAAGAGTAACATTGGGGGTTTGTGAAAATATGTCAAAGTCCTAGTTCGTAGGAGAAACTATATTGGTATGTATGATTAACTCTAAGAAGATCAATGAAAAGGATAAAAAGCACATAGTTTTAAGTGTAAATTTTCTAGTTTTCATGAGTAACTCTAATAAGAGAGTATAAAATTAGAAAAGTCACAAAAGTCTACCATGTCTACATAAAATTAAATTTAAAGAAGATGGTTTATAAATATTGAAATGTCCTCAAATTTAAGATCCATTTCTAAAATTCATGATAGTCATTAAAACCTTTCATAAGAGTCGGTTATGATATATGGAGAGTATTCAATACTTATAAAAATATGTATTTCCAAAAGGTCTGATTTTTAGAATATAGTGGTTCATTAAATTAATATAATATTATAGAAAGACTAACTTTTTAGGATTTATAAAATTAAAATATGAAAATGTCCTTGGTATATGTATTAAATATCACAAAGGTGAATTTTTATTCGGATAGTTAGAAAATATTTGTTGCACTATGAAAATATTATTATGTCACAATCATTTAGTTTTAGATAAAATATTATATACCTTTCACTATTATGTGAAACCATGAAAAATTATCATTGCATTGTTCTAGGGTATAAATATGGTTCATGTCACAAAAGAAAGAAGAATTTGAAGTTAACTGGTGTGTCACACTTTAACCCATGAATTCATGCCATGATGACTTGGATGATTACAATTGTTGGAGAATAATGAGTTGGAGTAAAAGAGGAAGTTGGAAGTATAATGAATTTATTAGTTTTAAGTTTGAAAAGAAATATTTAATATATGTTTATTGATTTGGTTATTGAATTTTTTTCTACCAAAATGAATATTTGTAATGCAGTGAACAACAAGGGGATAAAAACTTTTGATGGAAAAAATTATTATATATATAAATATCAAATCTTTACCTACTTATTTTCTATTAGAATAGTTTTTTAGAGGCTAAAAATGATCGATTGTTCCTAGTTTTTAAAATGATACTATGAAAAATATTATAGAATGAACATTATGAATAATTAATGTAGTTGAAATTATATTTTTTCATTTCTTTTAGAAAATGGATTTCATAAAGTGAAAGGAATAGAGATAGAAAAAGGAAGTGTATTCAAGAAGAACATAAATGAATTTTTTGATACAATATTTATAAAAAGGTCTCAATGCTTATTGTTTGTGATTATGGTATACTCCCATTAGATGATCTATACAGTATTTGAATTGCATATGAGATGTTTAAGGGAAGTGTATTCAAGAAAATAAATGAAAAAAATTCCTTGAAGCCTCAAAATAAGAAAAGTGTAACAAAAAACAACATTTATAGGTAGAATATTCTATTGAAGAAGATGTTGATGAAAAGTAAGATAAGATCTTCCCACTCATTTACATAAGTGTTATAATAGGTAATGAAATATCATTGGAAAGATACAAATAATGTGTTTTATGTGTGGATATATTAAAATTTTTTCAACAAATTGTCCAAAGTTGAAATAAAAAGGGGATTGTGAATAAGGGGTTTCAAATATAAATAGTTCCTCAAAGAAGAAAGCTAAAAATCTGAAAAGTGAAAATTTTCTTGGGAAAAGGTATGAGATTCTCTAAATTTAAAAATATATATTTGTTATCAAAGTTTTATGATGATGAAAATAGTTAGAATGGTATGTAAGTTGATAAATTTGGTGAAGTTGATGAAATACTATTGATTGATAAAATGAATGATGAAGTGATCACTAGTGATGAAAGTAGTGATGATTCAAGTGTGTAAGAAATAAAAATATATTTTGTGCCAATAGTATAGTCACCATGATCTGTTTGATCACCAACTCTGAACCAACTTTGACTTTCTGGTGGGATACTGGTATTTTTAGTTCCATATCAAAACCTAAAATGTGGGCTTGGTATTATACATATTTTTGGTGAAACCTTTTGACAATAAGAAGGGATAAGGTAACACTACATTTTATGGAATGATAATGATGACTCCCAAACTAGATTTTTTGAGTATGGGTTCTTCCATTATTTTCCCCATTGGGATTATGGAAGCAAAATCAAACTATATCTCCCATGTTTGGGGGAATTCCTCGATAGGGAAGACCTCTTCATAAGGTAACCCCATATCCATTAGTGTGTTTTTTGTAGAATGATTATCTAAAAGAGAATATACAGAATCTTATACTTTTATCTTAATTTTTATTGAGTTGAATGTTAAACATTCACAAAAAAACCACCCATCATTCCAAGAGTCTATTCAACATTGGATTATTGAGAAAATAAGTGCAATTGGAAATTATGGTTAGGTTGGTACTTCCTCAATTTCTTAATGGAAAAGATTAACACGATATGATTTTTCTTAATATATGAATCTAGAGTCTCAGTACTAAGCATGGTTCTACTAATATAATAGAGTCTATCCTCATTATCTATGTCATTATTCTATGTAATAAAATAACCTAGTGATTTATATAATAATGTAACATATATAATGAATGTATTTCCATAAATAGGGGTTATTAATACAGGTGGACTCAAAAGTTATTTCTTCACACTTTCAGAAGCTTACTAATAGTCACTAATCCACTTATAGGTAACTCCCTTCTTCATCAATCTAGTGAAGGGTAAACATTTTTTGGAAGATTCGCTATGAACACTACTAGAAAAACAGGTATTTGCGACGGGATCCCGTCGCAAATGGTTTTTTGCGACGGGGGCCCGTCACAAATGACCCGTTGCTGAAAACGGTGTCGCAACAACAATTATTTGCGACGGGCCCATCGCTAAAGCCTTTTTCCGCAATGGGAAGAATCTCCGTCGCAAATAGTACTTCGTATATTTGTAAAAAACTTTTCAAAAACTATTTGCAACGGTGCCCGTCGCAAATACCTGTTGCGACGGGTCCCGTCGCAAAAAACTATTTTAAAAAAAATATAAATAAATTATTTTAATGTACATAATAATAATACTATTTGCGACGGGCATAGTATCCCGTCGCAAATAATATAAAAAAATAAAAAAAATAAATTATTAATAAATTATTTTAATTAATATAATAACAATCCAATTATAATTCAAAAATAAAAAATAATAAAATATTAATAAATAATTTTAATTAATATAATAATAGAATTATAATTCACAAATAAAAATAATAAATTATTTTAATTAATATAATAATAATAGAATTATAATTCAAAAATAAAAAATAATAGAATATTAATAAATGATTTAATTAATATAATAATATTAGAATTATAATTCATAAATAAAAAAATATTAATAAGTTATTTTAATTAATATAAAAATAATAGAATTATTTTACATTCAAATATTAAAATAATTCAAGTATTACAAAAAAATATAATTAAATTATAATATTATAAAATTTTAATATATATATAAAATTTAATATTATAAAATATAAATAATATTATTATTCATATTAATTTTGTTATTTAAAAATATAATATTATTAATATTTTATAATGAGACAAAAACTACGAATAGAAAAAAAAAATCATATTTTGATTTCACAAATTTTATAACATAAAAACAAACTCTAATCTGAAGGAGGGGGGAGGGGGGGGATCTGCAGATGGTGGTGGAGGAAACTCCATCCCTAAAGCATGAGTGAGTCGGCGCATGTACTCCATTTGCTCCTGATGCTGCTGCTGTCACCGACTCGTCTGCTCCTCGTACAGCTGCTGCTGGCGTCGACGCTCCTCCTCATGCTGCTGACACATCTGCTCCTGCTCCTGTCGAAAACTCTCTATCAGTGCAGTCTGAGATCGCAACTGATCCTCATACTGTGTAGCAGAAGAAGATGCACAAGCTCCTCTCGAGATGGACGCCGACATCGCAGCACTGCCATAATATTCTCTGGGAGTCAGTCGAGAGCCGATACCAACTACCCGGCCCTTCTCGAAGGCATACTGGGTGGCCTGCATCCATGCCGCCTCATCAAACTGATGGCTAGTGGTCTGATCTGATGACTCGGCCTGACTCTCAGGCCGGGCCTGTGACGCTGCGTCCTCATATGACTCCTGTAGTTTCAATTTAAAATTAAAATTGTGAATATATTATATGCAGTTAATTTTTAAACTTGAAAACAAATAATACTGACCACGATGTGATGCTGACGATCACCTCTGAGCTCCCCAGTAGCAGGATCACTATACATCCTCCAATATATGTCGTACTCTGTAATATCGGGGTGCTCGACAGCCTATAAGAATAAAAAATAAACTGTTAATATTTATAGTTATATAAAATATTTATAAATAATGTACGTACCAGATGCTGTCTATGAGTACTGAAAGAACGACTCCCAGCTCGATGAGTCACCTCCTGTCTCCCCCGATTCTGCCTCCCCACCGATGATCTGCTCTGAAAGGCACCACTCAACCAGTGCGTACATAATCCATCCCATACATGGGATGAAATGTACTCTGGTCGGTGTGCTCTACAAGACTCGTCAAAATCTGACACTCCTGCTTTCTTCATCTCAACCTTTCTTAAATTGTGCAAAAACTGATGAAGGCGATCACGCATGGCCACCTCCCATGCCTCGTGGATGGCGTCACGCATGATATCCTCGATCGGATACCATAAACCCTACAAATAAATAATAATATCAAGTTAGAAATGAAATAATTTTCAAAATAAAAATTATTTATTTACGTACGTACCAACCAATGGCCGAACATGGCCTGCTGCACATCAATGGGAATATGCTCCCATGTGGTCCACGGTTGAGAGAAATAGTTGCGCAAAATAGCGCTGCCCTGTCCGACTACTATATGCGGAAAACTGTTAAAATAATAAACATTTATTATGTGAATAGATTAATGAAATCTTAGTCAAATCCACAGGTTATCACACAGGTTATCACACCTCCGTGTGCGTGGATCAAACCGAAGACGTGGACGTCGCTCGGGAATGGGTTCAGGAATCATCAATCGTGCAAGACCGCGCCCCCTCCGCATACTCCCTGGAGCGCCTGCAGGTTGAGGGTCATCTGTCAGCAACTCATCCACATCGAATGTCAGGTCAGCATCCGCCAACTCATGAAATGTGGCGTCGTCCATCTGAAACAGAAAGTGTTAATGTTGTTAGCAAATAATTGATAATTACTATTATATATACATATATACATATTATGATTGTATATAAATACCATGTAATTCTATCAGTGTTCATCTTCATCATCATCTTCATATATGTCAATGTCATCTTCATATTCCTCCTCAACATCATCGATATCCATTCGAGTTACAGTTTCTTCATCTCTTACCATTTCAAATTCATATGTGACATCATTAACATCATTATCATCACCGACTCTTAAATGTGGGGTGTCGTCATCGATACTTATGTATATTTGTAAAAAAGATTGATTTTGAGTACTCTCTTGAAAAACTTCAATTCTTTGCACATCAGTGAAAGAACATTCACTTTGACTAAACTAATTGTCTCAAATTTTGATTTTTATTACACTCCACCAATCAGTCAAGTCTCTTGATGTAGCACAGTACTTTTCATAATAAACTTGATGTGCCTGTTGAGCCAATAAGAATGGTTCATTTACTGCGAGAACACTTTTACATTTAATATCGATGATTCCATGAGTTGGATGAACACGCATGCCTCTCTCTGTATCCAACCACTGACATTTGAACATGGTTATGTAATGTTGTCCAAGATAACAGAGTTCAATGATTTCATCAAGTATGCCATAAAAGTCAACTTCATTTTCTTGATGATGAGATCCTCTCAAGCTAACTCCACTGTTCATTGTTTTTTTCGATTCCCCATATGCATGTGTGTGAAATCGAAATCCATTCACCACATATGCATTATAAGTTTTAACAAGTTTGGAAGGTGGGTTACTCAATACACATAGCCGTTTGTCAATTTTATCAGCATGTCGAGACACCTGAAAATTTGTGAAATAATTATCAATATAGTAAACTATACATTGAATGAGTTGCTAAAAGATAAAGAATTTATGTTACCAGTTTTTAAAACCACTGAGAGAAATTTTTCAGTCGACGTTCTTCGAGAGCAGCTGCTGTAATTTGTGGAATTTGTTTCTTGATATGATTATCAAACAACCTATAAAAACCAAAGTTATTTATTGTAACATAAATGATAGAATAAGTGATATAAACACTTACAGTACAACTGATGTCATCTCTTCACAGTTGAGCAGAACATACGTATGAGCTCTATGATGTTCATCATCTGAAAGCCAGCGTTCATAAACTCCACCAAAACCAAGATCTGGTTGGTTGAAAACAGATAATTGATTGTCGATTTCATCAATATTCCTCTCGTTCCATCCCATTCAGTTGTGTTTTGAAGGATACTCAGATTCAAAATAATGGGAGCAGAAAAAAGATATTTCCTCTTGCAAATAAGTTTCTGCAATAGATCCTTCAACAAATGCTTTGTTACGTACTTTTATTTTCAATTTTTGCATGCATCTTTCAAATGGGTACATCCATCGAAACTGTACTGGACCTCCAAATTTGGCTTCATATGGAAAATGTAACATCAAATGTTCCATTGAGTCGAATAAAGACGGCGGGAATATTTTTTCCAGTTTGCATATAATTACAACAACATCTTTTTCAAGTTTGCCTAGAGCATCATAATCTGTTGTAGCCGCACAAATTTCCCGAAAAAAATGAGACATGTCTGTTATGGAATCCCAAATCATAGAATTCAACATACTTCTTAATCCAATGGGTTGAAGTCTTTCCATTATAACATGACAATCATGAATTTTTAATCCAGTAATATGACCATTCTTTACACATCTACCCAAATTGGAAGCACAACCATCTGGAAGTCTCAAATCTGCAATCCACTGAAAAAATAATAAACGGTTTTCTTTAGACAGTGTATAATCTGCTTTTGGTTTCAGTAACCTTTTTGTTCTGACATTCTCAAACAGTTCCAATTCTAGACGCCTGCAAATTTGGGCAAGATCTAAACGTGCATTTACATAGTCTTTTCTCTTTCCTGGCGTATCCAAAACTGTATGAAACAAATTATCAAAACAGTTCTTCTCAATATGCATGACATCTAACATGTGTCGGACCAACAAATCAGACCAATATGGCAAATCTCAAAATATGCTACGTTTAATCCAATTGTGTTCTTTCCCAATACCAGAAATTTTCTGTTGGTTTATTGTGGGACCAAAAGTTATGGGAGGTAATGAAAATACAACTTATTTTAACTCTGAACCTGATAGCATTTTTGGAGGTCCATCCCTTTCAACTGTTCCTTTTCTTAAATGAGATCTGTTTCTGCGAAAAGGATGATCATTTGGAAGAAATCTGCGATTACAGTCAAAATAACAAGGTTTCTTTCCATGAATGAGAATAAATGCTTTGTTCTCTCCCATACAGTAAGGAAATGATTTCTGACCATGTGTACTCCAGCCAGATAACATCCCATAAGCCGGGAAGTCACTTATTGTCCACATCAATGCTGCTCTCAGTATGAAATTCTGTTTCGTTGCAACATCATATGTACTGACACCAGTACTCCACAATAAATTTAATTCATCAACCAATGGTTTCAAATAAACATCAATATTTTTCTTCGGATGTCCTAGAATTAGTAAAGTCAAAAAGATATATGGCTCCTTCATCAACATCCATGGAGGTAAATTGTATGGAGTTAAAAAAACAGGTCAACATGAATATTGACTACCATAAGATCCAAACGGACAGAAACTATCAGTGGAAAGGCCCAGTCGAACATTTCTAGCTTCTAAAGCAAAGGATGGATTCACTCTATCAAAATGTTTCCATGAATCACCATAGGCTGGATGATTAAATCTTTTATCGGTTGAAATATTCTCTTAATGCCATGACATCAGTATTGCTGTATTCTTAGACATGAATAAATGCTAAAGTCTGGATGTAAGCGGAAAATATCTCAACTGTTTTACAGGAATCAAACCAGACTTCCCGTGTTGTCCTTCTTTATATCTCAGTTGCCCACATGTGGGACAACTATCCAACGACTCATTTTCCCCAGAATATAAAATGCAGTCATTTGAACATGCATGAATCTTCTGACAAGTAAGTCCCAAATTTCGAACCAGCCTCCTACTCTCATAGTAATTTATAGGTAAAACATTTCTTTCGGGTAACAGTGTTTTAAGCAAAGAAAATATCTGGTCAAAACAGGTGTTTGACATTCCGTTATCTGATTTGATAGCCATAAATTTTGCAACTGCTTCTAATTTGCTCATCTTGCAGCCAGGATATAGTGCATCCTCAGTAGACTTCAACAACTCATAAAATTCAGACGGTGCCAACTCAGGATTTGAAGCTATATCAGCCAGAGTTTCTGTATGTTGAACAGATGAACCTGCAACATCATGTACTAAATCTTGAAACCGGGATGGATCCAGAATCAAGTTGGTATCACCTGCTCTGGAACTGCGTTCACCGTGTTGATACCAAAAAACATAATCTGGTTGAAAACCAAAACACAAGAGATGTTCCCCCACTTTGTCAAACGTGTCAAACGTTCTCAATGCACATTTTCTGCAAGGGCATTTTATTTTGCCTTCTGAAACAAATTCTGGATTTGATGTCGCAAATGATAAAAAAGTCTCCACACCCTCTACATATACTGGATTTAAACCAAAACTGTTTGGATTTCTATGTTGATTTATCCATATGCGGTCACCTAATAATGATTGTTGACGACCTCGTTGTTCCATATTTTTCTATAAAATATAAAAGCATTACTAGTTTTGAATAATTTGTTAGAAAAAACACTCAAGCTAGGATAATTATAGAGTTTACATCATACACGACTGACGCAAACTTTTTATTGAGATAGACCTAAAAATTGACCGTTTAAGAATTAAATATGTTGAGAATGAAGCAAAACATGTTACAAATATTGGTAATTTTAATATTATATAAATTTTTTATTATTTTCATAGTACTAATATTATTGGTAATTATTCCTAATTATTGTTAATTATTACTAATTATTGGTAATTATTACTAATTATTGGTAATTATTACTAATTATTGGTAATTATTACTAATTATTGGTAATTATTACTAATTATTGGTAATTATTAGTAATTATTGGTAATTATTACTAATTATTGGTAATTATTACTAATTATTGGTAATTATTACTAATTATTTGTAATTATTACTAATTATTACTAATTATTACTAAATATTACCAATTATTGGTAATTATTACTAATTAATACTAATTATTGGTAATTATTACTAATTATTGGTAATTATTACTAATTATTGGTAATTATTAGTAATTATTGGTAAATATTAGTAATTATTGGTAATTATCGGTAGTTATTACTAATTATTGGTAATTGTTACTAATTATTGGTAATTATTACTAATTATTGTTAATTATTACTAATTATTGGTAATTATTACTAATTATTGGTAATTATTACTAATTATTACTAATTATAACTAATTATTGGTAATTATTACTAATTATTACTAATTATTGGTAATTATTGGTAATTATTACTAATTATTACTAACTAATACTAATTATTGGTAATTATTGATAATTATTACTAATTATTGGTAATTAATACTAATTATTGGTAATTATTATTAATTATTGGTAATTATTACTAATTATTGGTAATTATTACTAATTATTGGTAATTATTACTAATTATTACTAATTATTACTAATTATTGGTAATTATTACTAATTATTACTAATTATTACTAATTATTAGTAATTATTACTAATTATTACTAATTATTGGTAATTATTTCTAATTATTACTAATTATTACTATTTATCAGTATTTATTGGTAATTATTGGTAATTATTCCTAATTATTGGTAATTATTACTAATTATTTGTTAAGTATTACTAATTACTGGTAATTATTACTAATTATTGTTAAGTATTACTAATTATTGGTAATTATCAGTAATTATTGGTAATTATCCTAATTATTGGTAATTATCCTAATTATTGGTAATTATTCCTAATTATTGGTAATTATCGGTAATTATGGGTAATTATTGGTAATTATTACTAATTATTGGTAATTATTACTAATTATTGGTAAATATTACTAATTATTACTAATTATCGGAAATTATTACTAATTATCGGTAATTATTGGTAATTATCGGTAATTATTGGTAATTATCGGTAATTATTACTAATTATCGGTAATTATTACTAATTATTGGTAATTATTACTAATTATTACTAATTATTACTAATTATTGATAATTATTACTAATTATTCCTAATTATTACTAATTATTGGTAATTATTCCTAATTATCGGTAATTATTACTAATTATCGGTAATTATTGGTAATTATCGGTAATTATTCCTAATTATCAATAATTATTACTAATTATTGGCAATTATTACTAATTATTGGCAATTATTACTAATTATTGGCAATTATTACTAATTATTGGTAATTATTACTAATTATTGGTAATTATTACTAATTATTGGTAATTATTACTAATTATTGGTAATTATTGGTAATTACACCTAATTATTGGTAATTATTCCTAATTATTGGTAATTATTCCAAATTATTGGTAATTATTCCTAATTATTGATAATTATTCCTAATTATTACTAATTATTGGTAATTATTACTATTTATTGATAATTATTACTAATTATTGGTAATTATTACTATTTATCAGTAATTATTACTAATTATCGGTAATTATTACTAATTATCGGTAATTATTCCTAATTATCGGTAATTATTACTAATTATCGGTAATTATTCCTAATTATCGGTAATTATTACTAATTATTGGTAATTATTACTAATTATTGGTAATTATTACTAATTATTGGTAATTATTCCTAATTATTGGTAATTATTCCTAATTATTGGTAATTATTCCTAATTATTGGTAATTATCAGTAATTATGGGTAATTATTGGTAATTATTGGTAATTATCCTAATTATTGGTAATTATCCTAATTATTGGTAATTATTCCTAATTATTGGTAATTATCGGTAATTATGGGTAATTATTGGTAATTATTCCTAATTATGGGTAATTATTGGTAATTATGGGTAATTATTGATAATTATTACTAATTATTGGTAATTATTACTAATTATTGTTAATTATTACTAATTATTACTAATTATTGGTAATTATTACTAATTATCAGTAATTATTGGTAATTATCGATAATTATTACTAATTATTGGTAATTATTACTAATTATTGGTAATTATTATTAATTATTGATAATTATTACTAATTATTGAAAATTATTACTAATTATTACTAATTATTACTAATTATCGGTAATTATTACTAATTATCGGTAATTATTACTAATTATCGGAAATTATTACTAATTATCGGTAATTATTCCTAATTATCGGTAATTATTACTAATTATTGGTAATTATTACTAATTATTGGTAATTATTACTAATTATTGGTAATTATTACTAATTATTGGTAATTATTCCTAATTATTGGTAATTATTCCTAAATATTGGTAATTATTCCTAATTATTGATAATTATTCCTAATTATTGGTAATTATCGGTAATTATTGATAATTATTGGTAATTATTACTAATTATTGGTAATTATTACTAATTATTGGTAATTATTACTAATTAGTGTTAATTATTACTAATTATTACTAATTATTCCTAATTATTACTAATTATTACTAATTATTACTAATTATTACTAATTATTACTAATTATTGCTAATTATTGCTAATTATTCCTAATTATTACTAATTAGTGGTAATTAATAGTAATTATTACTAATTATTACTAATTATTGATAATTATTAATAATTATTACTTATTATTACAAATTAATGGTAATTATTACTAATTATTGGTAAGTATTACTAATTATTGGTAAGTATTACGAATTATTGGTAATTATTACTAATTATTGGTAATTATTACTAATTATTGGTAATTATTACTAATTATTACTAATTATTCCTAATTATTGATAATTATTGGTAATTATTGATAATTATTGGTAATTGTTCCTAATTATTAGTAATTATATGAATAATTACCAATAATTAGGAATAATTACCAATAATTAGGAATAATAACATTATTAGTATATTTTATTATTAATATTAAAATAATATAATTTTCTATATTATATACAATTCTCCTTTCATTTGTGTGTTTTCTATCTCCACATACAAATAATACATGTGGAGACAGCAAACACACAGATGAAAAGAGAATTGTATATATATAAAAAATTATATTATTTTAATATTAATAATAATATATAATAATAATGTAATAATGTTATTATTCCTAATTATTGGTATTTATTACTAATTATTAATATTTATTCTTATTTATTAAAAATTATTACTAATTATTCCTAATTACCATTAACTATGAACAATACTAATAATTTAAATTTATTAAGTAACAAAACAATGTAAACATAATTAAATTACAACTAATTAAAAATAATTGAAACTAATAAAAAATTTAAAATAAATATTAAATTAAAATGAACATAAATACCTTGAAAATTGATCTGAGGTTGATCTCTGATCGTTCTTCAAAACTTCAATATCAACTCCGAAGAAAAAAATTAAACTTGAGAAAAACTGAACTTTAGAAATAGAATTTTGAGAGAAGAAGAAGATGGAGTTTGAGAATGATTTAAAAAAAACAGATGAGGGTATTTATCGGTTAGATTATTTGCGACGGGAATATTCCCCCGTCGCAAATATGTTTCCCGCGATTTGGCGCGCAACGCACGCCAGTTCTTTTGCGACGGGGAAAGCAATCCCGTCGCAAAAGGCTACTTATTTGCGACGGGCAAATACCCCCGTCGCAAATAAGTTTTTAACGGGGCTATTTGCGACGGGAATAAATCCCGTCGCAAATAACCCGTCGCAAATACCCATTTTTCCCGTAGTGAAATCATTGGATGTTGGTGATGTGTCCCTAAATCCCTATCAACTCTTTGACGTTTAGATGAGGTGAAATGTCAAGGATAACTTTGGTTTTCTCATAATTGACTTTAAATCCATGATGACAAAAAATAAAGTTGAGAAACATTACAAAGGTGACCCCAAAATGAAATTTTATTGGGTTCGTCTAAAAATTGTGTTGTTGTATCTTGTTAAAAACAATCTCAAAATCATAATATTATTAGAGTTCTACTAGGATTTGACTTCCAAATCCTCAATGTACCATTCAACAGTCTTCTACAAGAAAGGTTTGAAAATACACAGCTTGGAGCATTGATGTGTGGAACTAGAATTCTTCAAACTGAAATGAATCTTCTGATAATATTATATTCCTTAGGATGACCTAAAAACAATGACTTATTCATCTTTGGGATCCGTTTAGATCTGGTTGTATCCTGAATATCCATCCATAATGGAAAGGGCTTGATAACCAGTTGTTACATCAAACAAATGTTCTATAATCGGTACTGTTAAATTATTTATCGGACAATGTTAGTTGAGATCTTTGAAGTCTATACAAACAATGATCTTACCCATTCTTCTTTTTTCTTGGGATGATGTTAGTGAAACACTTCACGTATTGGATCCCTTGAATGAAGTTGGATTCGATAGGTTTGTCAACCTCAACTCAAACTTTTTTAGTGTGAGTTAGATATGTTCTTATGGATTGCTCCTTAAAACCATGGATATCCTATGGAAAACCAAGTGGCGGGTAGGTACATAGAGACTGAGACCTATAATTTCCTTGTAATTCTAGGAAAACAAATCTCGATGCGACTTTAAAAAAAATTTATACACCTATTATTATTTAAAACTCATGGTTTTGCTAATAAATTTGGGTCATGGATCTTCTTCTATACCCAAATTAATTTTTAGAGCTTATAAATAATTGTGTAAAAAAAATTCTCTAATTTTGGATGGACATCTATGAGATCAACTTCTTATTATTCCTCCCCGACATAATCAAGATGAATGGGTGATAAAACGGACTCATCATATCTATAAGAAGTGTTAGTATCTTTACATTTGGAAGATGAAGTAGGGGCATTCCCACTCTTTATTAATGATATGAGAGTCTCTTCTAATTTATTTGAGGATGTAGCGATATTCTAAAATTATTTGGAAAAATAAATTGAATTTTCACATTGGGTGTTTTCATTGTTAAAGATATCATGAAATTATTCCATGTTATCTGGTTCAGCTGATGTGACTGATATTATGAGATACGAACCCAAATTTGAACTTTTTTGATCAATTTGATTGATGGGAAATATATATTCACAATTAATCTCTTTAAATGGGTTATTTGGGTTCATTTCAAAACCATTTGTACTAGTAACTCAAGGAACAACATCTCTCATGGATTTTTTTCCTTTTATATGGTAGAACCTTGTGTCGATGTATTGGGACTCCCAGGATTCAAATGGATCATTATCACCATTCAACGTTCAAATTTTTTCTATTAAATTAGTAATTTAGACATTGATGGTAGGATGAGGGAATAATCATGTGTTGATGCAGCCAAGGCCTTCCTAGAAAGACATTGAAAGTTATATCATGTTGAACAACCAAGAATTCAATGATAGATATGAGATCCCTAAATTGATATTTGAGATTAATTCATCCAGTAGGTTTATACTTACTCTTTTCATAACTCTGAAGTGTTAAAGTAGACAGAGTAAAATCTTCTTTGTTGTAGCCCAACAGATAAAATGTATTGACTTGAATGAATTTGATTCCTAATCCATTATCAATGAAGGAATGAAAATTTTCAATATCATCCAATTCACCAAATACGTATAGGGGTCTGATGTGTCCCTGCATAATAGTATCCATATATTTATCTATAAATAGACAATTTCATGAAATTATATGGAAGTGATCTCTACATGAGACGCTTTAGCATTAGTGACCTCAAATTATAACTCTTAATGGATTAATATGGCCTCTACAAATAATTACTAAAAATCTTTTAATAAATTGAGAGAATCAAATATTGAAATCTTGGCTGTAACCATGAACAACTATTTGAAGATCTCATATTTTGATCTAAATTTATGTGTTTCCCAATGTGGGGTTCCCTGTTATGTGTTACCTAAGGTTCTAAAGTGTTTGAGGTAGATGGGTTATGAACATGAATAGAAGCTGAAGGCATTCATGCCACTTGCAAATTGGTCCAACCTCGTCTACCCACTCACTTGGACAGATCAGATGGCTGCACACTCATCAATCGGTTTTCAAAAATAGTTTTATTTAGATTAACCCATATTGATTTTGAAGTGTCTTTTAACTCCTGTTGGTTTCACTATAGTGCTTGCCTATAGGTTTCAGAGACGTATATGGATTCAGTAGGGATGCGGTCCGAATATTGGGCTCATCTTTCATTCCCAATTTCATTGGAACTTGTGGCTTATGTCCTTGTCTCCCCAGTCAAGCATAGGGAACTTAGGTTCATATGAATACACATCATCGAGTAATGGATCTATTAAATTAATGACATTAATGAAACTAAAGATTAATTAATCATTTGATGAGGATACAGTTTGGTGAGGTAGCACTCATTGTACTATTTTTTGGGGTGGTGCTCATTATACCATTTGTTAGGATGGTGCCCATTATCACAAGACTGAATTGATGAACTATAAAAAGGTCATGGTTGAATTTTATATTTTTACAGGTTTTTCTTCTTATAGTTGACTTTAAACTTTCTGTTTATGTTGTTTTCAAGAATATTGGCTCTTAAAGGACCATGGTTTTTATGAGGTTGATCAAACTATGGTAAAAGATATTGGGGGCATAACTGGATAGTTTAATTATTCCATCAGATTAAAAAGAGGCCGATTAATTTTCATTATATCCATCCAATCATTGAACTTCTAAACAATCTTACTTGTAACTAGTTTTCATTCTTTTACTTCCTCCAGAACAATATTAGAAACATATCACACTTGTGTTGGTGGTCTACCCAACTTTACATGTCCAAAATGAACCATCTTTTGGATGATGTCTTTAAATAAATCACATCAGGATGGTGTTCCCCAATGTTTAGTTAAACGGGAAAGAATTATGGTGATTACTGATACAAGCCTGATCAGGACATCTAGGATCTAGAAACCAAAAAAAAAAATTCCCATGATTACAATGATGTATCCAAGGACCTACTCATCTTGGATTGGATAGTGGTTATTCTTCTGGTCTACATCTAGAAAATGTTTTCCCTCATTTTTCCTATCCTTTTAGGGATATTGGTATTATTTTTTCATTCCAAAAGAGGTCTACATGATAATGTGTAGGGTATGAATATGGAGCCATTTCATGAGCTGGATTGAGTGTGGCAGTTGTAGTTTCCACTTTTCTTGTTCTATTCCCTTTAGCTTCTAGCATTGGTGAAGACATGGATTTTGTCTTGCAAATGGAATCTTCCAATATTAGTGACACTAAATTATAATATTTTATTATATCAAAGGAAGATACAATAAAACAAAAGGAAAGAGGATGAAGAGAGAGAGAGTGGGATAAAAAACTGAGGGTGAAAATATTGAATACCAAGGGCATACTCTAGGACAATGTTAACCCCCTCCGCATGAAATGACCCAAGACTTGAAAACCGAATTCAACTCCTATCCTGAGTAGCCAACGATGCGAGGAAATAGAAAACCTTATTACCCTCACAACAAATATGTAGAATATATGTATGGGATCTCAACATGTTTTTTCACTAATGAATGAGGTAGATGATAGATCAGTGGGAAGCTTGCGGCCGAAGCAAGGGGCTGTGGATGGTGGAAGAGTGTTTCCACTACTACATGGTTGATATGAGACTCATGAAATAGATGAAGACCTACAATCCTAGCAACGAACTTAGCTTGGAGAGTGTCCCCATTGCCAAAATGAGTCAAGAAAACTATAATGATAGAGCCTTGGGCGTTCAGAACCACACTACCTCCACACATAATACCTTATATGGAAGAGGCATCGGAATTTAATTTAGGATATGCTCTGTGAGGAGACCACCAAACCCAACTACCCTAAAAGCCTTTGTCGCCCTGATTTGGTGCATCTCTCCTATCCAAGACCCAACTGAGAGATAGAGAATCCCAATAGTTAGTAATCTACCTCTCAAGCTCTGCCAAAAGATTCCTTGATTTGAAAACAATTGTAGTGTTGGAGTATCTAGATCCCTCATGACGTGCATGGTTTCTCTCCTGCCAAATAATCCAACAGCCAGCAAAAATAATGATCTCCCAAGACTTCAAATCATACACTTGGACACCCTGTCCCTAAATCCAAAAATAGGGGAGGGTTTTCCATGAGAACTGATCAATAGAGACTGAAAAAAACACAAAGGGTGTGCTAAACCATACTCACCTAGTCGCCCTAAAAAAGATGGAACATATATTTTTCTGAGGACTCCTACAAAAAAAGAAACAAGGCATAAGAGGAATGCCCATATAATGGATTTCGTCATCCATGGGAAGTTCCTAGGTTCTGACTCGCCAGGTGTGCAAGTTGAATCTTATTGGGATCTCCAAACTCCATAAAATCTCCCCCCAAGAATCCACATCATTTGTATCCACAGTCAATCTCCTATAATCCTTATCTGAGAAATCCCCTGATGAATAAGCTATAAAAAATGATCCATCTCTGAATTTATCTTAATAAGGTCAAATATGATGCACTGATCAGAATCCTAAACCACCTGAATTATTCTAGGATACATTCTATCCTGAAGGAAGTTTATACTCAAGGTTGGACATCTACGAAATCCAAGCATTGTGTCTGAACAATTATGATAGCAAAATGAAATATCACCTCTCCCAACCAACCACTAATAATGGGGCTGAAGATCAGAGAAAAATTGCTAAAGAATGCGACATAGGATGGATGGGTGGCCTTTTGAAATTTCCATGTCATTCCCATATATCTTCACCATGAATCCGCCCCAAAGTGAGCGCTCCTCTATAACCTCTCAATCCATTTTTCATGTAGCCCTTTAATAGAGGTAGATAAGTTCCGGGAATTAATACCTCCCTCTCTCAACGGTCTACCCATATTGCTCCAACATATCCAATGATGCCTCCCCTCTAGTTGTGCATCCCAGATGAAAGCATCCATGGTCTTTTGAATGTTTGAGATGACACCCTACCTCACCTAGAGAGACAACATGGCATGCATGGGAATCGATGTTAAAACACTATTGAACAAATTAATTCTTCCTCCAATGAAAAGAAAGTGATTTTTCCTATCCATGATATGTCATGTGATCCTACCAAACATATTGTCAAAGTGATGGATTCGAGGGCACCCATGAGATATCAGAGCTCCTAGATAATTCATTGAGATTTTACTCTAATGAATTTCTAGCCTATCTTGTAAAAGATGAAGATGAATTTATAAACATTGAGAAGCAATATATAAACTGAAGTTGTCTTAATTAGTCACATGCACGCTCCATTTATAGTAATTCTCAATGATCCATTTGATATTACTAATCGATTTCCTATTATCATTTTCAAAGTTTAGAGTATCATCTGCGAACATGAGGTGATAAATCCCCAAAGAAATATATTTTCATTGGTATGGATAGATGACTCCTTGTAATATACTTCTATTAATAAGACAATTGACCTAGTCTTGGGAGAGGATGAAGAGATTGGGGGAGAGAGGATCGCCCTGCCTGAGAACACGGACAGTCTTAAAGAAACCACTGATCCTTCCTAGGAAATAGATGGAGATCTATGGGGAGTAAAAGCATTTAAATTAGATATCCCTCACCCAAGTAGAAAACCCCATTCCAGAGAGAACCTTGAGGATAAATCTCCATTCAATACAATCATATGATTTTTTCATATCGAGTTTGATGGATATACTGGATTCCAGGCCCATAAATTAATATCTAAGATCATCTCTTGTGCCAGTCTGATTTCCCCTGGAATTAATCTCCCCTTGAAAAAACCTATGATTCTTATCTGATAACCAATGCGAGAGATACTTTGAGAGACTCTTTTTGATCACACATTCCAAAACGTTATATGATAGATTGTAAAGACTAACTAAGAGATAATGCTATAGAATAAATGGATCATTTATTTTAGGAATGAGCACCATCTTGGTGGCACTAACAACTCACAAGAAGTTTCCTCCTTTGTAGAAGTCCTAAATCGCTGCCACTAAATCTATCTTCACAATATCCCATGAGCCCTTGTAGAAGAACCCTGGGAACCTATCAAGTTCTGGTTCACTATCTAGATTGAGGGTATAAACCACCTCTCAAATCTCCGACTCGATTTTAGTGGCTTCAAAGAGAACTTTTTCACTATCAGAAACACATGTCAGAATGACGTCATAGAGATCCTCTTATACACTGGGAAAACTGTCATGCCAACTTGGATTGAGATATGTAAGTAGAGATTTAAATAAATTCTCCACCATACCTCTGACCTCCTCTCGGGATTTTGAATAAGATCCATTGGCCAGAAGGAAGTTGTGATTGATGAGACAAAACTTCTCCTTAATGCAGGCATGAAAAAATGTTGTGTTATGGTCGCCTTCTTGCAACCACCAAACCCTTGAATGTTTGCGAGCCAGATGATCGACTCCCAGAGGAGTCTCTGTATAGGAGTTCTTCTGGAAATCCAACAGATCAAAAGTAAAGTCATCCCATTGATCCTACAATCAGTCCTCCAACCGGCCAATTTTTGAAATAAGGGCCTCTAGATCCTACTGTAGGGAAGGAAAATCGGCTGCCAAGTATTATGGTATGGGCCTGATCCATCTCAGCTTGTTATGAAAGAGCACCCGAGGGCTCACCTAGGTAGGCCTACTCCATGAATCAAGCACAAACTACTGATACTCCGGAATAGCCACCCACTGATGAGAAAAAGAAAGAAATCATCATCTGAAATGTGGGAATTCAGAGAAACACGAGGAGAAGAGTGGTCGGAAAATATTTGGGGAATATGGTCAACCCTCATGTTTGGAAAGTTTGAGATTTCTTGAAGGTTGTCTAGACAACTTTCAAGCCGACACTGAGTGTGACGAGCCCCTCTTTGATTGTTTCACCAAGTATACTGATCCCCTGTAGAGTTAAGGTCAGAAATACCATTCTAAGATAGAAAATAAGCGAAGTCTCTATAGTCCAGATGGGGGAAAGATTAGCCCCCCTTCTCCAAGGATTAATAACAATGTTAAAATAGTTTCCTATAAACTAAGTCTCATTACCTGGGTTAAAGGATCCCAGATCCTTCCATAGTGAATACCTCACCTTCGCATCACAACTGGAATACACCACTAAAAGAAATACAGAAGTACCCCTATAGAAAATCTTAATAGTCATGAACTGAGTAGTATAAATCACTAGATCCACCCTAATACAAGAATTCCAAAAGATCCAAATATGAGAGTTATGAAGATGATCATGCAAGAAATCACCGAAATTTAACTGGCAAGTTAAAAATTCCATCTTTGAGAAATTTTTCTTCGTCTATAGAACTACCTCCATTGAAACATTACCGAGATAAAGTTAAAATATAAGAAATTATTATTTAACTCAAGCACTAAGGTCGTGATCATTCCATGTGATGAAAGAAATCATTGAACAAGAGACCACCCAGAACTAGCCCTAGGAGAAGAGGCTTCCAGGGATAGGTGAGAATCACTATGCATAGAATAGAAAATCTGCGACCTAATACATAGGCCAGAGTGAGATTCAAATCCAATAAGTACTATTTGATGTCTTATAGGATCGACAGACACTTCCTTTCGACGCTTCACCTGAGAGGAAGTTCGTGTTGGGAAAGATGGAAAGCGATGAATGCGCAAACAAAAAAAACATGAATGTGAAGTGTAAAAACCTTTCCCTCAAACAGTAGATGCGTAGAAACAAAAAAGGTGTAGAATATAAAATTGACACCAGAAAGTTTTTACGTGGAAAACCCAAAAAGGGAAAAACCACGGGACCTAGTCCAAAAAGGGGGATCCACTAAAATAGATAAGTACATGCTAGAGACTCCCTAAAAATTAAAGGGATATCAAAAGTAATACATAGAAAAATAGTGGATCAATGTTGGATAATAGATGCAATCTAAATGAATTCTGAAAAGAAGAATGCAGCCTGCTAAAGAAACCCAAATAGATCTGGCCGTGAAAGCAGAATATTGATGTCCGAACAAAACTGAAGATGAAAAACACTGGGATCGGATAAAAAACCACCACATATGAGAGCTGATTAAATCAATGTTGTTCCACTGGTTGCAGATCTAAAAACTTCTCCTTGAAAATTCAACTGCAATGCCTCCAACAACTGCTGAGAGAGGAGCCGCACATCTCATATAAATTGGAGATTCATCACATGAGATCTCATGTATCTCCTAAAAGATATCTCATATCTTATTAAAGATATCAAATATATCTCATCAAAGATATCAAAGATATCTTCTCTAATAAATCCGATTTATCTCGTCAAAGATATCAAAATATCTTTTAAAAGATATTAGATATAACTCTTAAAAAAATATTTAGGCTAGATGAAAAGGCGCCCCAAAAAACTCCCCCTCCGACTCAACTGGGGATCATCTCCAACCCTGTAATCAGTTGGAAAGTCTCAAATTTTCCTTTGGGTAAACTCTTGGTCAACATGTCTAACCCATTGTCACTAGTGTGGATCTTATCATGCTCTAAATTACTTGAATCAAGGACATTGCAGATCCAATGATACCGAACATCGATACGTTTCGTCCTGCCAGGAAAAGTAGAATTCTTTCCCAAAAAAATAGCACTATGACTGTCACAAAATAAATCATATTTGTCTTGATTAAAATTGAGCTCTCGAATAAAATCTTTCATCCATAACATCTCTTTTCATTCCTCTGTTACTGCAGTAAAATCTGACTATGTGGTAGATAAAGAAACACATCTCTGCAATCTAGACTACCAAGCTACAACTCCCCCTGCAAAAGTAATCAAATAGCCTGAAGTAGACTTCCTCAAATCGATATCTCCCACCATATGAGAATATGTAAAGCCACAAAGCATAGGTTCCCCTTTTCCAAAACACAATCTATGATCAGAAGTACCACAAAGATAATGAAAAATATACTTCACTGCCCTCTAATGCTCTCTGTTAGGATTTGACAGAAAACGACTGACCACACCAACTGGATGAGCTATATCAGGTCTATTACATACCATGGCATACATCGAACATCCAATGATAGATGAATAAGGTATGTGATGAATATCCTATCTCTCTTCATCAATAGAAGGTGACTGACTTCTGTTGAGCTTAAAATGTAAAGCAAGAGGAGTACTAACAAATTTAGATCTATCCATAAAAAATATCTGAAGAACCTTATCAATGTATCTCTCCTGAGATAAGCACAATTTCTTGGAATTCCTGTCAAGGGAGATCATCGTGCCAAGAATCTGTCGTGCTGGCCCCAAATCTTTCATCACAAAAGACTTGCAAATATCCTTCTTCAATCTGTATATTCTAGAAGCATCGTGGTCAACAATGAATATATCATCAACATAAAGAAACAGTATAATAAAATCATCATCAATAGATCCCTAAAAAAACACAAAATGATCAGAAGATGTCTTCCTAAAACCCTGATGAGAAATGACAGATCCAAACTTTTTATACCATTGTCTCGGAGCTTGCTTCAAACCATACAAACGCTTCTTCAATATGCAGACATGATTCTCTTTACCTGTTTCAACAAAACCCTCTGGTTGCTCCATATAAATATCCTCCTCTAAATCTCCATGGAGGAAAGCTATCTTCACATCCATCTACTCAATCTGCAGATCCAAACTAGCATCCAAACCAAGAACAACCCTAATAGAAGACATTTCGACAACAGGTGAGTAAATCTGCTCAAAATCAATACCATTCTTCTGAAGGAAGCCTTTAACAAATAACCTAGCCTTGTACTATGGAACATAAATAGATTATTCATTTTTAATCTAATAAATCCATTGATTTTGCAAATCTCTCTTACCTATTGGTAACTTCACCAGCTCAAAAGTATGGTTGTTGTGCAATGATTTCATCTCGTCATCCATTACTGCAACCCATCTGTCCTTCTGTTCACTTTACATCGCCTCATCAAAAGATTATGGTTCTCCCCCTTTAGCGAGGATCACATACTCATCAGGTGAATACCGAGTAGAAATGGTACGATGATGAGATGACCTCTGGGGTGGAACTGTGGGTTCATTGATAACCCCGTGAACCAGATTATCAGAAACAAAAGGTACATAAAAAATATCAACTCCAACCTGTTCACCCTGAGCATCATTCTACACATCAATGTGATCATCCGAATCAACAATATGAGGTAAATTTGAATCATAACCTAGCTCAAGACTAAAAAATCCATCAGAAGTTGGAGATGTGGACTTCTCTCCCTTATCAATATCTGCAATAGTCTGGTCCTCTTTAAACACTGCATCTGGGCTTCTGACAAGTTTCTTCAAAGCGAGATCATAAAACCTGTACCCAAACTCATTGTGTCCATAGAAAATAAAAATACACTACCGTGACTTATTATCTACCTTGGATCTCTAATCTCTAGGCACATGAACAAAATCCATGCAACCTAAAACTTTTAAGTGATCGTACCAGATATTTTTTCCATACCAAAAATTATCGGGCGTGTCTGTCTGCAAATCAACTGCAGGTGATAAATTGATAATATAAGTAGCAGTAAGTAAAGCCTCACCTGAAAAGTGTCCAAGAAAATTTGCTTCCGAAAGCAAACAATGAACTCTTTCCAACAAAGTGTTGTTCATCTGCTCAGCTACACCATTCAACTGAGGTGTCTTGGGATGTGTCTTCTGTTTCCTAACACCTTCTTGCCTGCAATACTGATCAAATAGAACACAATACTCTATTCTATTGTTAGTGTGGATAAATTTCAATTTCTTTCTTGATTCCCTCTCAGTAGAAACCTGAAATTTCTTAAAAACACTGAGCACATGAATTTTAGAATTCAAAATATAATCTGAGAGCTTTCATGAGTATTCATCAATAAATGTCACAAAATAAAGACTGCCACTAAAGGTCTTATATTTCAAAGGACAAAAAATGTCAGAATGTACCAATTCAAGTACATGTGACTTCCTGTGTGGAGGATGACTGCTAAAACTCACTCTACTCTATTTTCCATCCATGCAATGATCACATGTGTCTAATTTGACACTCTTCAAATCTGGAAGAAGATTTCACTTAGCCAAACAACCAAGACCTTTTTCACTGATGTGATTTATCTTCTTATGCCACAACTTGGAAGAACCACTGCACTCAACAACACAAGAAGTATCACAAGAAGTAGAAGATTTAGGTTAGTACAAACCTGACTGCTTCTTCCCTCAATCCACAATCAAAGATCCATTTGAAATATTCCATTGGAAATCACCAAAAGTACTGATAAACCCTTCATCATCAAGAACTATGGTATAAATAAGATTCAAGAAAACCTATGGTTCATGTAGAACATTCTTCAAAATCAGTTTACTTCTAGTACTGCTCTCTAAACAAATAGTCCTGATGCCTACGACATCAACATGACCATCATTACCCATCTTTAAAATCCCAAAATTACCTGGGTTTTAAGATGTAAAGAACTCCTTTGATGTCATGTGAAAACAGGCACCACTGTCAACAACCCAGCAAGAATGATCAGAAGAAATATTAATGGAGTCATAAACAATAACTAGATCACCCCCTGTAGCGACAGTGACATGATCATCTCCATCGAAATTATTCTTTGGATGATTTTCTTTCATTCTGTTTTCTCTTTTTAGCTGATAACAAAACTTCTTAACATGCCCCTTCTTACCACAATGATGACATTCAAAATATCTCTACTTTGATCTAGATTTTCTTTTTTTACTCTTTCCTTGACTGCTCTGTCCCTGATTCTTTTCCTGGAATCTCCCCATGTTCTCTGTGAATAAAAGCTTTGAAGATTTATCTTGAGTATGTCTCCTAACTTTTTCATTAAAAATAGCAGACTTAACAAAACTAAATGTCACAGCACCATTAAGAGAATAAATAGTTAGAGTAACTTGTAAATTATACCATGAATCAGGTAACGTGTTAAGAAATAAAGGTGATAAAACCTCATCATCAAAATTGATACCCATTCCAGACAACTAATCAAATATCCCTTATATTCACTTAAATAATCAGGAATAGACCTACCCTCTCTATACCTCAAATTCATCATTTGTTTGAGATGAAAAAATTTATTATTTCCTGTCTTGGAAGCATAGGTAGTCTCGAGATTCTCCTACAATGTTCTAGGATGAGAGATGTTGACAATGTGGTTCGTCACGTTGTCTTTGACCCATTGGAAAATGAAGCCACAAACAATCTCATGCCCGAACGTTCATTCTTCATCTGACATCCTTTTTGGATTCTGGGTACTGAACACTGGAAGATGCATTCTATTGAAAAATAAGCAGATCCTTCATTTTAAGTCTCCACATATGGTAGTTGCCACCATTCAACAAAATCATCCGACTGTAGTTAGCCTCCATAATAAATATGAAATAAAAAACCAAACCCTCGGATACCAGATGTTGGGAAATATGGAAAGCGTTGAACGTGAAAAAAACAAAAACACAAATGCGCAGCGAAACAACCATTCCCTCAAAAAGTGGATGCATAACGACAAAAAAAGGTGCAAAATATAAAATTGACACCATAATGTTTTTACTTGGAAAAAACAAAATGGGAAAAACCACGGGACCTAGTCCAGAAAGAGGGATCCACTAAAATAGATAAGTACACGATAGAGACTCCTCAAAAATGAAAGGGATCTCAAAAGTAATACTTAGAAAAATAGTGGATCAAAGTTGGAGTATAGATATAGTCTGAATGAAGCCTAAAAAGAAGAAAGCATCATGCTAAAGAAAACCAAATAGATCTGACCATGAAAGAATAATATTGATGTCTGAAAAAAAGTGTAGATGAAAAACATCGGGATCAGATAAAAAACCACCGTAGATGAGAGCCGATCAAATCAAAGTAGTTCCTTCGGTTGCAGATCTAGAAACCGCTCCTTGAAAATGCAAATTCATTTCCTCCAATAACTGCCGAGAGAGGAGTCGAACAAATATCATATAAATAAGAGATTCGTCACATGATATCTCATGTATCTCTTGAAAGATATCTCATATCTTATTAAAGATATCAAATATATCTCATCAACAATATAAAATATATCTTATCAAAGATATCAGATATATCTCATCAAAGATATCAAAATATCTTATTAAAGATATCAGATATAACTCTTAAAAAAAACATTGAGGCCATATGAGGAGGCTCCCCAAAAGTTCTAGGAGGGGTCTTTATGGATAGATTGGAGAAGATCCCTTGGAGGTGCGAGGGTTAAATCAAGGGAACCTGAAGAGAATCCTCTACAGCCTTCAAAGTTGGGCCGCTAGCCTCAGCTGGGTGAGTTAAGACATGAAGTGTAACCGCTGATTCCTAATGTGAAGATATGAAAGTATCTAAAGAATATTCATCCAACTTCTAATACAAAGGAGAATTGTCCATGGTAGGGGAGGGCAGAACCGGACCATCTAGGATCCCTGTGCTGGCCACTAGGAGGAGTTGAGGTATTAATGATCTCTTTTCCTTTTGAGCTGGGAGAAGAAGATATGAAAGGATTCCACGGGGAAGAAGTTGTAGGAACAATGAGGAGGGAATGAACCCTTTAAAGAGCCAGATCCAGATAAGAAGAAGCCATCAGACCCTCAGAGCTGTAATCTAGAACCGGGATAGACTTAACAGGATCCGGGAAGGATCATTTATCCATCTTTAGACTGACTTTGAGACTACGGGAAGAGAACCCCCTGACAGGATGAGGGAACATGGCTACCGGGCTAAGAAGGAGGTTGTTGGGAGACAAGTACCTCATGTCGTCATCATCGATAAAATGGAAAAGAATTTCCGCGAAGGTGTAAGCATGCGCAGAAACTTGGGGCAAAGGAAAAATGAGATCATGTGGCCAATCCTCCATACTCGCGACCCTGAGAAGAATTTTCATTGGAAGAGGATGTAAAAAATTCATGGAAACGCAAATACAAGCTGAATAAACTACCACTATCGATGAAGTACATCAATCCAGGCATATGAATTACCCTAAAATATTCCCAATTCCTCTTAGAAATGATAAATTATAGAACGTAAGGGGGGAGGCTAGGAAGAGTGACCCAAACCGTTGCACACGTCAGATCCTTGCAGTGATGAACCTTCATATCTCTTCTGAAAAAGGTTGAACCACCAGTGAAAAACTAATATGGGGCTAAAACACCACACCTTGAACAGATATTCCCAAGAGATTAGTACCACAAAAGCCTTGCGATTTAAGATAGAAACCCCAACCGGATAAACCAAACCCCAAGAGTTAATGAATCTTTGAAAAAGGGTGAGCGGGGGTTTGTCCTGTAAATTAATTTCATTTTTTGTAGGATCTTTAAAATAGATTTTTATCACATAGTTAAACATAATTCAAAATGAGATAAAATATACCTTGATCCATGGGATATTTTAGATTTGAATCTCCTTGATTTTCTCCCAGTTAAAAGGATTTCTATCCTCTACCTCTTTTCTCTTCTATAGGTAAAATTGATGGAATGTACCAGAATTAGATTCAGTCTTAATTGGCAAGGACATGACCCTTTAAATAGTGATAAAGTAGTTATATGGGTGGTTACTTAATTAACTATCAAATTCCATCAATTGATAGTTTTATCCCTTAATATCCCATTATAATAATATTAAATTAAATCGCGTGAGTTATTATAACATTCTCCCACTTAAATAATGTGATATTTCTTTATGATATTTAATATTAAATCGTTCATTTATGAACAATTATATCTATTCTATCATGTATACAACATTCATCATAATACAGGATAATGTCAACATGAGTCATGTCAGTCATATATTCTCTATTAATAAACTCCCTTACATGTACTATGTTATTAGAATTTTACATATCATAATTAAAATGGGATATTTATATATATAAAATTGGTCCGACAATAATTTATTTATTAAAGAATGTGTATGCTATCATTATTCAATACAATCATGTACAATTATTGAAAAACAGTCAACATGATCAAAACATTTATAAATCCAAGTGTCAACTGTAATAATCATAACATTCAATACATACAAAGAAACCCACTCAATGATAATTCCCATACTTTCAACATGTCCAATAAATGTCTTCGATGGAAACACTTTCATCAAAGGATTGTCAATCATAACATTTGTGCTAATATGTTCAATTGACACCTTACATTTTTTAACATCCTCCTTAACTACAAAGTACTTTAATTCCATGTGTTTTGCACCTTTGGAATATAGGTCATTCATGGAAAATAATATTGTTGTATTTTCGCAATAAATTTTACAAGGGATTGGCAATATTGTCAACAATTCCAAGTCCTGAAATAAAGTTCTACAACAACGTACCCTGAATTGTAGCTTCAAAGCATGATACAAATTCAGATTCCATGGTCGAAGTAGCTATAACCGATTTCTTTTCACTTTTCCATGATATTGATCATTAGGCTAGAAGATACACATAACCAAAAGTGGACTTTCTTGTATCAACCCAACCAACAAAGTCTGAATCAGAGTATCCAATCACCTCAAGATCATTGGATCTTTTATAAGTAAGCATGTGATCCTTTGTTCCTTACAAATATCGCAGAACTTTCTTTCCAGATCTCCAATGATCGAGTCCAGAATTACTTTGGTATCTTCCTAACATACTGACTGCAAAGATAATATCTATCCTTGTACATGTTTGAGCATACATCAAGCATCCAACAACAGATGCGTAAGGAATTTCTTCCATCTATTTTCGTTCCAAATCATTTTTAGGACATTGATTGAGATTAAATTTATCTCCTTTCTGAATTGGAACCGGTGATGCTGAACTATTTTCCTTATAAAACCTCTATAAAATCTTATTGATGTACGAATTTTGAGATAAGCCCAATATACCTTGAGTTCTATTACAAAATATTTCTATTCCAATCACATACTTGGATTCTCCCATGTCAATCGTTACAAAATTATTAGAGAGGAATTTATTGGTCTCACATAATAGACCAAGATCATTTGCAGCAAGCAATTTGTCATCAACATATAGAATCAAGAATATAAATTTACTCCCACTGATCTTCTGATATATACACCAATCAATGATTTTTTCCTTAAATCCAAAAGATACAATGGTATCATTAAACCTAATATACCATTGTCGGGAAGCTTGTTTAAGTCCATATATTGAATTATTTAATTTACATACCTTGTGTTCCTTTCCTTCAATGAAAAAAACCCATTGGTTGATCCATGTATACAACTTCCTCTAATTTTACTTTTAGAAAGGTTGTTTTAACATCCATTTGATGTAACTCTAAATCACACTGATCTACCAATGCCATAATAATTTTAAAAGAATCTTTCTTAGAAACCGATGAGAAGGTTTCCTTATAGTCTACACCATCCTTTTGAGGGAATCCTTTAGCAACAAGTCTATCCTTGTAATGTTCAAGGTTACCAAGAGAGTCGTATTTGGTTTTGAAGACCCATTTACATCCAACTCTCTTACGTCCTTCAGGAAATTCCATAAGGTCCCACACTTTATTTTGTTCCATGGAATTCAACTCACATTTCATGGAATCTAACCATTTATCAAAATTACCACACTTGATGGCTTGATAATATGAAACATTATCATTATTAATTCCAATATCATTTTCTATTTCATACAGATATAACACATATTCATCAGAAATATCCGACCTTCTTTCCCATTGGGATCTTCTTAACACTGTTTCTGGTGGTTCTTTAACCATTTCTTCATTGTGAATTTGGGAAAAATTCTGTTGTGGTTTTACTTGATTATTTTGTGATGAAATAATTTTAGGAAAAACAACATGTGAAGTTTGAATATAAGACAATGGAATGTGAATTCTAACTTTTTAATTTCCACATTTTGTGGAACTTCACTCCCACTGGATTCACCATTCTCGATAAATCTAGCATTTCCGGTTTTAACAATTCTCATACAATGGTTAGGACAATAAAATCGATACGCCTTTGATTTCTCTAAATAACCAATAAAATATACACTGATTGTTCTTGCATCCAGTTTCCTTTGTTATGGATTACATGATTTTATTTCTATCTGACAACCCCATACATGCAGGTGTCTTAAACTAGGTTTCCTACCAGTCCAAATTTCAAAAGGTGTCTTTGGAACTGCTTTACTAGGAAACCTATTCTGTAAATACATGACAGTTTTTACAGTATACATCCATAAAGATAAGGGTAAATAATAATTACATAACATACTCCTAACCATGTCCATTAATGTTCTATTATGCCTTTCCGCTACACCATTTTGTTGTGTTGTAATAGGAATAGTGTATTGTGAACATACTCCATGACCTTCTAGAAACATTTCAAATGGACCAGGGTTTTGTCCACTTTCATAAAATTTTCCATAATATTCACCACCTCTATCAGACCTTATGACCTTTACCTTTTTTTCTAATTGCCTCTCAAGTTCATTTACATAAATTTCCAAGGCATTTATTGCTTGATATTTCTCATCCAATAAATATACATATCCATAATGTGAAAAATAATTAATAAAGGTGATAAAGTATTTTTCCTTACCAGAATAATTGACATAAAAAGGTCCACATATATCAGTATGTCTGATCTCAAGGAGTTGAGTACTTCTTGTGGCACCTTTCTTTGTGTGTTTGTTTTGTTTTCCTTCAATACAATCCATACAAATGTTTAGGTCAGTAAAATCTAATTTTGGAAGAATTTCAAACTTAATCAATCTCTCCAATCATTATTTGGAAATATGACCTAAACATTTATGCCATAAATATGAATACTTTTCATTTAATAAACTACGTTTAGTACCAAAATCTTGCTTCAAGGTCATAAGTGTTTCAACATACATATTATCAAGATTTAGTTTATATAAACCATCATACAGTAAACAAGAACCAATCATGCGTGCATGCTTAAACAAACTAAAATATCCATTCCCAAAATTAAAAAAGTATCCAGAAGCATCAAGTTTTGACAAAGAAACCAAATTCCTATATATACTAGGTACATAAAAGGTTTCACATAATTCCAAACTATATCCACTATTAAGGATTAAACGATATGTCCTGGCAGCTTCAACTGGAACCTTCACTCTATTCCCCATGAAGATAAACTTTTCAGTTGGGCTTGTGATTTGGGTTGAAAGGAATCCCTGCATTGTATTCGAAACATGAGTCATGAAACTAGAATCAATCCACCATGTATTATGTGGAACTTCAGATAAGTTTTATTCATAACATGTATAAGCATTTTTTTTACCTTTCTTTTCAAAACAAGACTTTCGTTTCAGAAAATCCTTTTGGAAATGTCCAACTTTCCCATAGAAATGGCATTTATCTTTATTTGTGTTCTTCTGGTTCTTGCTAAAAGACTCATTATCCTTCAACAATCCCTTTCCATTTCCATGCTTTTTTATTCCATGCTTCTTTCCTCCTTGATGATGCACATAATGGATGGAGTGGATTCCTTGACTCTTGAAATGTGTTTCCTCTTAAAATAACATACTATGAAATTCATGCACATTCCATTTATCTTTCATGGTGTTGTAGTTCATTTGGAAAGCTCCATAATCAAACGGTAATGAGTGTGGGAAAAATTTTACCAGGAAACTTTCATCCACTTCCATTCCAAAATACTTAAGTCTTGCTGCAATATTTGACATTTCAATGACATGATCATGCATGGTATGAGAACCATGAAACTTCATGGTGGTCAATGTACTCATTAATGTTTCAGAAAGATATTTGTCAGCAGTTTGAGATCGGTCTCCCACAGATTTTTTAAATTCTTTAGCACTTTCAGTTTTAGGGTGACCTGACTTGATGTTACTTGCTATCCTCATTCACATGAACATCAAACTTAATCTATTTGATCTTTCCCATGATGCATAATATACTTTATCATCATCGCTACTATCAACCACTGTAGTAGCAGGTTTCTATACTCAGAGTTCTAAATCAAGATCCAATACACCAAGGTGAAATTGGATTTTCTCACTCTAATCAGAGAAATTTAATCCATTAAAGATCAGAACAGATGATGTCTGTGAGTGCAATGATGATGAAAAGATAACTACAATAATTACATGATTAAAATTAATGCTTTGAAATAATAATAATATAATGATTCAGACAAATTATTTAACTTAAATGTGTATTAGTGTTCTCCGTTGGGTAAAACACTAATACACAAACATAATAGATACTAATAAATATAAATTTATTTGGAAATAATATATGCATCAATTAGAATTATTTATTATCATTGGATATATAAATAAATCTCATAATTCATAATATATATTACCAAAAATTATATTCATAAATTATAATAATATGCAAATTTCCTTTGGGAAATTAATAAATATCTTATAATAATGAATTTTAATTACTCATAAAATATCATAATAGTATCAAATTTATGAGCAATAAATATATATAATTTTTGACATAATTTTTGAAACAATTTTAACTTTATGATTTGACCACTTTGGTGATTAACTCATGAAATATAGTTTCAAAATAAAAAATATCATAATCATAACATTGTTATAAATTTTTTAATGAACATAAATCCAAAATTTTGTTTACTATTTATTTAATTTTTTTGGCATCAAATTTTAAAGTCCAATAATTATTTAAAATAATGAAAAATCAATATTTTTATAAAAATTTTGTTAAGGTTTGAAAACCCCTGAAAAAAATGATAAATAAATAAACAAATGCAAACACGTCACCTTTAAAACCATTTCATAAAGCTGGGAAACCTTATCCATGTTTTTAATCATTAAAACAATTTTAAATATAAAATTCATTTTATTATCAAAGATAATAAATAACTAAAGGGAAATTCCAAAATCTAAAATCAAGGAGAAGATGCAGAAAATTGAGATTCCAATAAAATAGGCACTTAATATTTGGGAAGAGAGAAAAAAAATGCACAGCGAATTCATAATTTAAATAATAATAATAATAATTTCACACCATATTAGGCTTTCAAAAAATTCCACCACACAATATTATTATTAATATTAATGACCATTTAAAATGAGAAGAAAATAATTCAGATTTAACGCAACATATTGTTTGCATAACGTAATCTAGATTTTTGATTCTTATTTTAATGCAACAAATAATAAATTTATACATGGAGAAACACATATTTCATAACCCTCCTCTGATACCACATGTAAATTAATTTAATTTATTTTAGGATCTTTAAAATCTGTGTTTATCACATAGATAAACATAATTCAAAATAAGATAAAACATACCTTGATCCATGGGATCTTTTAGATTTGAATCTCCTTGATAATCATGTAAATTAATTTCATTTATTTTGGGATCATTAAAATCTGGGTTTATCACATAGATAAATAGAATTCAAAATAAGATAAAACATACCTTGATACATGGGATATTTTAGATATGAATATCCTTGTTTTTATCCCAGTTAAAAGGATTTCTATCCTCTGCCTCTTTTCTCTTCCGTATAAAAAATTGATTGAACGTACCAGAATTAGATTGTGTCTTAATTGGAAAGGACAAGACCATTTAAATAGGGATAAAGCAGTTATATGGGTGGTTACTTAATTAACTGTCAAAGTCCATCAGTCAACAGTTTTATCCCTTAATATCACATTATATTAATATTAAATTAAATCACATGAGTTATTCTAAAATGTCCATGCCAAAACACGCAAATAGGATCCATGATTGGAGCTAAGATGCTTCCGTGAAGTAGGAAGTCGAGATTCCTAACACTGGATTGTCTCTCTCTGAGATATCAGCCAAAGTTTCTAAAGAATTTCAGGGAACACTAGAACTGGGGAGCTCGAGGAGGAGAGTACAGAAAGAGATCCGACTTGAAAGAGGCAGATACAAGAGGTTGTGCATCAAGGAAACCCAACTTGAGGTTAGGATAATCATTCTAGGATCTCAATTCTATCTGCAAAATAGGACTATTTCAAGGAGGATCCACCAGAAAAAATACAACGGGACGCCGAATTTGAATCCCCCAAAAGCACATGCAGCGCGTTCTCGAGAGAATAATTATTAACATCTATCTTGACCAAAATTCTTCCAATATTTTTTCAACTATAAAAGGTTTAGAAAACTCACTTAGAAATTTGAATAGCATCATCGGTGTTTGCAATTCATCATGGAGGTTCTCTACAAATAGACCCAATAACTCTTCCTACGGGAGCTATATATTTAAGAATTATGTTAAGTACTTCCATCTAGAAATGAAATTATATACTCTCTCATTCTCATTCACTTTGAAATTTAAGAGGTTTAGGATTGTTGTCTTTCATAGGGTACAACTGAACCAGAAAATAAATTACCAGTTGTAGTATCCCCATCCTGTGATAGACCTAGATAGTAAACTAGTATACCAAACAAAGGCTAGCCATCTAGTTTCTATATGAAGCATCTGATTTTGGCTACTTCCAGCTACTCAAAGGTCCCTATCATGGGATGAAACCAAGACATGAAATGTTCTAGGTGATATTTTTAATCCCCTGTACCGTTGAAAGTTATAAGTATAGGATTCTCAAAATTTACGAGGGGGGGATAAATAATATCAACCCATTTATGGTAAGGCTATATCTCCAACTATGCTAGTGTGTTACATCCTTCCATTTCTTCCAAATAGGTTTTCATTGAATCATTAGTGTCAATGTGTTCTAATGTGATATCTAGTTAAATAAGTACTTCAGCAGGTGTAGCAATGGGTGGGCCCTAACATGGTAGGTATACATAAATATAGGTCTAGGAAAGTATAGGATATTCTACATAGCATGGTCCCAACTACTGTCCTAACAGAGGGAATTCTTGACATACTTCCATCATTAGATCCAAGTAAATTGGTTTCCCAGATCCTAGATTGGGCATATGACCCATGTATACATTTTTTAGGCATGATGATCTCTTCCTTTTGAGGGAGATTTATTTAAAGAATAATTTTATATTCAACCTGATGAAGATACCAAGTGGGGATATTTCCTCTTAAGTAATTCATTATTTAGTCTCTTAAAATATTTCATTTCTACCTCATAATGAGCTAATAATTACTCAATTTTATGTGGTTCTGTTACTTTAGATAATGGATGGGATGTATCCACCCCTTTTCCTTTTTCTTTATTCAAAGCACTCTGGAGAGGTAGAAGTTAAGCATTTGAGATATCTCTTATATTTTTATCCTACCATTGAATTTTATTATGCACATGTTCCTCATTCATTTCAATGTGGTATATTATTTGAATAAAAACATCCTCCTATTATTCTTATAAACTAGATTCATGTTCAATAGAATCTGTGGGCCAAGTGATAATGAGATAAACTAATTCATAGTGTGTTGCGAGCATCACATAACCGACAAAAAGATATGAGTATTTTTCACCCTTATGGAATCTGTTGACTGAAAAGTATTTATCTATAGAAGTGATTGTCATCTTTTCAGGTAGCTTTGGAATGTAGACTCAATGGAGCTTCATTTTTTCAAATCATGATTCTACCTAGACTATTTTATAATGGGTAATCTAGAGAGAGTCTCCAAAAAACCTCATTATACATGTTCCCCAAAAAGATGGGTCACATGATGAGAAAAAATGTGGTGGATCATTTTTCAATGCATCTCCTAAATGGGAAATGACTAACCTCAATGGGGGAGGGTATTGAGGAAAAATCCCCCAATCATGTAGGTTGGGTCCACTACTAATATGCAGTTATAACATTTTTGGAATATATTGGATAACTTTGAAGGAGGAATAAAGGATAAAAATACCCCCAACCCTACTGGTCGGTGTTATTATTAGATTATAATTCATGAAATCTATTAATACTACCCCTCTGATCATGCATCTATTCATCCGATAATTAGCTGGGTGCATCTCATGTTCTGAATGTTAGCTGCTTACTATTGTAGGATGTGTTTCCTCTCAATTTTTAACTCATATAAAATGAGAATCTTGTTTAGTATTATAATTTTCTTGATGTTTGAGGATTTCAATGGATTTTCCTCATCAAATATAATGCTTATAGGATTCAATACTTGTGAATCCTTAATGATTATATTTGTTAGGATGTGTAATTCTTAGTTCCAAAATTAAGCCTAAAGTGATGACATTACATGATGTCACTATTGGTGAGATTTTCTGAGTGAGGAGAAAAGTGTAGTGAAGAACCCCATGTTTTCCCCACACTCTAATTTTCATATCGGATAGAGGACCAATGATAAACTGACATAGGTGACTCGTAGTATTAAGACATGCATGTTGAATTCCCTCACACTACTTTCCCAATTTTAGGAATCTAACAACTGAGAGGGAAGCCAAGTCAATTTACTAGTGAAATTCTTAAATTATATTTATGTGATTTGAATATCCTTCATAATGAAATAATTTTTCTTTTAAATGGTGATGATTAATCTAAATATTTAAATGAATATGATGTATTTATTTCTTTATCAATGTTCTCATAATATCATACTATGGAGTTGTAGTGGTCAAAACATAACCAGTATATTATTTTTGGACAATTTTTCTTCATTATAATTAAATTCATATTATATGAGCGATTCCTTTACTTTCTCTAGCCAGAGGGGCCGTTTCCCGGATTCCTTGTTATAGAAGGTTGGGTTGGTTGGAATCTTCACTACTTTAATGAAAGTTATGTAGTCTAAGGATGGTCCATAGAATGACTATTACCTCAGGTTATCTTCAGGCTAAGAAATAATTTCGCTTGTTAAGTATAAGCAATCAAGCATTGCTGGCCACATCTTTCCAAGTAGCTCATGATTTTAGGGATATCTCATAATTGAATCAACAAGATGAGAACCTTCTTATTCAAATGAAATTTCATTATAAGTAGGACCTTTTGATAAAACACCATCTTGTGGTGGACTACCATCATGGATCAATTTCTGGACATAGGGAGTATTCATGTAGCATACGCCCTCGGGATAACCTTTTGGGTGGAAAATGGAAAGTATATAACCTTTTTACAATTTGATCTTCAGACCATGAGGAAGGATTTTGTTGTACTCCAACTAATAATGGTTCTCATGATCAATCTCAATATGACAATGGAGGTGGCCTTTGTGGTAAATGATATAGGGAGTACCTTAGTATTTTCTAGTAGTAAAGTTGTGGGGAGGACCTTAACGACTATAAATGTTTCATTCTTGGTCTAGCAATGAGTGCGCATGATCTTGGGCTGCAATTAAAAAAATTTAAAAGTCCCCAGGAACACTAACATTCAGTAGATCAGGGACAGTGGACTACTTCTGAACTTCAGATCTCCCTTATTGAGACATACTTTTTCGATGTTCTCTATCAATAATTCATAGTCTTGGGTCATTAATAATGACTTTCATGTGTGGGATCCAACCTTGATGAGTCCCGTGTTGTTTCTATAATGTTGTGGAAAAATTATATGGTTTTTGATGGAATGTGTGCCAACCCTAAAGTGGATGCTAGAATAGAATGACCATCTCTAATTGGAATGAGAATGGGTGCCTGAGAATGTTGTTCATTTATCACTAGAGTGTGTCGACAACCCATCTGGATGGGTGTTAGAATTTTTTCCTGTTTGAAAGTTGTCCTTGATGTATGTTTCTTAACTACTCTGGTGGTGGGGGTGGGAATTTTTACATTCCCCCTGACTTCTATCATTTCCAAGATATTTTGACAGTTTTGTAGAATATGTTATGAGATGTATGAATTATCATGTATTTCTTCAAGGATGTTATGATATGCATCTTCATATAGAATGGGGATGTGTGCCCATTACTTGGTTGGATAAGGGATATGTGTTCACTCCTTTCCTTTAATTATCACTGAAATATACCAACAATATTTGTTTTTGGGGTCACGAGCATAGGATTTATAAAGGCCCAAGATCTTTATATAAAAATATAAAATCTATTTAAATGAATATTCAATATATAACAAAAAATTAAACACAAAAAATATAAGGTATTATACCATTTAGATATTAAATATACAATCATTTTATTTTATGAAAGGTATTCAACATCTCCCACAATGATATTCTAATGTAGTAATCCTATTAGGAATACCATACATAAACCTTTATTCATATCCTAGGGAAGGAAACATAGGAAATGGTGAGCTTAGATTATTTTTAACGGTAAACATAGGTGATATGAATATATGATCACATGAAATCCTTATATAAAAATAAGGGTTTGTGATCATGAACATAACATACAAAGTTTATTCCCAACCTATCATGGATCGTAAACATAATTCATGTAATAAAACACTATCATTTCAAAAATTAAGGACCATAAGTGTGAGAAATCATCATGAATCAATCATTAACCATAATCTCATTTCATAAAAGTGTGGTTCCCTTATAAGTATAGAAACCATTTCATATTTCAATGATAACTACCAAGACTATTGGATCAGGCATCCACACTTGTTTTTTATTGTGGATCAAGATGTACCTATTTTTCATTGTGGATTGAGACTTCCTTGATTCCCATTTTGGTCCAGCAAAATATATATTTCCTATTATGGATCAGGGTGCACCTATTTCTAATTTTGGATCAAACACATCGAATTTTTTCCCTTAACAGATCAATCACATTGACATGATTCCCTTAACAATCTAATTAGATATAATTCATTACCTAATGCATTGGAGAGAGATATAGGTCTCACCCATCACATAATGAAAACATTACATATGTGTTCCAAAAAAACATAAATCATTAAACATATGAGATGTAACATCCCAAGTAAGTAATGAATAATAGATATTTTTATCTATGTCTATTAATGAATTAGATAGTGTTTTAGAGGCTTAAAATGAAAATAAATCCAATCTTAAGAATGGAATACACTAATATTTTTAAAAGAATGTTTTACTGCCTTTTGATGACAAACAATTTTTAAATCTTTCTTTTGACAATTTTATAAGCTATTATTGTCAAAATTAACTTATTCTTTATGATTGGTACATCAAAATTTACTTTGTGTGAATTTTTGGTATTTTTCTGACAATGTTCATTTTTTTAATGAATAGTGAAAAATACTACATTTTACATCAAAACTGATTTTTAATCTAATTTATTTATATGATTATATTAGCTTTTGAATTGGTTTTGAAGTGAAATTAGAATATATTTTTACCATTTAATCCAATGGTGGTCATTGTAATCAATTTCATTTTGAAATTGGACTTAAACTTGTGTCAATCTTTTGATACTTATTGTTTCATAAAAACACGCTGTTTGTCATGACAACGGGAATTAATTATTAAATTAATTAATGAAACTTATATGTTTTGAATTTTTTAAAATAGACATTATTTTTGAATTCGGGATATCAAATATATCTTTGGGTGAAGTTTTGGTATTTTTCTGAAAAACGTCAATTTTTGATGAATAGTGAAACCACTAAGTGGTACTTATAAAAACAGATTTTTCATTTAAATGAAATATTTCCACCTTTGTGTTTTGAATTTCAAAAATCTGACATACATGGTTGTCATTAAGAAGTAAAATTTGGTTCAATGAGAATAAAATAAATTTTTGGTGAATAGTAACTTATTAAGTTTTTAATCGCGATTAGTGGTAATTAGTGTAGTTTAAGGTAAAAATAATGTTTTAATAATATGATATGAGCTTGAAACATGTCCTACCCTCATTGTATGTGTCATGGCCGACAAAGAAAATCCATGGGTCAACATGGGGACCCCATGGAGCCACTTTGGTTGGGAAATGACATAAATAACGTTTTCTTTAATGTAAAAGTAAAAATGACACAAACATGAGTTGTTTTATTAAAAAAAAATTTAAATGGGGTTATACAAGTCAGATTTTTTACTATAAATATTCATTGGAAATCTAAAAATATTCCCTACATCATAGTATTTTTTTGATAATTTTTAGACATTAAATAAATAAAAGTATTTATGACATCATAATGATGTAGAGATTACCTCATTAATAAAAGATTTAAATAAAATGAAAAGATAATGTAAAATCTATAACCTACACATTTCTAAAACCTATTGGGTGGGTATATTTCGAACCCTTATCACCTTATCCTCGAATTATATCAATGTGGGACCTTTTAAATCCGAAAATCATTTTCAAATAAAGTAATATTTCTTTACTTTCCAAGAGTGCCCCTCCTCTCCTCTTATAAAAGGACCCCACCTCTACCTCCTTACCCACACTTCCAAAGCCTTTGGCTCGGCCAACCCCTGCCCATTTTGTCTCTCCACTTCCCTCTCTTACTCCTTGAAGCCTCACTTTGGGCAGAAGTTGTTGGGAAAAAATCCCTCAAGGTATCATTGATGCATTTTTGAGGTGATTGTGTTTGTTGACAAAGTGGACATCTGAGTAGTGATTGTTGACAAAGTAAAACGATGACATACAACTTTGTTGACAAAGAGGATTTCATGGTGGAATATCGAGTTCAAGAGCTGAGTTCAACGATCCATGTTTGATTCAAGAACGTCGATAAAAGGAATGGATGATCTGGAGGCGGTACAAAAGAACAGATACAAGGTGGCACCATTTTCCAGTGTTTGCCAAATTTTTGGGCCTAAAAATCGACAAATGAAGAAAAGTGTTTTTGGAAAATCACTTGCGTGCCGAGGACTTGGAGTGTAGGAAACATGCGTGCCATATGTTTTTCAAGCTCAGAAGATCAAAATATGGCTAAGGTAGTAGGTTCGTGCAAATTTGGGAGTTGGTCGCGCAAGTGTCCAAAAGGACAGAAGACTTGCACGCCGAAATTGGGTCACGCAGGTGACTTGTGCGCTGTCGCACAGGGTGGTCAGATTGCGTATAAATACTAGACCACCCCTCCTCATTCTGAACCGGAGTTCAACTCTTTGAGAAATCAGAGCTCCCGTCGCGCAGGTGTGGTGGTCGCGCAGGTGGTGTGTGTGGTCTCACAGGTGAAGTTGCGCGCCAGTGGTTGAAGTTGTGTGCTGGTGTTAGAAGTTGCGCGCCGGTTGGCAGTTGCGCGCCAATATTGGTTTGGGCGTAAAAAGAATAGAGTTGCGCAAGTTTGGAGTTGAGGAAGCTTGAGTCGCGCAAGTGTCTGAGGAGGACTTTCGCGTCCGTTGTGACTTGCGCGCCGATACTTGCACGCCGTGATTGACTTGCGCACCAAGTAAGGTTTTGTTCCAGCAGTGGTTTTCGGGCTGCGTGGAAGTTGGAAGTTTGCCCGATACCTTCGGTGCAAAGAGATATTCATCTACGGGTGAAAGTTGTACTTCAACAGAGCATTTACATACAAGAGAAGATTCATTCTTTTATGCAAATGAAGAGACCTACAGGTCTATAAACTGTGAGTGGATTCCTTCCAAGAGAAGTGAGCTTAGGAAGAGGAAGAAGGTGATCCTCTCCACCGGCAGTGAGCCAGAGAGAGAGAGACAGGGAGTGACCCTTGGGAAAGTAGTGAGCTGACCCTAAATTTGTAAAGGTAGTGAGCCTGGGCATAGAAGTGATCTAGCACAAACCTTCTAATCCACAACTAGTGAAGATTAGTGGAATTTGGTACGACCAGAAACCTGTCGGCGTATGCTCCTTAAACGTAGCCCTTAGCGGTGAACCAAGTAAAATTGCTGTGTCATGTGCTTGCTTTACTTTCTGTTTATATTGTGTAGCAGGAAAGAGAGAGAAGAGTGTTTTTCTTAACAGTGAAACAAGATCAGAACAGGAATTAATTTTTAATTAGTCATACCCTGATTCACCCCCCATCTCAGGGTATTCATCCTAGTGGACCTAACAGAAGTCTTCCCAAGGAAGCCTTTGAGCTCAAACCAAAGGGAGTTACCCAATTTTAAGGTAATGTCTTCACTTGATTCCTTTTGTTTTATTTTGCTTCTCCAACCCCCTAAACTATTTTTATTCATTTCTATTATAACAACTACAGTATCTTCAATATAATAGGATGTTTTTATAATAATGATTCGAGCTACACTTACACACACCTACATCTAATGGTTAAAGAACATACTGTTTCCGTGGATGGCAAATTTCTGCCTCCCAAAAACGATGATTGTTCAACATTCATATAACACCTTCAAAGATGGACATTAAGATTTCACTATATTTATATATGATATATAATATTATTATGTTTTCCTTAAGCTTCTGTATTTTTCATTTTGGGCATACCTTTATGGTTTCCATTATGGGTAAACGCGATATCTTCATTTAAGGAAGTGCGGACTACTGCCCCCTCAAAGTGATTTGATTCGTTAATACCGTATGTGGGACATATAAAGGATGAAGTAATGATATTATATATGATATTAAACTGGAAATTATAATATACCTTTATACCATTATGATTCCATTCTATAAAATACGAAATAGAAATGAAAGTAGCGTTCATGCGTACGTACGGCTTACCGTCTCCATGAATGGTGCATTTCATTTCTTACCTCTAAATGATTATGTAATATTATAAATGCACATATATACTGGATATATATGATATATACATCATGATTATAATTCTGGATATAATGTATACATGAACAACATGTAATTATAAAGGGTTTATTTTGACTCAAGTACCAATGATCATTAAAACGACCGTTATTAACTTAAATAATTACATAGTGTTCATGAAATGACAATAAGTGATATAAAAGGAATAATGAACTTGAAAAAGGTTATTAAGAAAGTATAAATTAACTCAAGTTTATTATTCAGGACATTAAAGAATGATCAAGTCAAGTCGGACCCGAGGTATGGGACTTCGTCTCAATCTCCTTTCATTGAGGCATATTTAATTTTATACACAACTTTATTTTATACGGTGTATAAACCCCTTTGACTTTTACGTTTATCCAAAAGGAATCTTTTTTATACAAAGTGCTTTACAAAACGACAAAAGGGAATGTTTTTTTCGTACGTATGTGGCGACAACGACTTCTCCGTCGTCGTGACCGTTATTTGGGTTTCGGCTTCCTCTACAAGCCATACCTTCTTTTTAAAAGAAAAATAAATACCATGTTTTACTTTTCTTTTATTTTGGTATTGAAAATGGTTTTCGTGATGTTTTTATATTAATGTGTTGTATTGATATCTTGTGATTGAAATGTGGAAATGTTATGTTTCCTTTATGCATGTTTTATGTGATACGATTATTTTGAGGTTATTGGGAATTATTATGAAGACGGGTGGTTCCGTGATAAAATAAGGGAAGGTGAGCCCGATATAGCTCTCCAATGAATTGGGTAACATGAATAAGTGAAATGTTAAGGTTTCTCCGAAGAGATTTAGGGAATATACTGTGATGGGTATTCCAAACGTAACCAAGAGGGTTACTCCCTACGCAAGAATGTTTTGAATTCCTCAAGTTACCTTTATATCTTATGATTTCTATGATTTATACATGATTTGATGAGGTATGTTAATGTGCTTATGTTTTATGGGTAAAGTATGATTTCATTCTTATGTATATACGAACTTATGTTTCCTTTCCATATTTTTATAACCCATACTGAGATTTTTATGCTCATCCCAAGTTTTTTTTGGAAATGTTTTTCATAGGTCAGGGGAAAGGTACATGATATGATGATAGTGTCCAGGAAGTGTCAAGAAATAATCCATGTTTTATTTTAAATATGTTCCATTGATGGGAAAAAATGAATATTATCTTTATGTAACCACTTTTTTTAAATGTGGAATGTAATGCAAGTTTTATAATCTAATTCTCTAAAACTCTAAACCTGAAAAGATCCTCAATGTGTAATCTTGTAATAACGAAAGATTAAGTAAGGTTTAAGGCTGGGGCCTTATAGTTGGTATCAAAGGTCAGTTTAGATAACTTTAGGAGTTAGAATTTTATTAAATGATTATCCAAAAATATTTTTTTGAAATGATATAGTGTTTGAAGATTACCATGTTGCTTCATTTAAGACATGTTTGTTCAGAATGGTTTTCCGCAGAGGAAATAGGGAAGCAGTGCTAGGAAGGCATACAAAAGGAAATAACCTTCCGAATCAGCATCTTGAGATGGTTGGAATTGGAACTGAACAGTTTGTTGCAGTAATGGCACAGTTGACTCAGGCGATAAATGGTGGTGGTATCCATCCACGAGATCAGCCAGATCAACCGTAGAGGAACATGTCAGTGGTGGAACATTTCATGAGGCCACATCCCCCATCATTCAGAGGATCATCTGACCCTGTGTTAGATGAAGGGTGGATTAAAGCACTGGTGAAGATTTTCGATGTCATGGGGTGTTCAGAACATCAAAAGGTTAGTCTTTCTATTTATCGTTTAGAGGGTGTAGCAGATCAGTGGTGGTCGATGGTTAAGAATATCAGGGACGCTGATGAGATTGATGCTCTCGACTGGGATGAATTCAAAGGTATGTTTCTTGAGAAGTATTTTCCTAAGGCTGTTTGACATTGGATGGAAAATCAATTCTTGGAATTGAGGCAAGAGGAAGACTCAGTGGCTACCTATGAAGAAAGGTTCACTCGATTGTCAAGGTATGCTCCAAATTTTATCCGAGACCTTGATAGCAAAATCAATCATTTTTACTTAGGATTAAAGCCAAAATATCAAAGGGAATTGGCTTATCATGTGTTTAAAAGTTTTGAAAAGCTTGTTCGATGTGCTGAGAAGGTGGAAATGGAGTTTGTCGATGATCAAGTGATCTATAACAACCAACAGAATAAGAGACCGAGGTGGCAGGAGAAAGGAAAGAATTCTTCTAAAAGCTCTGATGGTAAGAAAACTAAGTTTCAAGTTTGTGATAAATGTGGGAAAAGGCATGCTGGGGAATGTCTTCTGAATTCTGGAAAGTTCTACCGATGTGGTAAGATGGGACATAATGCTCGTGATTGCACTGGAAAAGATCAAGGTGAAGGTAAGACCAAATTTTATTTATAGTTAGTAAAATGTTTTAAGTGCAATGAGATGGGTCACTATGCAAACAAGTGTCCGAAAAAGAGCTTGAGTGATGGGAAGGAGTTAGACTACAAGCAGAAAGGGGTGGTGAAATCCTTTGTAACTACTTCAGCAGATGTTAGGCCATCAAATGAAGTTTTATCAGGTACTTTGTTTGTTTTTTCTGATTATGCCAGTGTGTTGTTTGATTCGGGGTCTACACATTCTTTCATCTCTAAAAACTTTTATAGTAAAATGGGAATACCATCTCAAGAAATGACTCCTGAACTTGTGGTAGAAACACCTGGGGGAAATGTTGAGGCAAAAATAATTTATAGGAATATTCCTATCCTTTTCCGTGGAAAGAACCTACTTGCGAACCTTATTGTTTTACCTCTAGTAGAGTTTGATGTTATCCTAGGTATGGATTGGATCTCTATTTACTGTGCTAAGATTGACTGTAGAGATAAAGAAGTTTCTTTTCAGAAATACTTTCAGTTTGTGTATAAGAATGAACCCTTAATGTTGATAACATATCAAGAGGCCGAGAAACTTGTAAAAGATGGAAATGAATGTTACCTTGCACACATCGTTGAAAATAAAGGAACTGTTCAGATTAATGATGTGCCCGTGGTAAATGAGTATCCTGATGTATTTCCTGATGAGTTTCCTGGAATAATAACAGATCGGGAAGTTGAGTTTACTGTTGACTTAGTTTCTGATGCTAAGCCAATTTCAAAACCCCCTTATCGAATGGCTCAAATTGAACTTTTAGAGTTAAAGGAGCAATTGCAAGATTTATTAGAAAAAGGTTTCATTCGACCTAGCACATCACCATGGGGTGCTCCAGTTTTATTTGTTAAAAAGAAAGATGGTTCTATGAGACTTTGCATTGATTATAGAGCCTTGAATAACATCACTGTTAGGAACAAATATCCTTTTCCTCATATCGATGATTTGTTTGATCAGCTCTAGGGAGCTCAATATTTTTCAAAGATTGACCTGAGATCGGGGTACCATCATTTGATGGTAATGGAATCAGATGTTCCGAAGACCGCATTTCGTACAAGATATGGCCATTATGAATTTGTAGTAATGCCTTTTGGTAACCAATGCACCTGCTGTATTCATGGACTTAATGAATAGAATTTTCCATGAGTTCTTGGATAAGTTTGTGGTGGTTTTCATTGATGATATTTTGGTGTTTTCTAAAAGTAAGGAAGATCATGAAAGACATTTAAGGGTTATCTTTCAAACCTTAAAAGAAAAGAAATTGTATGGAAAATTCAGCAAGTGTGAGTTTTGGTTGCAACAAATTTCTTTCCTTGGTCATATTGTTTCTAAAGATGGAATAACTATTGATCCTTCAAAAACAAAAGTTGTGGAAGAATGGCCATGACCCACAAATGTAACCAAGATTCGTAGCTTCCTTGGTTTGGCAGGATATTACCGAAGGTTTGTTAGAAATTTTTCATGGTTATCTAGTCCAATGACTAAGCTAACTCGGAAGGGTGTTAAGTTTATCTGGACAAAATAATGTGATGATTGTTTTCAGGAATTGAAAAGAAGATTGGTGAATGCTCCAGTTTTGGCACTACCTTCCAGGAATGGTGAGTTTGTTATATACAATGATGCTTCATTGAAAGGACTTGGTTGTGTCCTTATGCAGAATGATCAGGTAATTGCTTATGCTTCACGTCAGTTGAAAACTCATGAGGTTAATTACCCTACACATGATTTGGAATTAGCTGCTGTTGTTTTCGCTTTAAAAATTTGGAGGCATCATTTGTATGGATTAAAGTGTGAAATATATACCGATCACAAAATTTTAAAGTATATATTCACTCATAAAGAGTTAAACATGAGACAGAGGAGATGGCTGGAATTAATCAAGGATTATTATTGTACAATTCATTACCATCTGGGAAAATCAAATAAAGTGGCTGATGCTTTGAGTCGAAAAAGTAACGCTTCATTAGCAATGTTGCGTTTGGAACGTGATCCTTTGGTTAAGGATTTGATGAACTTTGGCATAGAAGTTGTTGGTGCAAGATGTCCTTCTGTTTTGTTTCAGGTATCAGTGAAATCTTCTCTATCAGACAGAATCAAGCAACCACAGAAGCAAGACAGTGAGTTGTAGAAAAAGGTAGAGCTGGTTCAGAATGGTAAGTTGCCTGAATTCAACATTGATAATGATTTTTTTTGAGATTTGGAAAGAGATTGTGTGTTCCTTGTGATTCACAATTGAAGAGTGAGTTGTTATGTGAAGCTCATAGTTCTCCATTTTCAGTTCATCCAGGAAGTACTAAGATGTATAGAGATCTTCGGGAGTATTTCTGGTGGGATGGAATGAAAAGAGATATTGCTGATTTTACTGTGAAGTGTTTGACTTGTCAGCAGGTTAAAGTAGAGTGGCAGTTACCGAAAGGGATGCTTCAGCCTCTACCAGTGCCAGAGTGGAAATGAGAGAATATATCCATGGACTTTGTTGTGGGATTACCGAAGACATCTCGAGGTAATAATGCAATCTGGGTTATTGTTGATCGCTTGACTAAATATGCTCATTTCCTTCTTATTAGAGATACTTTCTCTCTAGATCAACTTTCTCGATTGTACCTTAAAGAGATAGTCAGGTTTCATGGAGTTCCTCTATCCATTGTATCCGATCATGATCCTAGGTTCACTTCTAACTTTTGGAAAGGCTTTTAGAAGTCGTTGGGTACTGAATTAAATTTTTGTACACCTTTTCATCCTCAATCAGATGGGCAGTCGAAACGAACAATTCAGACCTTGGAGGATATGCTACGAGCTTGTTCGATGGATTATCAGGGAATTTGGGACCAACATCTTTCTTTGGTTGAATTTTCATATAATAACAGTTTTCATTCTAGTATACAGATGGCACCATTTCTGGCGTTATACGGGAAGCGGTGTCGAACTCCAGCTTTCTGGGATGAAGTGGGTGAAAGGAAGTTGATGGGACCAGAATTGGTAGAAGAGTTGGCAAAAAAAGTTCAGCTGATACAGAAACACATGAGAACAGCTCAGAGTAGGCAGAAGAGTTATGTGGACAATAGGAGGAAGGATCTCTCTTTTGAGGTAGGTGATCATGTTTTTCTCAAAGTATCACCATGGAAAAGTGTGATGCGATTTGGTAAAAAAGGAAAGCTGAGTCCAAGGTTCATTGGACCATATGAAATTCTGGAGAGAGTTGGATCAGTTGCTTACCAAGTGGCTTTACCTCTGAGTTTATCTCAGGTACACAATATTTTTCACGTTTCGATGTTGAGAAAGTATATGCCAGATCCATCTCATGTTTTGAGTCCAGAGGTAGTTCAACTAGATGAGAACCTATCTTATGAGGAACAACCGGTCCAGATTCTTGGCCATAGGGAGAAAGTGTTACAGAATAAGGTGATTCACCAGGTAAATGTTTTGTGGAAAAACCACATGATTGAAGAGGCAACATGGGAATCTGAAAATTCAATGAGGGATAAGTACCCCCATTTATTCGATAAGTTAATAAATTGCGGGGACGCAATTTTCTAAAGGGGGGAAGGATGTAACATCCCAAGTAAGTAATGAATAATAGATATTTTTATCTATGTCTATTGATGAATTAGATAGTGTTTTAAAGGCTTAAAATGAAAATAAATCCAATCTTAAGCATGAAATACACTAATATTTTTAAAAGATTGTTTTACTGCCTTTTGATGGAAAACCATTTTTAAATCTATATTTTGACAATTTTATAAGCTATGTTTGTCAAAATTAAATTATTCTTTATGATTGGGACATCAAAATTTACTTTGTGTGAATTTTTGGTATTTTTCCGACAATGTTCATTTTTTAATTAATAGTGAAAAATACTGCATTTTACATCAAAACTGCATTTTAATATAATTTATTTATATTATTATATTATCTTTTGAATTGGTTTTTAAGTGAAATTAGAATATATTTTTACCATTTAATCCAATGGTGGTCATTGTAATCAATTTCACTTTCAAATTGGACTTAAACTTGTGTCAATCTTTTGATACTTATTGTTTCATAAAAACACGTTGTTTGTCATGACAGCAGGAATTAATTATTAAATTAATTAATGCAACTTATATGTTTTTAATTTTTTAAGATAGACATCATTTTTGAATTTGGGATATCAAATATATCTTTGGGTGAAGTTTTGGTATTTTTTTGAAAAACTTCAATTTTTGATGAATAGTGAAACTACTAAGTGGTACTTATAAAAACTGATTTTCCATTTAAATGAAATTTTGCCACCTTTGTGTTTTGAATTTCAAAAATCCAACATAAATGGTTGTCATTAAGAAGTAAAATTTGGTTCAATGGGAATAAAATAAATTTTTGGTGAATAGTAACTTATTAAGTTTTTAATCGCGATTAGTGGTAATTAGTGTAGTTTAAGGTAAAAATAATGTTTTAATAATATGATATGAGCTCAACACATGTCCTAACCTCATTGGATGTGTCATGGACGACCAATAAAATCCATGGGTCAACTTGGGGACCCCATGGAGCCACTTTGGTTGGGAAATGACATAAATAACGTTTTATTTAATGTAAAAGTAAAAATGACACAAACATGAGTTGTTTTATTAAGACAATTTTTAAATGTGGTTATACAATTCAGATTTTTGATTATATATATTCATTGGAAATATAAAAAGATTTCATACATCATAGTATTTTTTTTATAATTTTTAGACATTAAATAAATAAAATTATTTATGACATCATAATGACATAGCGATTACCTCATTAATAAAGGATTTAAATAAAATGAAAAGATAATGTACAATCTATAACCTACACATGTCCAAAACCTATTGGGTGGGTATATTTCAAACCCTTATCACCTTATCCTCGAATTATATCAATGTGGGACCTTTTAAATCCGAAAATCATTTTCAAATAAAGTAATATTTCTTTACATTGCAAGAGTGCCCCTCCTCTCCTCTTATAAAAGGCCCCCACCTCTACCTCCTTACCCACACTTCCAAAGCCTTTGGCTCGGAAAAACCCTGCCCATTTTATCTCTCCACCTCCCTCTATTACTTATTAAAGCCTCACTTTGGGAAGAAGTCTTCCCAAGGAAGCCTTTGAGCTCATACCAAAGGGAGTTACCCGATTTTAAGGTAATGTCTTTACTTGAGTCCTTTTGTTTTATTTTACTTCTCCAACCCCCTAAACTCTTTTTATTCATTTATTTTGTAACAAATACAGTATCTTCAATATACTATTATGTTTTTATAATAAGGATTCGAGCTACACTTACACACACGTACATCTAATGGTTAAAGAATATACTGTTTCCGTGGATGACGAATTTCTGCCTCTCGAAACAATGATTGTACAACATTCATATAACACCTTCAAAGGTGGCCATTAAGATGTCAATATATTTATATATGATATATAATATGCCTATGTTTTCCTTAAGCTTCTGTATTTTTCATTTTGGGTATACCTTTATGGTTTCCATTATGGGTAAACGCGATATCTTCATTTAAGGAAGTGCGGACTACCGCCCCATCAAAGTGATTTGATTCATCAATACTATATTTGGGAATTATAAAGGATGGAGTTATGATATTATATATGATATTAAACTAGAAATTATAATATACCTTTATACCATTATGATTCCATTCTATAAAATACGAAATAGAAATGAAAGTAGCGTTCATGCGTACGTACGACTTACCGTCTCAATGAATGGTGCATTTCATTTCTTACCTCTAAATGATTATGTAATATTATAAATGCACGTATATACTGGATATATATGATATATATGATATATACATAATGATTATAATTCTGTATATAATTTATACATGAACAACTTGTAATTATAAAGGGTTTATTTTGACTCAAGTACCAATGATCGTTAAAAGGACCGTTATTAACTTAAATAATTACATTGTGTTCATGACATGGAAATAAGTGATATAAATGGAATAATGAACTTGAAAAAGGTTCTTAAGAAAGTATAAATTAACTCAAGTTTATTATTCAGGACATTAAAGAACGATCGAGTCAAGTCGGACCCGAGGTACGGGACTTCGTCTCAATCTCCTTTCATTGAGGCATATTTAATTTTATACACAACTTTATTTTATATGGTGTATAAACCCCTTTGAATTTTATGTTTATCCAAAAGGAATCTTTTTTATACAAAGCGTTTTACAAAACGACAAAAGGGAATGTTTTTTTCGTACATATGTGGCGACAACGACTTCTCCACCGCCGTAACCGTTATTTGGGTTTCGGATTCCTCTACAAGCCATACCTTATTTTTAAAATAAAAATAAATACCATGTTTTACTTTTCTTTTATTTTGGTATTGAAAATGGTTTTCGGGATGTTTTTATATCAATGTGTTGTATTGATATCTTGTGATTGAAAGGTGGAGATGTTATGTTTCCTTTATGCATGTTTTATGTGATACGATTATGTTGAGGTTCTTGGGCATTATTATGAAGATGGGTGGTTCCATGATAAACTAAGTGCGGGTGAGCCCGATATAGCACTCCAATGCATTCGGTAATGCAAAGGAGTGAAACGTTAAGGTTTCTCTGAATAGATTTAGGGAATATACTATGATGGGTATTCCAAACATAACCAAGAGGGTTTCTCCCTACGCAAGAATGTTATGAATGCCTCAAGTTACCTTTATGTCTTATGATTTCTATTATTTATTCATGATTTTATGAGGTATGTTAATGTTCTTATGTTTTATGGGTAAAGTATGATTTCATTATTATTTATATATGAACTTATGTTTCCTTTCCATATTTTTATAACCCATACTGAGCTTTTTATGCTCATCCCAAGTTTTTTTGGAAATGATTTTCACAGGTCAGGGTAAAGGTACATGATATGATGATAGTGTCATGGAAGTGTCAAGAAAGAATCCATGTTTTATTTTAAATATGTTCTATTGATGGGAAAAAATGAATACTATCTTTATGTAACCACTTTGTTTAAATGTGGAATGTAATGCAAGTTTTATAATCTAATTCTCTAAAAATCTAAACCTGAAAAGATCCTCAATGTGTAATCTTATAATAACTCAAGATTAAGTAAGGTTTAAGGATAGGGCCTTATAGTTGGTATCAAAGGTCGGTTTAGATAACTTTAGGAGTTAGAATTTTATTAAATGATTATCCAAAAATATTTTTTTGAAATGATATAGTGTTTGAAGATTACCATGTTGCTTCATCTAAGACATGTTTGTTCAGAATGGTTTTCTGCAGAGGAAACAGGGAAGTAGTTCTAGGAAGGCATACAGAAGGAAATAACCTTCCGAATCAGCATCCTGAAATGGTTGGAATTGGAACTGAACAGTTTGTTGCAGTAATGGAACAATTGACTCAGGCGATAAATGGTGGTGGTATCCATGCACGAGATCAGCCAGATCAACCGCAGAGGAACATGTCAGTGGTGGAACATTTCATGGGGCAACATCCCCCATAATTCAGAGGATCATCTGACCCTGTGTTAGATGAAGGGTGGATTAAAGATCTGGAGAATATTTTCGATGTCATGGGGTGTTCAGACAATCAAAAGGTTAGTCTTGCTATTTATCATTTGGATGGTGAAGCAGATTAGTGGTGGTCGATGGTTAAGAATATCAGGGACGCTGATGAGATTGATGCTCTCGACTGTGATGAATTCAAAGGTATGTTTCTTGAGAAGTATTTTCCTAAGGCTATTCGACTTAGGATGGAAAAAAAATTCTTGTAATTGAGGAAAGAGGAAGACTCAGTGGCTACCTATGAAGAAAGGTTCACTCGATTGTCAAGGTATGATCCAAATTTTATCCGAGACCTTGATAGTAAAATCAATCGTTTTTACTCAAGATTAAAGCCAAAATATCGAAGGGAATTGGCTTCTCGTGAGTTTAAAAGTTATGAAAAGCTTGTTCGATGTGCTAAGAAGGTGGAAATGGAGTTTGCCGATGATCAAGTTTTCTACAACAACCAGTAGAAGAAGAGACCGAGGTGGCAGGAGAAAGGAAATAATTCTTCAAAAAGTTCTGATGGTAAGAAAAATAAGTTTCCAATTTGTGATAAATGTTGGAAAAGGCATGCTGGGGAATGTCTTCTGAATTCTGGAAAGTGCTACCGATGTGGTAAGGTGGGACATAAGGCTCGTTATTGCACTGAAAAAGATCAAGGTGAAGGTAAGACCAAATTTGATTTATAGTTATTAAAATGTTTTAAGTGCAATGAGATGGGTCACTATGAAAACGAGTGTCCGACAAAGAGATTGAGTGATGGGAAGCAGTTAGACTACAAGCAGAAAGGGGTGGTGAAATCCTTTGCAACTACTTCAGCAGATGTCGGGCCATCAAATGAAGTTGTATCAGGTACTTTGTTTGTTTTTTCAGATTATAACAGTGTGTTGTTTGATTCGAGGTCTACACATTCTTTCATCTCTGAAACCTTTTATAGTAAAATGGGAATACCATCTTAAGAAATGACTCCTGAACTTGTGGTAAAAACATCTGGGGAAAATTTTGATGCAAAAAGAATTTATAAAAATATTCCTATCCTTATCTGTGGAAAGAACCTACTTTCAAACCATATTGTTTTACCTCTAGTAGAGTTTGATGTTATCCTGGGTATGGATTGGATCTCTATTTACCATGCTAAGATTGACTGTAGAGATAAAGAAGTTTCTTTTCTGAAAGACTTTCAGTTTGTGTATAAGAATGAACCCTTACTGTTGATAACATATCAAGAGGCCGAGAAACTTGTAAAAGATGGAAATGAATGTTACCTTGCACACATCGTTGAAAATAAATGAACTGTTCAGATTAATGATGTGCCCGTGGTGAATGTGTATCCTGATGTTTTTCCTGATGAGTTGCCTAGAATAATACCAGATCGGGAAGTTGAGTTTACTATTGACTTAGTTCCTGATGCTAAGCCAATTTCAAAACCCCCTTATCGAATGGCCCAAATTGAACTTTTAGAGTTGAAGGAGCAATTGCAAGATTTATTAGAAAAAGGTTTCATTCGACCTAGCACATCACCATGGGGTGATCCTATTTTATTTGTTAAAAAGAAATATGGTTCTATGATACTTTGAATTGATTATAGGGCCTTGAATAACATCACTATTAGGAACAAATATCCTTTGCCTCATATCAATGATTTGTTTGATCAGCTCTAGGGAGCTCAGTATTTTTCAAAGATTGACCTGAGATCGGGGTACCATCATTTGATGGTAATGGAATCAGATGTTCCGACGACAGCGTTCCGTACAAGATATGGCCATTATGAATTTGTAGTAATGCCTTTTAGTAACCAATGCACCTGCTGTATTCATGGATTTAATGAATATAATTTTTCATGAGTTCTTGGATAAGTTTGTTCTGGTTTTCATTGATGATATTTTGGTGCTTTCTAAAAGTAAAGAAGATCATGAAAGACATTTAAGGGTTATCTTGAAAACCTTAAAAGAAAAGAAACTGTAGGAAAATTCAAAAAGTGTGAGTTTTTGTTGCAACAAATTTCTTTCCTTGGTCATATTGTTTCTAAAGATGGAATAACTGTTGATCCTGCAAAAACAAAAGTTATGGAAGAATGGCCAAGACCCACAAATGTAACCGAGATTCGTAGCTTCCTTGGTTTTTAAGGCTATTACCGAAGGTTTGTTAGAAATTTTTCACGGTTATCTAGTCCAATGACTAAGCTAACTCGGAAGGGTGTTAAGTTTATCTGGACAAAAGAATGAGATGATTTTTTTTCAGGAATTGAAAAAAAGATTGGTGAATGCTCCAGTTTTGGCACTATCTTCCAGGAATGGTGAGTTTGTTATATACAGTGATGCTTCATTGAAAGGACTTGGTTTTGTCCTAATGCAGAATGATCAGGTAATTTCTTATGCTTCACTTCAGTTGAAAACTCATGAGGTAAATTACCCTACACATGATTTGGAATTAGCTGCTATTTTTTTCGCTTTTAAAATTTGGAGGCATCATTTGTATGGAGTAAAGTGTGAAATATATACCTATCACAAAAGTTTAAAGTATATATTCACTCAGAAAGAGTTAAACATGATACATAGGAGATGGCTGGAATTAATCAAGGATTATTATTGTACAATTAATTACCATCCGGGAAAAGAAAATAAAGTGCCCGATGCTTTGAGTTGAAAAAGTAATGCTTCATTAGCAATGTTACATTTGGAACGTGATCCTTTGGTTAAGGATTTGATGAAATTTGGAATAGAAGTTGTTGGTGCAAGATGTACTTTTGTTTTGTTTTAGATATCAGTGAAATATTCTCTATCAAACAGAATCAAGCAAGCACAGAAGCAAGACAGTGAGTTGCAGAAAAAGGTAGAGCTGGTTCAGAAAGGTAAGTTGCCTGAATTCAACATTGATAATGATTTTGTTTTGAGATTTGGAAAGAGATTGTGTGTGCCTTGTGATTCACAGTTGAAGAGAGATTTGTTATGTAAAGCTCATAGTTCTCCATTTTTAGTTCATCCAGGAAGTACTAAGATGTATAGAGATCTTTGGGAGTATTACTGGTGGGATGGAATGAAAAGAAATATTGCTGATTTTACTGTGAAGTGTTTGACTTGTTAGCAGGTTAAAGCAGAGCGGTAGTTACCGAAAGGGATTCTTTAGCCTCTACCAGTCCCATAGTGGAAATGGGAGAATATATCCATGGAATTTGTTGTGGGATTACTGAAGACATCTCGAGGTAATAATGCAATCTGGGTTATTGTTGATCGCTTGACTAAATCTGCTCATTTCCTTCCTATTAGAGACACTTTCTCTCTATATCAACTTTCTCGATTGTACCTTAAAGATATAGTTAGGTTACATGGAGTTCCTCTATCCATTGTATCTGATCGTGATCCCAGGTTCACTTCTAACTTTTGGAAAGGCCTTCAGAAGTCGTTGGGTACTGAATTAAATTTTATTACAACTTTTCATCCTTAATCAGATGGGCAGTCAGAACGAACAATTCAGACCTTGGAGGATATGCTACGAGCTTGTTTGATTGATTATTAGGGAAGTTGGGACCAACATCTTTCTTTGGTTGAATTTTTATATAGTAAAAGTTTTCATTCTAGTATACAGATGGCACCATTTCTGGCGTTATATGGGAAGCGGTGTCGAACTCCAGCTTTCTGGGATGAAGTGGGTGAAAGGAAGTTGATGATACCATAATTGGTAGAAGAGTTGGAAGAAAAATTTCAGCTGATACAGAAACACATGAGAACAGCTCATAGTAGGCAGAAGAGTTATGCGGACAACATGAGGAAAGATCTCTCTTTTGAGGTAGGTGATCATGTTTTTCTCAAAGTATCACCATAGAAAAGTGTGATGTGATTTGGTAAAAAAGGAAAGCTGAGTCCAAGGTTCATTGGACCATATGAAATTCTGGAGAAAGTTGGATCAGTTTCTTACCGAGTGGATTTACCTCCGAGTTTATCTCAGGTACACAATTTTTTTCACGTTTTGATGTTGAGAAAGTATATTCCAGATCCATCTCATGTTTTGAGTCCAGAGGTAGTTCAGCTGGAAGAGAACCTATCTTATGAGGAACAATCGGTCCAGATTCTTGACCACAGGGAGCAAGTGTTACGGAATAAGGTGATTCACCAGGTAAAGGTTTTGTGGAAAACCACTTGATTGAAGAGGCAACATGGGAATCTGAAAATGCAATGAGGGATAAGTACCCACATTTATTCGATAAGTAAATAAATTGAGGGGACACAATTTTCTAAAGGGGGGAAGGATGTACCATCCCAAGTAAGTAATGAATAATATAAATTTTTATCTATGTCTATTAATGAATTAGATAGTGTTTTAGAGGCTTAAAATGAAAATAAATCCAATCTTAAGCATGGAATACACTAATATTTTTTAAAGATTGTTTTACTGCCTTTTGATGGCAAACCATTTTTAAATCTATCTTTTGACAATTTTATAAGCTATGTTTGTCAAAATTAACTTATTATTTATTATTGGGACATCAAAATTTACTTTGTGTGAATTTTTGGTATTTTTCTGAAAATGTTCATTTTTTTAATGAATAGTGAAAAATAATGCATTTTACAACCAAACTGCTTTTTAATATAATTTATTTATATGATTAGATTATCTTTTGAATTGGTTTTGAAGTGAAATTAGAATATATATTTACCATTTAATCCAATGGTGGTCATTCGAATCAATTTCACTTTGAAATTGGATTTAAACTTGTGTCAATCTTTTGATACTTATTGTTTCATAAAAACACGCAGTTTGTCAGGACAGCGAACATTAATTATTAAATTAATTAATGAAACTTATATGTTTTTAATTTTGTAAAATAGACATCATTTTTGAATTCGGGATATCAAATATATCTTTGGGTGAAATTTTGGTATTTTTCTGAAAAACTTCAATTTTTGATGAATAGTGAAACCTCTAAGTGGTACTTATAAAAACTGATTTTCCATTTAAATGAAATTTTGCCACCTTTGTGTTTTGAATTTCAAAAATCCGACATACATGGTTGTCATTAAGAATTAAAATGTGGTTCAATGGGATTAAAATAAATTTTTGGTGAATAGTAACTTATTAAGTTTTTAATCGTGATTAGTGGTAATTAGTGTAGTTTAAGGTAAAAATAATGTTTTAATAATATGATATGAGCTCGACACATGTCCTACCCTCATTGTATGTGTCATGGATGACCAAGAAAATCCATGGGTCAACTTGGGGACCCCATGGAGCCACTTTGGTTGGGAAAGGACATAAATAACTTTTTATTTAATGTAAAAGTAAAAATGACACAAACATGAGTTGTTTTATTAAAACAATTTTTAAATGGGGTTATACAAGTCAGAGTTTTGACTATAAATATTCATTGAAAAGATAAAAAGATTTCCTACATCATAGTATTTGTTTTATAATTTTTAGACATTAAATAAATAAAAGTATTTATGACATCATAATGATGTAGAGATTACCTAATTAATAAAGGATTTAAATAAAATTAAAAGATAATGTAAAATCTATGACCTACACATGTCCAAAACCTATTGGGTGGGTATATTTAGAACCTGTATCACCTTATCCTCAAATTATATCAATGTGGTACCTTTTACATCCTAAAATAATTTTCAAATAAAGTAATATTTCATTACTTTCCAAGAGTGCCCCTCCTCTCCTCTTATAAAAGGCCCCACCTCTACCTCCTTACCCACACTTCCAAAGCCTTTGGCTCGGCCAAACCCTGACCATTTTGTCCCTCCACTTCCCTATCGTACTCCTTGAAGCCTCACTTTGGGAAGAAGTCTTCCAAAGGAAGCTTTTGAGCTCAAACCAAAGAGAGTTACCCGATTTTAAGGTATTGTCTTCACTTGAGTCCTTTTGTTTTATTTTGATTCTCCAACCCCCTAAACTCTTTTTATTCATTTCTTTTGTAACAAATACAGTATCTTCAATATACTAGTATGTTGTTATAATAAGGATTCGAGCTACTCTTAAACACACCTAAATCTAATGGTTAAAGAACATACTGTTTCCGTGGATGGCGAATTTCTGCCTCCCGAAACGATGATTGTTCAACATTCATATAACACCTTAAAAGGTGGACATTAAGATGTCACTATATTTATATATGATATATAATATGCTTATGTTTTCCTTAAGATTCTGTATTTTTCATTTTGTGCATACCTTTATGGTTTCCATTATGCGTAAACGCGATATCTTCATTTAAGGAAGTGCGGACTACCGCCCCCTCAAAGTGATTTGATTCGTTAATACCATATGTGTTATGTATAAAGGATGGAGTTATGATATTATATATGATATTAAACTGGAAATTATAATATACCTTTATACCATTATGATTCCTTTCTATAAAATACGAAATAGAAATGAAAGTAGCGTTCATGCGTACGTACGGCTTACCGTCTCCATGAATGGTGCATTTCATTTCTTACCTCTAAATGATTATGTAATATTATAAATGCACGTATATACTGGATATATATGATATATATGATATATAAATCATGATTATAATTTTGGATATAATGTATACATGAACAAATTGTAATTATAAAGGTTTTATTTTGACTCAAGTACCAATGATCGTTAAAACGACTGTTATTAACTTAAATAATTACATTGTGTTCATGACATGGTAATAAGTGATATAAAAGGAATAATGAAATTGAAAAAGGTTATTAAGAAAGTATAAATTAACTCAAGTTTATTATTCAAGACATTAAAGAATGATCGAGTCAAGTCGGACCTGAGTTATGGGACTTCGTCTCAATCTCCTTTCATTGAGACATATTTTATTTTATACACTAATTTCTTTTATATGGTGTATAAACCCCTTTGACTTTTACGTTTATCCAAAAGGAATATTTTTTATACGAAGCGTTTTACAAAATGACAAAAGGGAATGTTTTTGTCGTACGTATGCGGCGACAATGACTTCTCTGCCGCCGTGACCGTTATTTGGGTTTCATCTTCCTCTATAAGCCATAACTTATATTTAAAAGAAAAATAAATACCATGTTTTACTTTTATTTTATTTTGGTATTGAAAATGGTTTTCGTGATGTTTTTATATCATTGTGTTGTGTTGATATCTTGTGATTGAAAGGTGGAAATGTTATGTTTACTTTATTCATGTTTTATGTGATACGATTATGTTGAGGTTCTTGGGAATTATTACGAAGACGGGTGGTTCCGTGATAAACTAAGGGCAGGTGAGCCCGATATAGCTCTCCAATGGATTGGGTAACACGAAGGAGTGAAACGTTAAGGTTTCTCCGAAGAGATTTAGGGAATATACTGTGATGGGTATTCCAAACGTAACCAAGAGGGTTACTCCCTACGCAAGAATGTTATTAATGCCTCAAGTTACCTTTATGTCTTATGATTTCTATGATTTATTCATGATTTGATGAGGAATGTTAAAGTCCTTATGTTTTATGGGTAAATTATGATTTCATTATTATGTATATGTGAACTTATGTTTCCTTTCCATATTTTTATAACCCATACCGAGCTTTTTATGCTCATCCCATGTTTTTTTTGGAAATGTTTTTCACAGGTCAGGGGAAAGGTACATGATATGATGATAGTGTCAAGGAAGTGTCAAGAAAGAATCCATGTTTTATTTTAAATATGTTCCATTGATGGGAAAAAATGAATACTATCTTTATGTAACCACTTTGTTTAAATGTGGAATGTAATGCAAGTTTTATGATATAATTCTCTAAAACTCTAAACATGAAAAGATCCTCAATGTGTAATCTTGTAATAAATCCAGATTAAGTAAGGTTTAAGGCTGGGGCCTTATATGATAACCCATCCAAAGAAATTCTTTTCACAAAAATTTCATCATAACAGAACTCATGGAAAAGAAATAGAATTCATAAACATCATTCCATCATAAACATAATCTATTCCAGGAAAGAATGTAATCCATATATCATATCCCTAGGAAAGTATAATTACTATCAAATAATTTTACCTTAGCCAGATAATGATTTATAAATATCACATAAAATAATTATTTAGGAAAATATCCTTTCCATTTGGAAATCATTTTTTAATATCACGCAATTATAAAGGAAATAATTTTTTAAAAGAACCTTGTCTTATTTTAAAGTAATATTCAAACCATTAAGGAATCAATATGGTGCTAATTATCTCACATTATATATAAGTAAAAAAAAATTCTGTATTTTTGTCAAAAAAGTCACAAAGTACCTCGTTTGGAAAATGAAAAAAATATTCCTTTAAAACCATTTTGTAAAAGCTAAAACCTTAGTAAAAATATTTTTCAGAAATTATAGGATAATAGTAAAATAAATCAAAAATATTTTCTAAACACATGGAAATGGAATAGAAATATTATCCAGTGGATACTTAAACATAAACAATCCTGAATATTGATGAGATTGTGAAACAAACCCTTACCGCTTTGGTAACTTTTGAATCATAATACCATAAAGGAAATAATCATAAAAGGATATGTAAATCCACACAAAATTAAAAATATATATCTAAAATTAATTAATGGGTAGTATATACACCAATAAAAGGAAAAACTTGGGGAATATGGCATGTTCCCCAAATAAATAAATGTGATAAAAAAATATCTTACCTTAAGTATTTTCTTTTGCTAGTTCATGTTAAAAAATCCTGTATTATAAAAATGTATTCATTATACATGTATTTAATAACTATAAATATATAATAACATGTATGATTTATTTATAAAATATTATCACCTGTTTATTAATAATTTCTTATTAAAATCACTATTCTGGGTTATAACTGCTTCGTTTTCCAAGCATGTTTCAGTCAGTATTTTTGGTCCTTATAATTTGATCATGGTTACATAATTTATATAAAGTTAATAATGGTATTAAAATAATATATATTCATTATATAAATATTTATAACCATTCATAAAAACTATAGATAGAAAAATTAACTACACCATTCATGGAGATGGAGGGTATTACGTACACAAGAAGGCATTTTCAATTTCTTGATTGATTGAATGAAAGAAAGGGAAATAATAATTAATATGTAAATAATTTTTATTATATCATATATATAGAATATATTCATAAAATAATTAATTATTAACATCTATCTGAAATATAAATGAAAAAAAATCACATCACATCGTTTGAATGGTAGTCCACACATACGCATGAGTGACGCTATCGTTTCCCAAAATATTGGATGATAAAAAGGTAGATGTGATATTATAATTAAAAAATTATAATTATGTTATAAATATCATATATAATAATTAAATCCATCATATTTACTATTACTAAAAAATGGTTACAAATAATTATTGTATCGTTATGTGGACGACAAGCCATACGTACGCACGAGCGATACATTCACTTCTAATTTGATAAGAAAGAGGGTTTATAATGATGTTCTCATAATTAAAGTGACATTTAATACTATTTAAGATACCAAAGTTATTATTTTATGGTATAGTTCATATATTTATATTAATTAAATAAGAGTATGAAAAGAAAGTGATCTATTAAATCAATTAGCTCTTCTTCAAAATCACTCCTTTAGATCTCCATTAAAGATCTCTATACTTGGTATTTAGGGGAGAATAGAACCTCCAAAATGTGGATCGGGATGTGTATAAGATAATTTTTTAGAGTATAGTTGATATATAAGGCTCATAATGGTGAAATAAAGTGAGGGAGTAGGTTTCATTTTATTATTGAGGTGAGGGGCACTTTTAGAATTTCAGAAAAGATTAAAATATATTAAGACTATTATAAATACAAATTATTCCAAAGGATAAATGCATAAGGGATGAAATTTTAGACTTTATATTATCCCATTTGTCTTATTTAATATTTTTATGACTATTAAATTATTTAATTAAATATTAATCCCATAAAATATCATTATTGCCAATATTGATATTATTCATTACTTTGACATTAAAAACACCAAGACTACAATTAATCTTTAAACCAACTATTCTATTATATCATAGAAATTTTATGTTAATATATATAATTAGTGCATGAAATCAATTATATCATATTATAATACATTTAATTTTTTTAATATCATTTATTTGATCTTTCCATTAATTGAATAACTACTCCATCAGTGGTGTGCATGCATTTAAGGTAATAATTTGTTTACTAAATATTTAAAATAAATTTTCTTAATGAAGATAAATATTTTATATTTAAAAATTCTATTCACAGTCTGACATATCCTCTAGGTATCCACATATTTAAAATATTATTCTTATTGAAAATAAGAGTGTGATATGTTTGACTTTTCATTAAATAAAATATTATAAAGGTCATAATCTTATCCAAGTGGTTCCAAAATGTCATAAATTCTAAAATTTCATGATTACGGTGGATATATAGTCATACAATAATATTTAGGTAAGTGTTTGGGTAATTTAATGGTTCTTATCATTTTATTTTTTTCTAGAGTTTTTAAAATCATTTAATTGATTTTTCTACTGCTTGCACAAGAACTGTGTTAGTGTTGAATAATAATTTTAGGAAATTAAAACTAAAAAATAAATTTATCTCATAAATATTAATTAATTATTATTAAGATAATCCTCTAAATTCATTCATTTTTTATATTTAATCATTACCATGTTAAGAAATCTAATTTAATTTGTTTTTTTACTTTTATATCCTTGTGCAAGAATTCACATTCATTTGGATAAATTGTTTTTATATAACACCAAAATTCTAAATTATTAGTAAAAATTGTCATTTATAGATTAATTTTAATAATTTTGTCATGAAAACACTTTATAACTCTTAATTATTATCTATAATACACTGAATTGGGATTTTCTAGTGTTGCACAAGAATTGCGTCATCACTGAAAATGATTATCAAAATTTTCAAGAAATAAATTATCATTTAAATGTTATAAATTATTTTTCTATGATATTTATATTATAATATTTTACAAGATTTATTCCATAAGTTTAATAACCTTTTTATCATAATTTTGTCTTAACTATATCACAAAAGATACTGTATTTAAAAAAATGTATTTCCTACTTTTCAACAACAATTTAACTTTTTTTGAATATTTGAAAAAATCCAACATAGATTATTTTTGATACAATATTTTTAAAAATTAAGATTAATTTTTCAAGTAAATTTTCTAAAAAATCCATAAATTAATTATAATATTCACTCATAGAATAAAGGAGAACTAATTTTTTTAAGAAAACATATTTTTGATGAACAAAATGACTTTTCTAAAAATTGTGTGATTTTTTTAATAAATTTACAATACACACATATTGAGTTGAAAATTTATATTTATTTCATAAATTTTTTATACTTATTAATTATCAAAAATTAAATGGTCACTTTATAACAAAAATATAATATTTTAATAATGTTTCGTCATTCGTCTAAACTCATTGTTGCGTGGAATACAAGCTATCAAAGAAATCAACTTTCTAAAAAATCTATTCCATAAAAATCTTGATGTGTTACATTATAGTACCCTTAAAATTAATTTCTCCCTATAAATTATTCACATTGATTAAAATTGATTAGGATACCTATTCATCACATCCTCTAGTTACTACATAGCTTCCTAAAATTGGTGGTCTCACCACAAAACATTAATCAGGAGACTGGTCTTATTTCATAGAACAATATCTATATGATCTATAATCTTTTATAGTCATTATTAATAAGAATAATGAATCACTACTAGTATGACCTATTAGTTTAGTACATGTGAAGGATCACGTCTCTAATTCCTTGGGAGAGATACGTTGAACACATCATGAACTTGAGAGAGATTCGGTGGAAGCACCAAATGGTAAGAAATAGTTTTGATACGATCAAGAATTTCAAATGGAATGATAGTTTTCCCTTTTTTCTTCCACATAGAATTTTATAGAAAGTCCTAACCAATATCAAATTCTATATCATGTCAATGATTTTTAGAATAAAATTTATGTCAACTTTGGTTGTCCCTATGTATTTTTTAATCAATCTAACATTATCTGTCATCTTATCACCTTGCTCGATTCCCAATATATTCTCTCTCCAACTTAAATCAAACTTTTTATATTTTTGTACATCTTACAATATAGGTATTTATAAGGATCCATATGAATAAAGGACTGAAATATATTATTATAGTAACATTATACCAAATGAAGGTGTCGATCTTGACATCTTTTTAAATACATATAATAAGATCCTAGTATATCCCAATAGGAATTGAATTTTTCTCTCAGACTAACCATCAAGCTAATTATGATATAAAGGGTTGCAACTCAACTCTGTATCTAGATCTTACTGAAGACTTCATGAAAATATAGAGGTAAACATAATATCCTAATTAGATATAATTTAATGCGACAAATAATGAAACATTACCCCTTCCTTAATGTATATTCTAACAGGAGGATCCAGTGAGAAATATTCTCTGATACCATTAAAATTCTCTAACATCAAAATGTGGTTAACTACAACCCATAATTACCCAATTATCAAATATAAGATAAATACTTAAGGTTATTATTACCTTTATTCTTTTTTACACAAAGTATAAAGGCATTCCTCTTTAAATAACTCTTTCACTAAAACATATACAAAACCAAAGGATCTTATTTCCATAAATGACACTTAAAGTATCATTAATAATGATAAACCCCCATCACATAAAAATATAAAAACAGTTTTCAATGACTTTGAACTAATTATAAACCTTAAACTCATCAACCCATGATGATATCAATAATTATTAATTTATTATTACATAGAGATATATACACTTCTAAAAGTTAATTGACCCTTTATTCCTTATATAAGATCTTATCTTATACAAAAACATTTTCATTGAACAAATGGGTTTATCCTTGTACGCATATAATTGAAATGTGATTTCATTATTCAATAATTCATGTATAGGGATATAATCACATGAAATTTCACTAATGGATGACCAATAATATTTTTCATTGGTCTCATTCTAAAAAATAAAAATAAAAATGAAATCCCAATATTATGGGGGAAGGATAAGTGTTCTCTAATTATCAGGATTCACTTCATCCATTATGATTATATAATATTTCCCTTTTTCAATTTTCTTTAGTGGTTATTGTGTCTTATCATTCACATTAGACCTTATAATGTGAAATTTACCTTCATAACTCAAAAAATACATGCACTTGAAACACTAGAGTGTGGGTGGTTCATTAGTTAGATTCTAATTTTACTCTGTTGTATTAACCAATATATTTATCACATTTTTACATTAATGGTAATTATGACCCACCTTTCCACATTTAAGGAACCTTACACTTCCATTCAAACACATTCCGTGATGTTTCTTCCCACTTTTTTGGCATTTATATGGTTGATATTTGTTTCCACCATGTGATTTATTTAAGCTTTCATGGGACCCAATCTATCTGTTCTTATCAAAACCATGGTAATGACTGGAATATAAATTTTACATTTATACATTGAGTGCACATATAATGATTTATTTTTAACCATTAAAGAATATTATAGCTAATTAATTTTGGAGACATAGTTTTAGGACATGAAAGAAGTGATCAATTTTACTTTCATGGTTTAAAATTATACCAGAGGAATACCTAGAAATAATTTTAAAATTGGAATCATATGTACCAATGTATTCATCATCCTTTTGCTTCAAATCAAGAAATTACTTTTCTCTATTTTTATGTATAATAATAGGGATATACTTTTTAAATAGTATCCCCTTAAAATTATTTCAGTCCATGGATTAAATTTCTTCCTCTTGCCTATTATTATTGATAAGATTCTATCATTGATCTAATTCTCCTTCCAAACATTAAATAGCAAGGAAAAATTTTCATGTCCTATGTATTAAGGAACAAAAAAATATTTTCTAAAAGATTTTGATTCATTTATCATTAAAAAGTTAATCAAAATATCCACTAAAACATGTGGATGGTTACTCATGAATGATTTAATATTATGTTTCCACTATTTTGATCATTTGTATGCTCAAAATGATTCAAAGCCAAAGAAACATGGGTTATAATAGAAATAATATTTTGTATTCCAAATCTCATAACATTTGGATGATCAAGAGAAAAATCATTTCATTGTCTATCGTAATCAGCATTATCATGATTCCTTTGGGTTCCAACCATTGACTAGAACCAGAAAGCATAATGTGAGAAACAAAAATCATAGTGGATAACCACATAATTCTGAAAAACATATATAGAATGTATAAATATCATCACCTTATTCTATAAAACCTTAGGTTTAACCTAGGTAATTCATGATAATTATAAAAATATTAGGATTGTATCCTATACTTAGTCTAATCCCTAAGGTTTTCATAAAATTTTTCAAATTCTCATCTCTGAAGATTTTTTAAAACCTACTCTGATACAAACTTTAAAGGTCTAAGATTTTTTTTACACATACATTAAATATATTTTTATAAATATTAAATATATAAAATACAAACCATGTTATAACCTAAAGGATTAGATTCTTTGGATATTACACATATAATCATCTTATTTTATTAAAGATATTAAATATCTACGAATAATATATTCTCATATAATACTCCTCTTATAAATACCCTACCTAAACCTTTATTCCTAACTTGGGGAAGGAAACATAAGAAAGGGTGATCTCAGATGTTCAGTAAGGGTAAACATTGGTGATATCAATCTATGATCACATTAAAACATAAGATAATAATAAGGTTATGTAATCCTGAACATAAAATAAAAATTTCATACCCAAACTTTCATGAACCATAAACATAATTCATGTCATAAGACAATATCATTTTCGAAAAACATGGGGCATATGAGTGAGAAACCATCATAAATAAATCATGAACCGTAAGATCATATCATAATAGCATGTCATTAACTTATATATAGAAACCATTTAATATGTCAAAGTTAACTACTAAGACCATCAAATAAGAATTAAATAACCATTTCCCATTATATGTCAGGATGAATCAGTTTCACATTGGGGATAAGGATAAATCTATATCTCATTTTGGATCAGGACACACCAGTTCCCCATTATTGATTTGAAACTAACTGTTTCCAATATTGTTTCAAGCCCAGCAACTTATTTCCCTCAACAATCTCATGAGATATAATTCATTACCTAATGCATTATAGGGAGATATAGGTACCACCCATAATATAATGAAATCTATATATACATGTTCCACAAGATCAAAAAACATTCAGCTTATCATATTACATTAAAATAAATAGGTTTGATAAACATTTCATTATAGTACAACTCATGGAAAGGAAATAGAATTCATAAAAATCATGCCATAAAAAACATAAACCATTCAGATAAAGAATAAGGATGGAATTATTATTTAATATCCCCAATAAATTATAAGTAACATAAAATAATGTTATCTAAGTTGGAAAATTATTTTTAACGATCAGTTGAAACAATTCTTGAAGAAAATATCCTTTCCATATTGAAATAATTTTTTAAAAGTTGTGAAAATATAAAGTAAATAATTTTATTTGAAAATAACCTTGTATGATTTTAAAGGATACTTTAAATCATTAAGGTTTCATGATGGTTGAAAATTTTCTCATGGCGTATAAGTTAAAAAACCATTCCATTTGTATTTTTTGTTGAAAAAGTGACAAAGTACCTTGTTTGGAAAATGACAAAAAGTTTCATTTAAAATTGTTTTAAAAAACATGAGTAAAATAGTTTATTTTTTTAGGAGAATATTAAAAATATTTTTGACATATATTTTTAGAAATCATGTACATTTAAGAGAAATATTCCCCATAGAAGACTTAAACATTAACAATCCCTAATAATGGTGAGATTGTTATATATACCCTTACCATTGTGGTAAATTTTGAATCATAATGCCATGAAGGAAATAAATATAAATGGACATGTAAATCACCAAAAAATTATCAAGATATATCCTAAAGGGAATTAATGGGTAGTATATAAACCACTCAAAGTAATCAAGGGGTGAGTATGGCATGTGTCCCACGGAAATAAAAGCCAGAAAAAAATAACTTACCTCAACTCTTGACTTTCCTTGTTCATCTTCAAACCTCATATATAATAAATATTTCTTTATTATAAATTTATTATATAAAAATAAATCTAAAATACCATTTATTATTTATTTATAACATATTATTACCCATTTATTTATAACTTATTATTAAAATCACTATTCTGGGTGAACGTCGTTTTCTAAGCATGATTTAAATTAGCGGTCCTGGTCGATACACATTGATCATGGTTCCATAATTTATAGAGGTTTTATAATGGTATAAAAATAATATATAATCATTATATACCTAATTATAATCATTCATAATAATTATATATAGAAAAATGAACTACACCACTCATGGAGATTCTAGGTCGTACATATTCATGAATGTTGTTTCCATTTTTTGATTGATGGAATGAAAGAATGGTAAATAATAATTAATATTTGATAAATAATTATTATATCATATATATCCTATATATTCATCAAATTAATCCTTATTATCATCCATGTGATATATAAATGAAAAACGAACCACATCGCATCGTGGAGATGGTATTCCACACGTAAGCACGGGCGATGTTATTATGTCCCAAAAGATCAGATGATAAGAAGTTAGATATTATATTATCATTATAGTAGTATAATTATTTCATAATTATTATATATAAAAATTAAACCCATCATAATTACCAACAATAAAATATGGTGATGAAAAATTAATTGTACCGTTATGTGGAGACGGTAAGCTGCACGTACGCACTAGTGATACTTTCACATCTTATTGGACAAGAAAGAGTGTGTATAATGGTGTTTTAATAATCCTAATAACATTTAAAAATATTTAGTATATTAAATTTATTATTTCATGACATATATAATAGAATTATAGAATTTAAAGAAGAGTAAGAAAATAAAGTGATTGGTTTGAGCGATTATCTTTTCTTCAAAATGACTCTTTCAGATCTCCTCTAAAGGGTATAAGGATAGTCATTTGAGAAGAAAAGAACCTATATAATGTGGACAGGAAAGTGTAGGAGACAATTTTTCATATTACAGTCTATATAGGAGGTCCAAAGAGGTTATGTGAAGTGAGGGAGGTGGTGTCCTTTTATGATTGAGGTAAGGTCCATTTTGGAATTTCTGGAAAGATTAAAATATATTAAGACAATTATAGATCCAAATGATTCCAAATGGGAAATAAATTCATATTGGGTGAAGATTTAGACCTTAAAATACCCCCTTATTCTTTTTTCATATTTTTATTATTCTTGAATAATTTATTAAAATATTAATTCCATAAAATATCATTATTTTTAATTTTGATACTGTTAATTACTTTGACATTAAAAACATCAAGACAACAAGTCAAATTAAAAACAACTATTTTATTATTTCCTGAAAATGAAATTGTAATATATATAGTTTTTATATGACCTTAATTAACTCAAATTATAATACATTAAATATTTTTAATATAATTTGTTTTATATTATTTTAATTAATCAAATAATCACTGCATCATTGTTTTGAAGGCATTTAAGGTAACTATTTTTTCAATAAATATTTAAAATAAATTAAAATTATTAATATAATCCTTTTATATTTAAAAATAATATTTATATCCGAACATATACTTTAGATAGAAACATATTAAAAATATTTCACTTATTGAAAATAAGAGTGCGACATGTTTGACATTTCATTAAATAAAATATTATAAAGGTCATAATTTTAACCAAGTGGTTCCAAAATATCATAAATTAGACCCTTTAATTATTATATTTTATATATAATTATTAAATAATATCTAAGTATGTTTTTTATTCATTTAAAACATCTTATCATTTTATTTGTTTTAGAGTTTTTAAAATCCTTTTATTGATTTTTCTTCTACTTGTACATGCACTGCGTCAATGTTGCCTAAGAATTTAAGGTAATTAAAAATTAAAAATAATTTAAAAACATAAAATTAAATTAATTATTCTCATTATAATACTTTATATTCATTAATTATATATATTTACTCATATCTATGTCAAGATGTCTTATTTATTTTGTTATTTTGACTTTTCTATCCTTGCAAAAGTATTGTGCAATAATTTAGATAAAATTATTGTTATATAATATAAAATTAGAAATTATCAATCACAATAATCATTTACAGATTATATTTAATTAAATTATCATTGAAATACTTGATACCTCTAAATTATCTATAAGACACTAAAGTTATTTTTTTGAGTTTTGTGCAAACACTGCGTCACCACTAAAAATGAAACTCTAATTTATCATAAATTAAATAATAATTTTCATATGTGGAATTATTTTTATATTATATTTATATTATGTGTTCATACATGAATCATTAAATAATTTTAATAACTTTTTTCATAATAACTATGACTTGAAAATATCAAAAAAGATACTGTATGTTATAAAAAACTATATTTTAATATTATTCGCTAAAAAATTAATATTTTTTTAGAAAATTATAAAAATATCACCATAGAATAATTTTGATATTTTGAGCTCCAAAATGAAGTTAGTTTTTTCAAAATAAATTTCTATAACTTCTATTAGTTAATTATAATATTCACTCGTAAAGGAAAGAAAAACTCATTTATGATGAAAACACAATTAAAAAAAATAAATTGAATTTTCTAAAAAATGTGTGATTATTCTCTAAGAACATACCAATACATTCCAATTGAGTTAGAACATTATATTTATTTCATAAATTATTTATTCGTATTAATTATCTCCAATTTAATATCTAGGTTATAATTGACATAAAATATTTTCATAATGTTTTGTGGTTCGTAAGATATCGATGTTGGGTGAAACACAAGCCAGCGAAGAAATAAAATTATTTAAAAATCCATTTCATAAAAAATTCAGGGCGTTACAAGATGTCCCCTTTTTTTTAGGATGTTCTAAATAACTTCACTTGTTTTTGTATAATATGTTAACATGCTTTCTGGGTGCGGGTAGGAGTCTATGCCTTGTCAAAGATTTCCTCTATAGTATATCAATATGGTTATATAGTGAGAAAGAAAATGTGTCCACACTCTTGGTTGATGATGTTTTGGTTCCCATGAAGGGTTTACTAGGAAATTTTGTATGGTTGAACTAAGTTTGAACCATTAGGGTGTCATTCTTAGTGGACTGGGGGCTAGATGTCTTATGGATTTGGAAGTAGTGATTACCATCAGGAGCCCTTTGGGGAGACTCTTATGTTGGTATAATGTTATTAGTGACCTCTTGATCCACCTCCTTGAGATTAGGGAGGTATTTTTTTCTTCATTTTGGGAATATTATCCAAAAATGATTTGAAAAGGAAATGTGTGATACTTACATAATTTCCACCATTTGTTTCTTGGAATATGATTATTCGGGTTCTATGTCCTGATGGGATTCACATGTGACCTCTAGTGTTGGGATTATATAGTTTAGATGGTATTCCAGAATTAGTGCATTTTCTACCCAATGTTGAAGGCTTTGCATGGGCGACAGTGTCACATGGTTCAATAATGACCCATCATGTACAATGGCATATGCATAATTTTTTCATGATTAGTAGAACGTAATATAGATCTAAGGGAGTTATATTGAATATGCCTTTGGTTTTCAATAAGAACAAATAAAGAAAACCTATCTAGCTAGCATCACAAGTAAATATATTCATTCATGACTAAATTATTTTAAGCAACCATTTATGGAATAGTTTATATTTTATAATAAAAAATTGCTTAACATATTGGAGACTCAGTTAGTTTTGTTAATAAGACATTCTCGTGAGGTTCACCATTTTTGTTTTGCACCCAAAGAGGTGGCAGTTATCCATTTATGAGAAATTACCCACAATATTTATATGGTTTCCAATAGATATTATTTGTGGATCTAGAAACACCCAATAGTTCCCATATCTATAGGGAACTATGGACCTACCTTCCAAGGGTAGGTGGTCATTGGGGTGTCTTATTGATGACACATGAGGACTCTCATTTTTCATGAGGATGTGAGGTTATACTCATAACACCCTATTGGGGGGGGGGGGTATTTCCTAAATGAGGAATTTATTATATATTTAAGAAATGTTTATGAATCATTCGCAAATACCAATATGACACAGGTTTACCTTATGTTTTCAATCAGTTATTAACATATGAGGAAGTGACCATTTATGTGTTTCAGAGTTTATCCATCAATTGTACCATTTATACGTATCATAGGTTCTCCATTAATGGTATCATTTGTATGTATAAATGGTTTTACATATTATTTAGATATTATTTTGTGATTCATGAATTTATATTCTATGGTTTAAATCCACATAGTTGGGAACTCTAGAATTTATCATACTCTACGTAGAAGATTATTGTTTTAATGTTAGTAGTGATACCCTGATGGGGTTTCCCATATATCACCTTAAAATGAATTAGAACCAATGTTGTTTGATGTTACCTAATGAGACCCAATGAATCTTTTATTGTCTTATTATAAGGACCAAACCACATAGTTTAATTTCACACGGTATGAAAATCTTGGTTAATGATTCCTAGAAAAGGATAGGGTGACACTTATTTATGTTCATCCCTTGATAATTAAAAGGAACTAAAAGGGATAAATCCCTATGGATAGGGGAATTATATCATTATCAATATGTCCTAATAATAGGGTTGATGGGATGAAGATATTGGGATTAAACCTTAAGTAATCATCTTACATATCATGTCAGTATGGGAATCAAGTCCCACATAGTTTGGAATGGTTGTGGATTACACCTAAAGGGGATGCATAAGGATAGAATTTTGACTATACTAGTGACGTGATTGACCTGCGTCCATGACCGCATATGATTCATGCTTTATTTGATAAACAAGGGATACTAGTAGGTTATTCATGTTTCAAAATTAGTTTCAATTGGGATCACACTTGAACCAGAAGCCCATAGCCAAATTTATGTCCTCATTTGCTGATGGATGGGAAATGGCTGATGGAATACAGGAGGAATACAACATCCTACAATAAAGGATAAGGTTGTAATCTAAGAGGTATTCACATAATAATTTGAATCTATTCTACTGAAGTATCAGATTGAGGCTATGGATGGGTGGTTAGGAAGAAATTCTATGGGATTACTCTCTAAGGGATGCCTGTTGTAATCTTTTGAATACTTCTAAAACCCATTAGGGCTTACACATCCATTATTTAGATTACAAAAGGTTCATATATTTCTTGGTTCACTTCTCAATATAGGATTATTGTGGGAAATTAATTTCTATACTTGAATTGGGAAAGGTCCCACAACATCAACCGGGAATGGGGTTCTCGTTACCAAGGGGATACATAATCACAAACACATCAAAGACCATGTTAGTTAGGGAGGACAAGTAGGGGATAAATTTTTCCAAGGTAATTAATGATGAAAAATTGAGAACAATGGTGTGTCAAATAGGCTGATCATATGGGTATGGTGGAATGGGGGGAGGCATTACTTTCACCTTCCTTGGGGTTTTGAATTCATGTGAGAGAATAATTTGGATACTTTATAAAGGGGATAAGATGAATCCAAAATCTACATAGAAGAAAATTATTTAGAGAAGAGAAGTTAATACCATAAGGATACCAAATTTTTCATACAAATATAACTATGAAATATGGTGGAAATAGTAAAGGGGTCCCCAGAAAAGGGTGTTTCATCATGAAAAACATTCTTCATGAATAAGAAAAATCTATATTACAAAAAATACAGCATGCCTCCCCTTTAGTAAAAAATTAAATTTTTCATCAAGCCCATTTTATGAAGGATACCTTTTTAGAGATTGTTATATTCATTTTTAGTGTTCATGTTACCTATGGTTTGTGGTGTGATCAGGTCTCAAGTTTCCCAAAATTGAAATTTCTTAATCAGACTTTCTCTTGTCTCTATCTCTTAACTGTCTCTATCTATATGTCCCCTCATGTGTTCTATTGTGGGGGATAAATGGGTATTTATATGTGGTGTAAGAAAAATCATTTTCCTAAAATATATGGGTGTGTAACATTTCATATTCTATGTGGTAGGAGAAAAAAATAAATTCTCCATCCCATAAATGAATTCCATTTACAAGGGGTGCATAGAAACCACCTCTCTCCGTAAATGAATTAAATTTGTAGAGGGTGAAGAGATAATACCTAACTCACCAAATGAATTTCATTTATGGGGGGTAAAAATGTATTAACTCCCTATGAGAAAAATTATTTTTTTGAGAGGCTATGAGAATGAGTAGGATTTACACTCTATCTTGGTCTGTTATGTGGAAAATGTCCATTAACATACAATTTCTAGTCCTTTCCAAAATCTACTTAAATTTACATTTTCTTTGACTCATTATTGGATTGAAAAAAAATTCATATAAATTTATAAAATTATATTAAAACTTGAAGGCATCAAAATTCATTATAAATAGTAACTTTGGTAAAAAAAATAGTTATTATGGTAAGAGTTTAAAAATATTAAAAGAGTTGAAACTAATATGATAAGGGTTAAAATGATATATATATATATATATATATCAAAATCCTATTGATTCATCATAATTATGCATCCAAATGAAATAATATGATATAAATGATATAAATTTGATTATGTAATAGTAAATAAATAATCTAATTAATTCTTTACCTTTCAATAAAAAATTAAAACATTTCCCATGTGTACGTACAAAATACTACATCATAAACCGATGTATTTTATTTTTATCACCGCCTCATATGGATGTTATATATAAGTGTATTTAAATAAATACTATTATAGTTAGGACATAATTGTAAAATTTTAATGATAAAATAATACTTACCTTTCATCCCTCGTTTTTGTTAAAAATGGAATCATTATTCATGTGTGTGTACAGATTATCATCTTCATGATTGGAACATAATTAATTTTTTATAACCACATTACATGGTCATTATAAAAGTATAAATAATGTATAAAAATTATAATTATAACATGATTTATATTCTAGAAGTTAAATAATCCTAATATTTTTTACCATAGTCAACCTACCACAGTCATTTCTGAATTATAAGACAAATAATCACAAAACATCCTACGTGAACTTAATCAATTAAGTAGTTAAGTATAAAAATGATACAAGTGAAATAAAAGGAATAATAAATTGTAAAAGGGTTATTGATCAAGTAAATAATTAATATAATTCTCTTATTCTAGAATATTATGATCATACGTGGTAGGATAGACTCGAGGTAAGAAATATTATATCATAAAACCTAGTTTTAAAATAATTTAATGGTTTCTTCATGGCATGCGACTTCCATGTACATATTTTTTATGGATGTGTAAATATTTAAATAAATGAATTTAAATTTTCATTTTACCTCTCATTCTAATTTATAACAAAGGTCTTTGAAAGGAATCAGATTTCATATTTTATAGAGAATATTTGACTTTCTAATAAAATAAAAAATGATTGTTTTTTAATATATAAGAAATAAATAGATTTTCCCGCCAATGTAACCATTATTTGATATTTCAATTCCATTAAAAAATTTCTTATTTTATTCAAATAAAAACATTTCTTCCCTTTTTTTTGGCTATTTTAGTTTTACAAATATGGTTTTAAAAGAGAGGGACCTATCAACATCCAAAAAGGGTTTTTTATGGGTTAAAATGTATATTTTTATGATTTTGATAATGGAAATTTAATATTTTATGTGTTTCATGTATATTATGGTCCTTGGAAATTATTTATTCTTAAGGTAGATCTCAATATAGCTCTGCAAATCATTGGGTAATTATTATGTTCTTTAGAGAATTGTGATAGAATTAGCAGAGTGGGTTACTCTATTTATAAAGGTTGTTATAATAGTTCTATAAAAATGATGTCCCAAAGAACAGGTATGAATTTTCAATTCTTTATATTTAGATTTCATTGGAATATTTTGATTTCATAAAGAAAACTAATGACCTTTTGTTTAAAAGAATTATAATTCCATTTAAGTGTAAAAATTAGTGTTTTTAAGATTTTTTTTCATGAGTTCACATGTTTTCTATGAATACTCATGATTATGATTTTTCAATTATGTTTTCTTATAATGTGTTTTGTGAAAATATTTGGGCAGTAAATCTAATTTCAAGACAAAGTAAATTATTATTTGAGATAAAATCTTATTATTGTAAAGGAAACCTCTCTTATATGATCTCATTGTTTAGAAATGGTAAAAAAAATTAATGACTCGTATTTTCCATGTATTATTTTTGGATATTGTATAGATTATTTTTGAGACCATGCATTGATACGTCATACGATTATGAGGCTCGGTGTTTCCAGAATAAATATTTAAAATATATTAAATATATTAAATATATTAAATTTAATGTTTACACCATTTTCATGAAAGAGTGAAATAACATTTAAATTTAGGCATGGATGAGAAATATGAGGGCACCATTGAGTTCAGAATTCTAGTTTTACCCTAGGCATGGCTTAACCTTGGTCGACGTGGGATGTTTGTGGAAAAGTAATCACAGGAATGGCAATGAATAAAATAATTAAATAAATTATTTTATTTCTTATTCTTGTTGAAATGATTGATTAGTATTTAAATAGACACGTATGTAAAATTTTTAGGGTTAATCATATAACCTTGGATCCATTAGGAAGCTGTTGGAGAGAGAGAATTTGAGGATTACTCTCGGATGAACAGAGAACGGATCGTGGATAGATGATCGAAACACAACAGATTAAATGGATATTTCCAACAATCACAACACAACATCGGTCTTCATCAGTGCTCGATCCAAATCAAGGTAAGGTGGTTTTTAGATTTTATTCTTTCCTTGTTCTTTATTTCTATGATGAACATGAATAAATCAACGAACAAATTGATCTGTGGTTGAATCATCTTGAAGGATGGGTTAGATTAATCGAGCTTGGGGGAATTACATTGTTTTTTTATTTTCATTATTGTTATTATCATGGAGAAGAATCAATATGAACATGAAAATTTATCAAGGTTTATTCCTCTAATATAGTCTTTTGATTTTCTCCCCAAGTTCATCATTCATTGTGAGTATTATTCATCTTGTCTGGGGTTCAAAATATCATGATCAATCAATCATTGCATATCTGTTTCCTAGTACAATGATCCAAAATTGTATATCTGGGATTATAAAGACATTAATGTGGTGTGACAATGGTGAGTGAAATGAATCAGATGATGTAGATACCTTATTTTTTGTGTTCTTCAGTGTGGACCCATGAATGAAAACGATACTTTTTTTCTTTAGCGAATCAAAGGCTCAAATATTATTGATTTTATGATGACATGACTCAACGAGTCTCGATCTATTTTTTTGTATCAAAGAGATTACTAGATCAAAGGGAAGAGAAATAGATAGGACACATGGATTCAGATCAAGGAATCTCAAAAATCTTGTGATACATGGTGTGTAAACTAGATCTACACACCTTATGGGGCCCCATGTGCGGTGGGTAGGGTTTCCAATCAGAGTTAAATATCACACGACATTGGACCCTATCACCTGAAGTGTAACCCTGTCATATAGCTTGTGACCTCTCTCAAGAGACTCACTGTGTGCCCTGAAGGGTACAAGGACATGGGGTAGAGTACATGGGAATCCTACACACTTTGTACACCTAACATGAACGCGACCTAGATGAATACATGAGATAGTCCATGTAATGGCACATGGGTAGACTACATGAGAAGTCTACATGTTGAGTCCTTCGATATAGACATGGAAATGCTTTGAGACATTAGACATTTACACGCAAAGGATTTGGGTTCAAGGGACATGGCATGTAACCCCTTCTACACACCATGTAATCTTTTATACATGTATTTGATTGCTTCTTTTCATTATCTTGGAAAATTTTCATTAGGGTATGTTCCCCTTATCCTTTCCCTAATGTTTAGTAAATAATCATCTTCTACTCGTAGGATAGTTATCCCTTCAACATGAATTCTTAGATAGAGTGGTTGGAATCCATCCATGTGGCCAACAGTAAGATCTTTTACTCATCCATATACCCAAAGTGGAGTTCTTAGGATCATCATGAACAATAATATGCAGGTGTAGAGACTCTACTTAGTGGGTTAATCAATATTGAGTTTGTTGGTATTTCTCCATGGCCTTGGGAGTGATCCTCATCTATGTATCGTATCTCTTCAGACTTCATCATGTTATTTCTCATCACGAGACCCAATGAGAATTACCTTTAGGATGGACATCATCCATGATATCCGACTCAGGAGTTTGGTATCCCAGACGAGTTCTTCATGGATCTACTGAGCTAGAATCTTAGGCTAGTATACTACGGTTGTGAATTACCTCTACAATATGTGTCTTTGTTGAGTATATCTAGGTATTCTTGTTGTATGAGCTATAGAAATTTACCTATGTAGAGATGATTTTATTTTCTTTGTTGTATTATTTGTGGTTTTGGGGTGTCCTTCTAGGTATTTTTATACTCACCCCTGCACAGTCATTTCCCATACATATCATGTCTTGTGTAGATGAATGAACTTTCGAAAGATCCCTTGAAGGACGAGGACCCGAGAATTCTTGGTGAGAACAAGAAAACCATGGTGTCTTTCTATGGTATTCATAAAACAATCCATTTACTTTAATTTTGGACTTGTATTCAAACTCTTTGTGTTGGTATTTCATTTATCCCTATTTACTTTCCTTTACATCTCATCATACTCTGGTTGTGGAAATTAGATGTATGCATGCTTGGTTGTTCATTTTTATTTACATTTCATCATTTTATAGTATTTGAGACGTGTGTGTGTAAAAATAATTAGGATAAGGCCTCCCATGTTATTTATATGACATCTTGGTGATAGTCTCCAGCCCTTGGCCAATTGGATGTGGGCTTGGGGTGTCACGGCATGGGCCCCACTAATATGGGTCATGATATAGTGGTATAAGAGTATTTAGTTCAACCATAGGAATGAGAGACTATGAGAATGGTTTGAGGAAATGATGTTAAGCGTTTCAAGTTTGTTTTTTAGACTGGGGACTCCAGTGTTGGTGCGACGACTGACGTATCCATACACCTAGACTATGATCAACTGCTTTTCAACATGGAACATGAGATCATGGGTTTCAAAGAAAACAGTCGTACATGTATCATATAAGAATGTATTGTAGTTTTCAGGACATTCTTGTGTCAGGTCTCTAGATATAATCATTAAACATGGTACATATTGTTTATTTCATGATGCATCAACAACATATACTAGTAAGGAATCAACATCAAGATCCTGAGGATGATCCCCTCAATGATTAGAAATCGATACCAGGACCATTTTTAGAGGTTATACCTCTAGGTTGTACACTATCTCTACCACCACATGTTAATAAGATGATGGTGTCTGCAGTACCATCGAATGAGGTGCGCAAGATGAGCACACTTAATGAGTTTCAATGATAGAGACCCATCATGTTTCATGGAGACCCCAACCCATCAGTGGCTTAGGACTGGCTTGAGGTGGTGACATGAGTTTTCTATCTGGTTAGGACACCAGCATAGTAGATGGTAGTCCAGGAAGTGATCCTTCTTCAGGGATCAATAAGGCAATGGTAGGGTTTAGTTACCCAATATTATGAACAGGTGACTCTATAGTGGAAAAGGTTTTAGAGTATCTTCATAGAGTAGTTATCTCTAGCTACTCTGAGATAAATATGTAACTAGGATCCTCTAAAGCTCTACTAGGGCAGCACAATTGTAGCTGATTATTCATTAAGGTTTACTAAACTCTGTAGGAAATCAATGGATATGGTTTATGACTAGTTATTTAGGTATTTAACCTTCTAGTGAAGTCTACGTAGAGTCATCCTAGTCAGTGTTGTCCCTCTATGCATTCCTATTTATGTCGGGGTGCTAGAGCAAGCCTTCTTGGTTGAGAGTTTATTGGATTTGTAGTTAAAGCCATTAGTTCCTAGTGGAAGGCATACAGGAGCATAGAACTCTACAGTAGAGAGGTGAAATCAGTCTTAGGTACCTATATATGTGTCATGTTTTAGTAGGAGGTCCTAGGATAGAGGATCTACTATTCAGGTCTCATAGGGTGGGTCTAGTCAGTTTAGAGAGAGGTGGATCTATTCATGTGATTACATGGGACATATTTCATGAGACTATGCAACCTGTCGTATAGCTGACAGACTGAGCATGGATGGGCCGTCGAGGTAGAGAAAACAATAGGAGCAGGCAGTTCTTCAGGGCAGAGGATGTGGAAAAGAAGATGGTAGAACAACAATATTTGGTAGATGTTTTGAATTATTACCAACACAACCCCCATGTGGTCCAATCTTGGCTACGAGGGCTATAGTACAAGTGTGGGGAAAGTTGTAGGCGGTTAAATCATAAGACCCAAAGGCTCAAGGGATGATTCTAGGTATAATATGTGTCGTTTATACCATAGCAATAGTACTGATAGACATAGGTTACATTCATTCCTTTCTTGCCTCATATCATGTTCAATACATAGAGATTTTAGTTGAGCACTTTGCTCGACCTTTATGATTGGAGAATCCTAAAGGAGATGAATCAGTGATCACACACTTGTGCTAACATTTTGATCTAACTCTTGGAGGTGATAATTTCTGTTGGGATCTCTTTGTTACATTGATGAGGCCTTATAAAGTCATCTTAAATTTGGACTAGTTATCTAAATTTAATGCCCAGTTTTAGGTGGAGGGTGTGGTGTGTTTTTAGTGAATAAACCAGGTTTTCCATTGTCAGTGAAAAGGAAACCTGGGCAGTGTAGGATGGACACATACATACTGATTTCTTATCAATTGGTTAAATTGACTCTTGGTATAGTGGGTGTTATGAGTTTCCAGTTTCCTAATGTTGTGAAGGTGTATGATTGTGTATTCCATGAGTATGTTTTTATCTTAAATCCCAACCAAGAGATACACTTCTACATAGATCGACACCTTAGGATGACACCGATATTTGTGCCAGTATATCGGATGTCTCCCGTAGATCTTCATGAGATGAGGGTGTAGTTAAAGGGATTGTAGAGGAATGGATTTTTTAGACCTAGTGTAGTTTTTCAAGAAGAAATATGGGAGCCTTAGGTAGTGTGTGGACTACTGTAAGTTGAACCATGTGACCATGAAGAAAAATTATCCACTACCAAGGATCTATGACATCTTTGATCAGTTGAGAGTAGAACAATGGTTCTAGAAGGTTGAACATAGGTTAGGTTATCATTAGTTGCGAGTATGGCAGGAAGATATACTAAAAGAGACATTCATGTGTCTCTAAGGTCACCATGAGTACTTGGTGATGACCTTTGTCATGATGAATGCCCCGATAGTGTTCCTAGAACTCATAAACCAGATCATTTAGTCTTTCTTAGACCAGTTTATGGTAGTCATAATTGACGATATCCTTATGTACTTGGTTTCCAAGGAGTATCACACGATACACTAGAGAATGGTTTTTAACGTACGTTGATAGAAACATCCTTATGAAAATATATCAAATTTTTACTTTTGGATTTATCCAGTTCACTTTCTGGGACATGTTATCTCATGAGATGAAGTGGAAGTGGACCCAGCAAAGGTCAAGGCAGTGTTAGATTGAGATCCACCCAAGAGTGTGATAGAGGTTCACAACTTCCTTGTGTCGGCAGGCTACTACCCGAGATTCATACATGATTTATCCAGTATATCAACACCCTCAATAGCTTTGAATTGAAAGGGACATCCTTTTGTGTGGATAGATATGTGCCCGCTAGATTTTCAGGAGTTGAAGAATAATTTTACGAGTGATCCCATCATGAGATCATTATAGGAGGGTATCAAGAATGTAGTATTATACGATTCCTCAGGAACTATGCTTGGTTTTGTTTTGATGAATAGGTAGGAAATGATTAACAATAGTTCATGACAATTGATACCACATGAGAATAACTATGTGTCTCATGATCTTGAGTTAATAATTGAAGTCTTAATAATAAAAATGTGGTGACACTACCTGATGGATGAGTGGTTTATCATATATTATAGATCATATGAGTCTCAAGTGTATCTTCTCTTAGAAGGATATTATCTTGAGACAGAGGTGATTGATAGTCTTCCTCCATGATTATGACTTTGAGATTTTCTATACTCTTGGGAAGGGGAATATAGTAGCATATTCTCTTAGAAATAAATATTGTTCATAGTTACTGAATGAGGAATCAGAGTAGTTAGAATAATTGTATTTATCTTTTGAAGATAGAGAAATAGAATCTTACCTACAGTTGATGGTTGTTACCCCTCAACTTTTATAGTGAGTTAGGGAAGTAGATCTAGGAGATACTAACTATGAGACCATACGTACTCAGATATCCAATGGAAATTCTCCTGAGGGATTATCTAAAGGTGGGAAGAACATTATTATTTATAGAGGATGAACTATAGTACCATTGAAATTTTGGGAATATATTCTGTGATAGTTTCATACATCTACTTTGGTGGTATATTTAGGTATGAAAATGATGTACTATGACCTTATACATTAGTTTTACTGTCTAGGGATGAAGAAAGGAGTTGCAAAGTTTGTCCCTCGATGGCTTACTTGTTAACAAGTAAAGGTTGAGCACTATGTTCTAGTGGGTTTAGATCAACCCCTTGAGGTTCTAGAGTGGAGGCAGGATGGAATATCTATAGACATCATGATGGTCTTAAAATGTATGTCCAGAGGATATGATTCAATCTAGATGGTCGTAGATTGAATCACCAAGCTATCCCAATTCTTAACAATTCAAGAGCATTGTTCAATACAGAGCTTAGGATTCCCCTACAAGAAAAAGATAGTCCAAATCCATCATGTTCCATAAATGATATTTTCTGTTTGTGATGATATCTACAAATTCCATTATAGAATTGATTGTAGGAGTCATTTTGGACTCAATTACACTTAAGCACAACATTCTTCCACCAAACTGATTGCCAGACTGAACAGATCATTCAGGTACTAGAGGATGCATTGCGATCTTGAATGTTAGACTTTGGACATGGTTGGGAGGATCACCTACCACTGAGGGAGTTTTTGTACAAAAATATATATCATTCCCCCATCAGTACATTTCCGTTTGAGGTTTTTTATGGGCGACCCTGTAGGTCACCACATTAGTGGACTAACCCTAGGGAGTCAACACTCATGGTCCCAGAGTTGGTGTGAGAAACTACCAAGAATATGTAGATCATCTAGGATATAATGAATTCTAAATAGAGACTTCAGAAATCTTACATGGATAAGTGATGGTGACCTTTGGATTTCAAGGAAGGAGACCATGTGTTCCTACGAGTTTCACATCGATGTGGATTATTGAGATTTAGATGAGATGGCAAGATATCTCCAAGATTCATCGGCTCTTTACAGATACTGTGTAGATATGTGAAGGTGGAATACCTCTTAGATATAACTCCATTGTTAGACTAGTTACACGATGTATTACACATGTCGTAGTTGAGGAGGTACGTACTTGACCCATCACACGTTATCAACTGGGGAGAGATGGAAATCAAGGATGGAGATACCGTTTCTAAGTACTTTGTAGAGATTGAGGATTAGAAATAGAGGATCCTTCATGTGATATCAATTCCCTTAGTGTGTTTCTAGTTCAATCATGGGAATCTCTAGGAGATCACTTGGGATAGGGTGGCTCAGATTCATGTTCGATATCCACATCTCATAATGTAGACCTTTTTTTTGGATTTTCAGGTATATAAAGACCTAATGCAGGAAGAATTTAATGACTCATATTTTATATTTATTATTTTTGTATATTGTATGGTTTATTTTTGAGACCAGGTGCTAGGACAGTGTGCGATTCTGAGGCCCGATGTACCAATAATAAATATTTGAAATTTTTTAAATATATCAAAATAGAACACACATGAAGTTTTCCAAAAAAAAGTGGAATAACATCTAAAATAAGTCTGAGATGAGAAATCTAAGGGCACCATTGAGTTTGAAATGTAGGTTTTACCCTAGGTTCAACTTTACCTTGGTCAGCATGGGTTGTTTAGGGACAAGTCATCATGGGCGTGAAAATGAATAAAATAATTAAATAAATTATTTTATTTTGAATTATTGACAAAACAATGGACTATTATTTTTATAGACTATTATAGAGAATCATTAGGGTTAGACACATAACCCTGGACCCATTGGAGAGCCATTTTAGGGAGAGAATTGGAGGATTCCTCTTAGATGAATGACGAACAGATTATGGATCGATGCACAACAAATTTAAAGGATCCCTCCAATGATCACAACACAACCTCATTCTTCATCAGTGATCATTCCAAATTGAGTTAGGGAAGTGGTTGGATTTGATTATTTCCCCTTTATTGATTTCTTTGAAAAGCAAGAATCAATCAATGAATAGATTGATCTGTAGTTTATTTCTCTTGTTGGATGGGTTAGATTAATTAGGTACAAGTTAATTACTTTGAATTGTTGATTTTCTTGATCAATATTCATACAATTACGTATCAATATGGACATGAACCTCGATCAAGGTTCATTCTTCTCATATATTCTTGTACTTTTCTTCCCCGGTTCTTTATTCACTGTGGGTGTTCATCGTTTAGCCCATGATTCGACATTTCCCAATCAATCGATCATTGTGCATCTATTTCATGGAATAATGATCTGATATCATAGATCTAGGATCGGAATGCCATGAAGATGGTACGATGTTGGAGATGGAAGAGAATTAGATGATGTAGATACCATATTTTTGTGTTCTTAGGTGCGCAATGAAGAATGACAATGATCTTATTTTCTAACACTATTGGAAATACTGATTTTCTCAACGGGTGTTTACCAATGGTTTGATAAAACCGTTGGGCTTGAAGGATTAAGGGAGTCTTTACCAATGGTTTTATAAAACCGTTGGTAAATAAATGGCCAGGGAAGCCTTTCCCAACGGTTCACTGAAACCGTTGGGAAAAGCCACCCCTTTGCCAACGGTTTCTTCAAACCGTTGGTAAAGGGGTGTGTTAGTCACCCTTTTTCCAATAGTTCTATTGAACCGTTGGGAAAGGGTCACCCCTTTGCCAACGGTTTCCTCAAACCGTTGGTAAAGGGGTCCTTAGCATCTCTTTCCCAACGGTTTTTAAAAACCGTTGGGAATTATTTCCCCCAAATCCAGCCGCAGGGCTGCTCTCCCCCATTCGCACAGAAACCTAATTTCATCTGCTCCACTGCTCTCCTATCGCGAACTCCCCTATACGAAGAGGTGAAAACCATCTGAAATCAGGTATTTTTTCATTTATACACATATACTTCCTTATTTTTATTGTTATTGCTTTAGTATTTTAGTTTTAAGTTATCAATCCACCTCCAGCTCTCTGCTACTCTCCAAATCCCCCATCTGAATAGGTGAAAACCCATTTGAATCATCTCAAATCAGGTAATTTTTTGTTTATACACATATGGTACCTTGTTTTTATTATTTTTATTGTTATTGATCTAGTATTTTAGTTTTATGTTATCAATCCAGCTGCAGCTCTCTGCTACTCTCGAACTCCCCCATCAGAATAGGTGAAAACCCATCTGAATCATCTCAAATCAGGTAATTTTTTCTTTATACACATATGGTACCTTGTTTTTATTGTTATTGATCTAATATTTTAGTTTTAAGTTTGGATTTTGATGTGATTTCACCATGTAAAATAAGAAAATGAATGAATATTTTATTAATTAATTAGTTTCCCCTAGAATATCAATTGTGTAATAATGTCCATGCTAAATAAAGGGGTAATATAATAAAAGAGCTTGAATAAATAAATTGTGGAAGTTGGGGTATGTTGCCTCTATGAGAGGTTTTTTTTTGTATTTCATTGTATGTTGTAGGCTGTTTTATGGGGATTGAGGTTACCAGTTGGGCTTTGTGATATGTGGGGTTGTAATGTGATGGTTAGTGGGCATGGATGTGTCATGTGAAGTTATATGATAGTGATGATGTGTGGTGGTGTTGTGTCGTGTGGAGGTGTTGTGTGATGAAGTTATGGTGTATAATGTGGTGAGGTGGTTTTGGTTGTGCGGTGGTTTGTGATGTGCAATATTTTTATTGTGATATGTGGTTGTTTTGGTGAGATGGTTGGTCGATGTAACATGGTGTCGATGGTTATTGTGAGATGGTGAGTTGTTGTGTGGTGGTTTTATTAGTTTCCTGGTTATCTATGGAATAAATTATGCTGTTAAAACAAAAAAAACAAGATATTAAATAAATTATATGGAATAGAAATAGATGTGTGGTAAATGGATTTAATTAATTTAACATTAAATTAATGGACAATGTAAGTGTGAATGAAGTGGCTTATAAATGAAAATGAGAAATGCTATGCGTCTTGTGTGGTGGTGGTGTGGTTTTTGTGTTTTATGGTAGTAGTGAAGTGTGTGATTATGTAGTTAATGTGAACCCATAGGTTTAGTATTTTGTGCTATCTATATATCATGTTTTTTTATGTTATTTCTACACATTCCCAACCAGAGTTGGATAAACTTACCAACGATCAGAGGTTTTGAGTTATGGGTATTTCTTCTAATATCTAGGATGGTGGTTATATGGTTGGATAGCTACCATGTCTTCCCTACTCTTCCTTCAAAATTGATTGACCATGTGTTTTTAGGCAAGATGCGATGTGATTGTCCATGTGTCTTCAGGTGAGATGTACTATTATTTCCCTAGTGTTTTCCGGTGAGGTGTGATGTGATAAGGCTATAATAAGATGTGGCATGTGGTTGGGGTCATGTAGGGTAGGAGGATGGCACGAGGTTGATGTTATTCATGTTCATGATACCCTACTAATATGTTTATGTGATGAGGCATGCTGTTATGTGATATAACACATTAAGTTCTTGTTGATTTTACATTTTTTCAATAACACATTTGTATGTTTTTTTCACATGTGTAGTTGATACCTTGATTATTTTCTTCCTTTATCGTTTACTTAAATGTATTTTCTATTAAATTAATTCCTATTGAATTGTTTATTAAAAAATGAATTATATAAATTCTTTTTATAGAATGGACAGAAGTTGGATGTATGAAACCGATCGGATCTCAAATGATTTTCAAAACAATTTGGAGAGCTTTATAGATTTTTCATTTCACAATGCTTCAGATAGTGGTCGCATACACTGCCCATGTTCCTATTGTGTTTGTAGACCTTGGTTGAGCCGTGAAGAAGTCAGCTACCACATAACCAAAAATGGGTTTCAAGTAAACTACTTTGTGTGGTATCACAATGGGGAGAAAACGAAATCTCAAATTGGTGATGATCGAAATGAAAGGACTGGAATAGAGAATTTGTTAGATGATCGGTTTCCATTTATTCGTCATCATGAAAAAGAAAGGATTTCAACTCAAGAAGACTTCGATATGAGGACAACTGATGCATCTAGTGAAAATGATGATATTCATAGGGTGAAAAAATTGAATGATGCTGCCACAACTCTAGTATATCGACAATGCGATAAAATGAAAAAGCTGGAATTTTTAATCCGATTATTTCATGGGAAAACTATGTATGGGATTTCTAATACAGAAATCAATTACATTCTTACCCTCTTGAAGTATTTACTTCTAGATGATGCAGATATACCCTTAAACCACTATATGGCATGGAAGTTAGTTGAGGAACATGGATTTTCAAAAAACAAAATTCATGCTTTCCTGAAAGATTGCAGTTTATTCTGGGAGGAAACCGCTGAACGAAATGATTATATAAAATGTGGCACATCCCGCTGGAAGTCAAAATCTGATAGAACACCATCCCGCATTCCACATAAAGTAATGTGGCACTTTCCATTGATCCCCAGACTCCAGAATCTTTTTATTTCTGATGAAATATCAATAAAAATGAGATGGCATGATACCGAGAGAAAGAAGACTGATGATGAGTTAGTTCGTCCTGCAGATGGATTTGCATGGAAGAGATTTGATGCTCGACATCCTAATTTTGCAGCTGACGTGTGTAATGTGAGTCTGGGTCTTTCATGCGATGGTTTTAATCCGTTTGGACAGATGCTTACTTCGCACAACACATGGCTAGTTTTTATACACATTTATAATCTTCCCCCATGGTTGTGTATGAAAAAACCTTTCACTTTCATGAGTATACTCATATCTGGTCCTTCTGATCCCGGCAATGATATTGATGTATACATGCAACCTTTAATAAAAGAATTGAAACTTCTTTGGGATGTGGGTGTGTGCACATACGATGCATGTTTGAAAGATATATTTCAGATGCGTGCTGCGCTTATGTGGACGATCAATGATTTTCCAGCTTATGCAATGATGTCTGGATGGAGCACGAAGGGAAAACTGTCATGTCCAGTTTGTATGAAGAATACATGATCTAGAAGACTGAAACATCGTTGTAGTTTCAGTTTTATGGGACATCGACGATTCTTACCAAAAGATCATCCATATAGATTGAATCGTCGAAGGTTTGATAATACCATAGAGACCGATGATCCACCTCAGCATATGTCTGGAACTGATGTGCTTAATGAATTGAAAGATTGTAGTTTTTCGTTTGGGAAGGGTCAAATGAAATCTGGAAAGAGAAAGAATGTTTCCATTGAAACTTGTTACAATTGGAGGAAGAGGAGTATGTTTTTTGATTTGCCTTATTGGTCAACCAATTTGTTACGTCATTTCTTAGACGTAATGCATATTGAAAAGAATATATGCGAAATATTGCTTTCAGTTCTTCTAAATGTCAAGTGGAAAACAAAAGATGATTTACGATCTCAGCGTGACTTGGTGGATTGGGGCATCAGACCAGAATTGCATCCTGTGCGCATCAGTGAAAATAAATGGAAACTTTCATGTGCTTCTTATGTGATGACACCTACTAAAAAAAACAATTTCTAGAAGTATTAGAGACTATTTGAGTTCCTGATGGCTATTCAAGCAATATATCTAAATGGGTCAACAGAAAAGAGTTGAAGCTAAAATCTTTGAAGACTCATGATTATCACGTTCTAATACATGAGTTGCTTCCAATAGCAATCCGTCACCTTTTGTCCAATAATGTAAGGGTGGCTGTTATTCGATTGTGTCATTTGTTTAGAGATCTTTGTGCTAAGAAGTTGTCCAAGTCTTTCTTGCAAAAAATTTTGACAGATTCCCCATTAATTTTGTGTGAGTTGGAGAGAATATTTCCTCCATCATTTTTCACATGCATGCTGCATCTGACTGTCCATATTCCCATTGGAATACTTCTCGGAGGACCTGTTTCTTTTCGTTGGATGTATCCAACTGAAAGAAATATGTTCACATTAAAGTCTTATGTCCGAAACAGAAATCACCCTGAAGGTTCTATCGTGAATGGTCACCTGGCCCAAGAATGTATGGATTTCTGCTCGATGTATTTATCCGATCTTACTACAAGATTGAATAGACCAATGAAAAATGAAGAAGAACAGTATGAGAAAATTGAACCTAGTTTTCCATCACTTCCTCAAACTGGAGGAATTCCTGGATCATATATATTGAAGACATTAATCCGTGAAGAGTGGGAGATGGAAAATCGCATAGTTTTGTTCAACTATGATTTTTTCGATGACTATATCAGGTAACTAAATTGATTATGTATATATTACATATATATCTATTATACTTTTCATATTTTTTATCTACATGGAACATAAAACAATGATAAATAGAAAGCATCGTTCTTTATCTTTGAGAAGGAGGGAGGCTTTGCATAGCAAAGAGTTTTCTGCTTGGTTAAAATTGAAGGTAAAAATATTACTATTTAAAATAATTAAATCAATATTTAATTAAGTTTAACAATCATTTATATTGCAGGTATTGAGTTTGTCTGCTAACTCTATCTCTAAGGAAATACGAGCTTTGGCTTTTGGTCCTAATACCGTGGTTCGTGACTGTAAATAAATTGTTATCAATGTGTACAAATTTATTGTCACTGAACGAGCAAAGAATATGAGAACACAACATGATGGTGTTATGGTTACTTCCACAACAGATTGTTATGCCAGTGCATCAGATAGAAGACCGCGATTAAAAAATGTGGGTTATTATGGAGTCGTTGATAAAATAATAATATTGGATTATTACTCTCATGGATGAGTCGCAATGTTGAAATGCCATTGGTTTGATTCGATAACGAGACAAGGCACATTTATTGATGATTGTGGATTTCGAGTAATTAATATGACTCGCACTCTTTCTACCGAAGAGCCATATGTGTTGGAATCAATGGCTAAACAAGTTTTTTATGTCAAAGACCAACTTCGACCTAAATTTTGTGTCATAGTTGAAGTAATTCCAAGACATATTTTTGATGATGGTGATGATGAAATTGACACTTTCCCCACTGTCATTGGAACCAATGCATTTATTTATTTTGATGACTCCAATAGCTCAATTGTCAGAGTTGATTGTGAACCTGAAGTTGTGGTTGAAATTATATAGAATCATTCATCCATGTTCTCAATTCTTTTGGTTTACCTCGAGTTGGGTTGTTAAGGTTGGTACTATTCAAATTGATTTAGTATTGATAACAAATATATTTTGGCTGACTTGACTGTTATGTGAATTGTCAATGTTTATTTATTGCAGTTTTATTTGAATTGCATTTTCTAATTTGGAATTGAACTGTATTCAAACCTAGTCAAACAATATTTTTAACTTGGTAAACATTACAACTTGTATGATTTATTAAATCCATTCAAGCTCTTATAAAACAATTGATAGATAAATTACCAATGAATCCCCCTATTCCCTCATATATTTATTTTTTTGGGTTACACTTTAGTTTCCTTTTTCTAATTAATAACATATTTGTTTTCAAAAGCAGGAAATGTAGCCTATTGAAGAGAGATGAAAGAAAAAAATGACAGACAACACTTGTTGAATGACGGAGTTGGGAGTTCCACCATTAGTACATGTTGTGAGTAATTTATTTCAAATATATATATTTAAATAATATATAATGTCATGTGATTAATTTTGTTGTAAACATTTTTGTAGGATCCACCTTTACGTCGACAGTTATTCCACGAGGAGCCTAGTATTGGTCCTAGTACTCAGGCCGGTGGTACGAGGGGGGTTCGTACCAGAGGTCGACGATCAGCTGCCCGTGCCCGACTAGACCCTGCCCCTCCCACTCATGACATGTCATCCTTACCACATTTTGATCCCGGTGTTCCGTTAGGGACACATGGGATATTTAGGCCTCCCATGTTTTTGCTACCGTCTGCATCTTCTGCCCCATCATTTTCACATCCCATGATGATTCCCACTCCCCAGCCAGAATCTGGTCATACTGCTGTCCCATCTTCTTTTCCTTCTATTTCTGTCTCTCCGATCTTCTATATTCCTTTGTCCTCGACTCCTGTTCCAGCACAGGGTGTTCCATCAGTTTCTATGGATCTGGAAGCGCTCAGCGATCAGACTGGTGCAAGTATATTTATAAAACCCTAACAAAATTGTATAAAAATATTTATTTTCATTATAACATGTTTTGATAAAATATTTGTTTTTTATTTAATGATAGATACAGCTACTGATAGGAGGCAGGGGCGGGGGCGTACACGCATGCATTCGGTGTGGAATCGCCGCACACAGGTTATGGTTGATTATAATGAAGACAACCAAATGGTTGAGAAATCCGGGCAGCAATGTCGGAGTTTTTTGGCGACGCTTGCCAAATACTCCGACATCATTCCCGTCAGCCCGCTGTCGTGGAGACATTTTCCACATGAAGTCAAGGATAAAGGTTGTGCAGTGATATGGGTAAAAAAATAAATTGTATTTAATGACATGAATTATTTTTGTATTTATATGAATTAATATTTTGATGTCAGCTTTGATTTAATTTTACCGATGGTGAGTGTGCTCGAGCGGAACGTCTAACAGATTTAGGTGAGATTTGGAGAGCCTACAAGCATGATTTGTATCTTGGATGGCGTGCTAGAGTTGGCACTGAGTTAGAGGCGGTACCAGTCGTGGATGACTGTCCTATAGAGTAGTATCGTCAGATGATTACTCATTGGACAAATACCCAGTTTAAGGTATGAATTATATTTGAGGTATTTAAATAATAACTTTCATGTTTCACATTAATATTATCCTTTGAATTATTGAATTTTATTTAGGAATCATTGGGAAAAAATAAAAAAAAACATTGATGCAAAAAAATATCTCCACACACTAGGACCTACGACGATGCCGGATCATGAGAGGAAGTAGGTATGACAATTTTTTATAAGTTTTCTTTTCGACTTACATTTTCTTTTGTTTTCTCAATTATTTAATCGTTTGTTAAAGTTTTCATATAAATTTAGTTTTCAATATCATTGTAGGGGAAAATACAGAATATTGAAGGACGTGTGCCTCGAGCAAAACTGTTTTGCTCGAGTAGACGGAAAAAGGATGGAAGTGCCGTCAACGAAGCGACTCATCAGCAGATTGTAAGTTTTAATCTATTGATTTTATATTTTAATATATATTTTGTAACTTAATAATATATTTATATTTGTAACAGGTTGCTTTAGAGGCCCTCGATGCCCAAGAACCAGACAATTTTGGGCCTAGAGATCACTTACATCAGGTGTTAGGAGAGGAGCATCCTGGCAGAGTACGCTGCCGACCTAGGATAGCCCCGACAAGGTATTGGCCCTCATCAGGTATGAGATATAGTGCCACTGAGCTGCAGCAAGTTAGCGCACAGGCAGAACAGGCTGAGAAAAGGGCCACAGATACGGCAGAACATTCTGCTAGGGCAAACAATGCGTTTATGAAATTTATTGAAGTTCTACGTCCAACACTTCCAGTAGAGGCCAACCCAGCTATTGATGAGTATATATCATCGATAAATTCTATATATGGTGAACCAGGTGACAGTTCTAGTGCTGCTTAGGATGATGTTCAGCTTGACGATGATGATGGCGAGGAGGAGGGCGAGGGTGAGGAGGAGGGCACTGAGGAGGGCGAGGATGATGATGGGGACGAGGATGATAATGGGGACGAGGACGAGGGTGATGATGATGGTGATGATGATGATGGTGGTGATGGTGATTGTGATGATGGTGATGATGGTGAGGGTGATGTGGGACAAATTTATCCATTGCATTTTTGACTAATATTACTGAGATTTGATATTTAATCTATTCTAGTTGTTGTTTTTATCTAGACTCGTAGTATATTATTGGAGTTGAGTTATTTTTATATATTATCTGTTTTTATGGATGTTGATGTGTTTTAGTGTTTGTGTGTTTGGGAACGCCCTCCTTCTTGGACCCCGAATAGCCCCCCAGACAGCCCCCACCCTTCTCCCTGGACCCCAGACAACCCCCCGAACACCCCCCGGACAGCCCCCCGCACAGCCCCCGAACAGCCCCCCCTCCTCCTTGGACCTCGGACAACCCCCGGAAAACCCCCGGACAGCCCCCCGCACAGCCCCCCCACCCTCCTCCCTGGACCCCTGACAACCCCCCAGACAGCCCCTCAGACAGCTCCCCGGATAGCCCCCCCACCCAGCTCCTTGGACCCCAGACAACCCCCCGAACACCCCCCGAACAACCCCCCGAACACCCCCCAGAAAGCCCCCCGAACAGCCCCCCTCCTCCTTGGACCCCGGACAACCCCCCGAACACCCCCCGAACAGCCCCCCGCACAGCCCCCCCCCCCCTCCTCCCTGGACCCCTGACAACCCCCCGGACAGCCCCTCAGACAACCCCCTGGACAGCCCCACCTAGCTCCTTGGACCCCGGACAACCCCCCGAACACCCCCCGGACAGCCTCCCAAACAGCCCCCCGAACAGCCCCCCACCCACCTCCGTGGACCCCGGAAAACCCCCCGAACACCCCCGGACAGCCCCCCCCCCAAACATCCCCCCACCCTCCTCCCTGGACCCCAGACAGCCCCCGGACAGACCCCGGACAACCCCCCGGACAGCCGCCCCCCCTCCTCCTTGGACCCCGGACAACCCCCCGAACACCCCCCGGACACTCCCTGGACAGCCCCCCGAACATCCCCCCACCCTCCTCCCTGGACCCCTGACAACCCCCCAGACAGCCCCTTAGACAGCCCCCCGGATAGCCCCCCCACCCAGCTCCTTGGACCCCGGACAACACCCCAAATACCCCCCGGACAGCCCCCCGAACAGCCCCCCCGGACACCATTTTAAGTACATACGGAAAACAAACCAAACCGATTTTAAGTATGCGACATGTACGAGTCAACCCCGCCTCAATCCGAGGAGTGGTGTGGCCGACACCACTCTAACTGTGTCTCTTTTGTTTAAAATGGACAGGATTAGAAGTGAAAAGAACAACTGGCATACGCAAAACTGACCAAACGCATTCAGAATCTGTTTATCATTTATCTTAATGATGCATGGGTCATATGTGACCTGTACGAGTCAACCCGGGATGAATCCAAGTCGCGGTGTGGCCGGGAATAGTCTAAGTGGCTTTATTTTGTTTAAAACGGACACCATTTTATGTACATACGGAAAACCAACCAAAACGATTCGGTTTCCATTGAAACTATAGGAGAACGATCCATGGGTCATATGTGATGTGTACGAATCAACCCCGCCTCAATCGGAGACGTGGTGTGGCCGGCACCACTCAAAGTTTCCGTCTTTTGTTTCAAAAGGACGTCATTTTAAGTGAAAAGCATCAAGTAACATACAGAAAACTGAGCAAACACATTCGTACTGTGTCGATACTTTAGGAAAAGGATACATGGGTCATATGTGACGTGTACGAGTCAATCACGCCTCAATCCGAGGAGTGGTGTGGCCAACATCGCTCTAAGTGTGTCTCTTTTGTTTAAAATGGAGAGGATTATAAGTGAAAAGAACAACTGGCATACGAAAAACCAACCAAACACATTCCGAATCTGTTGATAATTTATCCCAACGATCTATGGGTCATATGTGACGTGTATGAGCCAACCCGAGATGAATCAGAGTCGCGGTGTGGCCAAGATCAGTCTAAGTGGCTCTCTTTTGTTTAAAACGGACACCATTTTAAGTACATACGGAAAACTGACCAAACCGATTCGGTTTCAATTGAAACTTTTGGAGAACGATCCATGGGTCATATGTGACGTGTACGAATAAACCCCTCCTCAATCGAAGACACAGTGTGGCCGACACCACTCAAAGTGTTCGTCTTTTGTTTTAAAAGGATGTCATTTTAAGTGAAAAGCATCAACTGACATAGGAAAAACCGACTAAAGGCATTCGGACTGTATCGATACTTTAGCAAAAAGATACATGGGACGTATGTGACATGTATGAGTCAATACCGCATCAATACGAGGACCAGTGTGGCCGGCACCGCTCTAACTGTGTCTCTTTTGTTTAAAATGGATAGGATTAGAAGTGAAAAGAACAACTGACATACGCAAAACCGACCAAACGCATTCAGAATCTGTTGATAATTTATCCCAATGATCCATGGGTCATATGTGATGTGTACGAGCCAACCCGGGATGAATCCGAGTCGTAGTGTGGCCGGGATCAGTCTAAGTGACTCTCTTTTGTTTAAAACGGACACCATTTTAAGTACATACGGAAACCCGACCAAACGGATTCAGTTTCCGTTGAAACTTTTGGAGAACGATCCATGGGTCATATGTGACGTGTACGAATAAACCCCGCCTCAATCGGAGATGTGGTGTGGCCGACACCACTCAAAGTGTCTGTCTTTTGTTTCAAAAGGACACCATTTTAAGTGAAAAGCATCAATTGACATACAGAAAACCGACCAAAGGCATTCGGACTGTGTCGATACTTTAGCACAAAGATCCATGGGTCGTATGTGATATGTACGAGTCAATCCCGCATCAATCCGAGGAGCGGTGTGGCCGACACCGCTCTAACTGTGTCTCTTTTGTTTAAAATGTACAGGATTATAAGTGAAAAGAACAACTAGCATACGGAAAACTGACCAAACACATTCTGAATCTATTGATAATTTATCCCAATGATCCATGGGTTATATGTGACATGTACGAGCCAACCTGGGATGAATCCGAGTCGCGGTGTGTCCAGGATCAGTCTAACTGTCTCTCTTTTGTTTAAAACGGACACCATTTTAAGTACATACAGAAAACTGAACAAACGGATTCGGTTTCCATTGAAACTTTAGGAGAACGATCCATGGGTCATATGTGACGTGTAAAAATCAACCCCGCCTCAATCGGAGATGCGGTGTGGCTGGCACCACTCAAAGTGTCCATCTTTTGTTTCAAAAGGACGACATTTTAAGTGAAAAGCATCAACTGACATATGGAAAACCGACCAAAGGCATTCGGACTGTGTCGATACTTTAGAACAAAGATCCATGGGTCGTATGTGATGTGTATGAGTCAATCCCGCATCAATCTGAGGAGCGGTGTGACTTAAACCGCTCTAACTGTGTCTCTTTTGTTTAAAATGGACAGGATTATAAGTGAAAAGAACAACTAGCATATAGAAAACCGACCAAACGCATTCCGAATCTATTGATAATTTATCCCAACGATCCATGGGTCATATGTGACGTGTACAAGACAACCCAGGATGAATCCGAGTCACGGTGTGGCCAGGATCAGTCTAAGTGACTCTCTTTTGTTTAAAACGGACACCATTTTAAGTACATACAGAAACCCGACCAAACAGATTCGGTTTCCATTAAAAATTTAGGAGAACGATCCATGGGTCATATGTGACGTGTACGAATCAACCCTGCCTCAATAGGAGACACGGTGTGGCTGGCACCACTCAAAGTGTCCATCTTCTATTTCAAAAGGACGTCATTTTAAGTGAAAAGCATCAACTGACATACGGAAAACTGACCAAAGGAATTCAGAATGTATAAATACTTTAGCACAAAGATCCATGGGTCGTATGTGACGTGTACGAGTCAATCCCGCATCAATCCGAGGAGCGGTGTGGCCGATACCACTCTAACTGTGTCTCTTTTGTTTAAAATGGACAGGATTATAAGTGAAAATAACAACTGGCATACGGAAAACCGACCAAATGCATTCCGAATCTGTTGATAATTTATCCCAATGATCCATGGGTCATATTTGATGTGTAAGATCCAACCCGGGATGAATCCGAGTCGCGGTGTGGCCGAGATCAGTCTAACTGGCTCTCTTTTGTTTAAAACGGACACCATTTTAAGTACATACGGAAAACCGACCAAACGGGTTCGGTTTCTGTTGAAACTTTAGGAGAACAATCCATGGGTCATATGTGACGTGTACGAATCAACCCCGCCTCAATCAGAGATGCGGTGTGGCCATCACCACTCAAAGTGTCTATCTTTTGTTTCAAAAGGACACCATTTTAAGTGAAAAGCATCAACTGACATACGGAAAACAGACCAAAGGCATTCGGACTGTGTCGATACTTTAACAAAAAGATCCATGGGTCATATGTGATGTGTACGAGTCAACCCCGCATCAATCCGAGGAGCGGTGTGGCTGACAGCGCTCTAACTGTGTCTCTTTTGTTTAAAATGGACAGGATTATAAGTGAAAAGAACAACTGGCATACAGAAAACCGACCAAACGCATTCCGAATCTATTGATAATTTATCCCAATGATCCATGGGTCATATGTGATGTGTACGAGCCAACCCAGGATGAATCTGAGTCGCGGTTTGGCCGGGATCAGTCTAAGTGACTCTCTTTTGTTTAAAACGGACACCATTTTAAGTACATACAGAAACCTGACCAAACGGATTCGTTTTCCATTGAAACATTAGGAGAACGATCCATGGGTAATATGTGACGTGTACGAATCAACCCCGCCTCAATCAGAGACGCGGTGTGGTCGGCACCACTAAAAGTGTCCGTCTTCTGTTTCAAAAGGACGTCATTTTATGTGAAAAGCATCAACTGACATACAGAAAACCGACCAAAGGAATTCGGACTGCATCGATAATTTATCACAAAGATCCATGGGTCATATGTGACGTGTACGAGTCAATCCCGCATCAGTCCGAGGAGCGGTGTGGCCGACACCGCTCTGTGTCTCTTTTGTTTAAAATGGACAGGATTATAAGTGAAAAGAACAACTGGAATATAGAAAACCAACCAAACACATTCCGAATCTGTTGATAATTTATCCCAACGATCCATGGGTCATATGTGACGTGTACGAGCCAACCCGGGATGAATACGAGTCGCGGTGTGTCCGAGATCAGTCTAACTGGCTCTCTTTTGTTTAAAACGGACACCATTTTAAGTACATATGGAAAACGACCAAACGGATTCGGTTTCTATTGAAAATTTAGGAGAATGATCCATGGGTCATATGTGACGTGTGAGAATTAACCCCGCCTCAATCGGAGATGTGGTGTGGCTAGCACCACTCAAAGTGTCCGTCTATTGTTTCAAAAGGACGCCATTTTAAGTGAAAAGCATCAACTGACATACGGAAAACTGACCAAAGGTATTCAGACTATGTCAATACTTTAGAACAAAAATCCATGGGTCGTATGTGACGTGTACGAGTCAATCCCGCATCAATCCGAGGAGCGGTGTGGCCGACACGGCTCTAACTGTGTCTCTTTAGTTTAAAATGGACAGGATTATAAGTGAAAAGAACAATTGGCATACGGAAAACCGACCAAACACATTCTGAATCAGTTGATAATTTATCCCAATGATCCATGGGTCATATGTGACATGTACGAGCCAACCCGGGATGAATCCAAGTCGCGGTGTGGCCGGGATCAGTCTAAGTGACTCTCTTTTGTTTAAAACGGACACCATTTTAAGTACATATGGAAAACCGACCAAACGGATTCAGTTTCCATTGAAACCTTAGGATAACGATCCATGGGTCGTATGTGACGTGTACGAATCAACACTACCTCAATCGGAGACGCAGTGTGGCCGACACCACTCAAAGTGTCTGTCTTCTGTTTCAAAAGGATGTCAGTTTAAGTGAAAAGCATCAACTGACATACGGAAAACCGACCAAAGGCATTCGGACTATGTCGATACTTTAGAACAAATATAAATGGGTTTTATGTGACGTGTACGAGTCAATCCCGCATCAATCCGAGGAGCGGTGTGGCCGACACCACTCTAACTGTGTCTCTTTTGTTTAAAATGGACAGGATTATAAGTGAAAAGAACAACTGGCATACGGAAAACCAACCAAACGCATTCCTAATATATTGATAATTTATCCCAACGATCCATGGGTCATATGTGACGTGTACGAGCCAACCCGGGATGAACTCGAGTTGCGGTGTGGCCGGGATCAGTCTAACTGGCTCTCTTTTGTTTAAAACGGACACCATTTTAAGTACATACGAAAAACCGACCAAACAGATTCGGTTTCCATTGAAACTTTTGGAGAACGATCCATAGGTCATATGTGACGTTTAAGAATCAACCCCACCTCAATCGGAGATGCGGTGTGGACAACACCACTCAATGTGTCCGTGTTTTGTTTCAAAAGGACGCCATTTTACGTGAAAAAGCATCAACTGACATACGGAAAACCGACCAAAGGAATTCAGACTGTGTCGATACTTTAGAAAAAAGTTCCATGGGTCGTATGTGACGTGTACGAGTCAATCCTGCATCAATATGAGGAGCGGTGTGGTCAACACCGCTCTAACTGTGTCTCTTTTGTTTAAAATGGACAGGATTATAAGTGAAAAGAACAACTGGCATACGGAAAACCGACCAAACACATTCCGAATCTATTGATAATTTATCCCAACAATCCATGAGACATATGTGACATGTAAGAGCCAACTCGGTATGAATCCGAGTCGTGGTGTGGCTGGGATCAGTCTAAGTGACTCTCTTTTGTTTAAAACGGACACCATTTTAAGTACATATGGAAACCCAACCAAACGGATTTGGTTTCCGTTGAAACTTTAGGATAATGATCCATGTGTCATATGTGACGTGTACAAATCAACCCCGCCTCAATTGGAGACGCGGTGTGGCCAGCACCACTCAAAGTGTCCGTCTTTTGTTTCAAAAGGACGTCATTTTAAGTGAAAAGCATCAACTAACATACGGAAAACCGACCAAAGGCATTCGGACTGTGTCGATACTTTATCACAAATATCCATGGGTAGAATGTGATGTGTACGAGTCAATACCGCATCAATATGAGGAGCGGTATGGCTGACACCACTCTAACTGTGTCTCTTTTGTTTAAAATGGACAGGATTATAAGTGAAATGAACAACTGGCATACGGAAAACCAACCAAACGCATTCTGAATCTGTTGATAATTTATCCCAACGATCCATGGGTCATATGTGACATGTACGAGCCAACCCGGGATGAATCCGAGTCGCGGTGTGGCCAGGATCAGTCTAAGTGGCTCTCTTTTGTTTAAAACAGACACCATTTTAAGTACATACGGAAAACCGACCAAACGAATTCGGTTTCCATTGAAACTTTAGGAGAATGATCCATGGGTCATATGTGACGTGTACGAATCAACCCTGACTCCATCGGAGACGCGGTGTGGCTGGAACCACTCAAAGTGTCCGTCTTTTGTTTCGAAAGGATGTCATTTTAAGTGAAAAGCATCAACTGACATATGGAAAACTAACCAAAGGCATTCGGACTGTGTCGATACTTTAGAACAACGATTCATGGGTCGTATGTGTCATGTACGAGTCAACCCGGCGTCAATATAAGGAGTGGTGTGGTCGGTATCACTCCAGGTGTTTGTATTTTGTTTAAAATGGAATCATTTGAGGTAAAAATATTTGGTATAGAAAAAACCGATCAAATTATGAATTGAATTCCGGATTCGACATATAATTTTCATCTAAATTTGAAATTTAATTCTAAATGAATTATGTATGTTTATAATTACGTTATGAATTCTAATTTAATTATGAATGTGTATAGTTTTAGGATGTATTATATATTAAATGTGTATGAATTTGTTCTTAATTGAATATGTTGTGTATGAATTTGTTCTTAATTTTATATGTTTATATGCATGTCTTATTTTATTGCAGGTACAATTATTGGATTGAAAATGAGCTCAAAATGAGCCCCAATGAGGCCCCTGGTTCAAATTGCAGGAATTGCAGGCAGTCTGCCAGGCTGCCTACTGGGAGGCTACTGTGCAGGGTATGCCAACGGTTTTAAACCATTGGCATAGCCTAGAGATCCTCTATTTACCAACGGTTCATTGAACCGTTGGTAAATAGATGTTTTACCAATAGTTTATAACTGTTGGGAAAAGGATCCATGGAGAAACACTATCCCAATGGTTTTCCAGAACTGTTGGGATAGTTGTCGACTATTGGGATTTCCCAACGGTTCTGGCCAAACCGTTGGGATAGTTTTTCCCAACAGTTTTCCAGAACCGTTGGGGTATATTTGATTTCCCCATCATATTCCAACGGTTTCCTGTAAACCGTTGGGAAAACCTTTCCCAACGGCTTACTTCCCTACGGTTCTCAGAACCGTTGGTATATGATATACCAACGGTTAGAAGGCCTTTCCCAACGGTTCTGAACCGTTGGGAAACATTGTATTTCCAGTAGTGTAAGGGGATCAAAGGCCCGAATATTTTTTATTTGGTGATGGTATAACTTGATGAGGTTTAATCTAAATTTTTGTGGTGAAGATATCATTGGATCAAAGGTCGGAGAAATGGTCATAATGCACTGAGATGGATCTTGGATTCTAAAAAATTTCAAGTTACACGGCATGAAACCAAATCGAGACTCCATGTGTGCCCCTTATGCAAAGGCTAAGGTTTATTGTAGGAGTTAAGGATCGCATGACTTGTGACCCTATCACACAACATGTGACATCTCTTAGGAGACTCAACTCGGGAGGGTACAAATACACTAGGTGGAGTACACGAGCAACCTACATGTCCTGTACCCCCTATATGGACATGGTCTGAATGAGTACATAGGATAAGCCATGTATTGGAACATGGGTTGACTATAATGGAAGGAACCGGGGTAACATGAATTGGCATGTAACACCTTCTACACACCCTGTACTCATTTATACATTGATTTGGGATCTTTTCCTCATTATCTTGGAAATGTTTTTCTTGGGTGTGTTCCCCTTAACTTTTCCATGAAGGATAGTATGAAATCATCTCCTACCCCTAGGCCACCAATCCCTTCAGCATGACTTATTGGATAGATTCATTAGAGTCCCTCCATGAGGCCTTAAGTGGTATCCTTTATTTATCCTCGTTCCCTACGTGGAATTATTAGTATCTTCATAACCAACAGTACATGGGCATCGATCCTCTACTTAGTGGGTTTATCTAGATTGAGTTTTTTTGTATTTCCCCATGGCCTTGGGAGTTATTTTCATCTGTTTATTATATCTATTCAGGCGTCATAATGTTATATCTCATTATGAAACCCAATGAGAATTACCTCTTGTAAGGACATCATCAGTGTTATCAGACTCATAGGTGTGATCTCTAGGATGAGTGCTTTTTTGGATCCTTCAAGAAGGAATCCTAGGATGGTATTATAAGACTGTGACATACCTCTAAACCTTGTGTCTTTTTCCTATTATATCTATTTATTATTATTATTATATTTACTGTATACATATACATGTATATAAATGATTGCATTTCTTTTATTGTATGTTTTTTCATTTTTGGATGTCCTACTGGGTATTTTTATACTCACCACAACATGGGATTTTCCTACACATTCCGGGTCTTTTATAGATGGATGACCTTTTGATAGTGTCCTTGATGGACCAGGGCCATATAGTGCTTAGTGGGACCAAAAAAATTGAGGTGTGTTCCTAAGATATTCAGATAGTAGTCCCTTTACTCTTAAGTTGGACGTATTTTTAGACTAATTTTGGGGGGATTTTATGTGGATCTATTTACTTTCCTTTACTTCCTATTGTACTCTGGTTGTGGGATTTAGATTCATGCATGCATTGTTGTCCAGTTGTTTTTACATTTCACCATTTTATAGGGTTGGAAATGTGTGAGTGTGTACAAGTACTCAGTCGAAGGATTACTATGTTAGTGATATTATTTATTGGTTCTATTTTCTAGCCCTTTTCCTATTAAAGGCTGACTTAGGGAGTCCCAAGATGGTCCCCATTAGGAAGGGTCATGAAAAACGAGTTTCTTTCTTCCATTTTTATGTCCCTTAATGAGATTTTTTTTGCTAAAATGATGTTTTAAAATTTATTTCACGGGGTTTTAAGGCTGAGTAGAAATAATGATAATGTCAAATTGAAAATTATGATTATTTCTCATTACAAGAAAATGTGTTTCATATTAAAAGTACTGTACTATGAAAAAATGGATATTGTGTAAAAATGTCCACATTTTAATTTTTGAGTTTATTATGTAAAAGTTACAAACTATTTTTCTAAAACTCAATAATTTAAAAGTTAATTTAGAATTTATGAAAATGAATTATTGATTTAAAACTCAATATTATGTAATTTTTTAAGGTTGGGTCCTTTGATTATGAAACCTAGACTAGGTATGTATAGAAACCCATGCCTTTTACTAATTTTATTACATGATTCTTAAAAATAAATATCCAGTAATAAAACACAAAGAACATAAATTCCTTGTGTCCTTAGAATAATAGTTTTATATTATATAAAAATAAACTTAAACATGTAATATTTATTTTATTCTCCATTGTGATCTCTTAAAATACATTTGAGCACCTAAAACAACGGGATAGCTTGTTGTGCAGTGTTGGAATGGTGGAAATCGGTCTTAATGTCGTTTATGCTAGGAGGGGGTTTCTTTATTGTTTAATATAGTTTTTTGGCTTCGGGATAGTTAGAGCATGGTTTGAAGTCTTTAGTCATTGAATTAATGTCTGGTTCCCCATCAACAATTAAAAGGGGACATATTATAATATAAAATTAATTTTCAGTCAAAAAAGTATGATGTCCAGATAAAAATAGAAATATTCATTTTACAATATTTTGGAATCATCAAGTTGAGTGTAAAATTACATTAAACAATCATAGTAAAACATTTTTGAAAACTTATCTATAAAACATGTATTTTAATGAAAAAGGATTTTTGGCCAATGACAAAAATTATGTTGAATTTTGTTAAAAATATTTTTTAAATAAATTTAAGTGAAAAAGAGGGGAAAATGGAAATACTACATTAAAAATTCATGAATATCTAGAGGATAAGAATATTTAAGGATTTTATTAGACAATTATAAAATAATTTACTTCATTGTAAATTCATGCATAAGTAATCCTGATGAGAATGATATTGAAACATAAACCATTACTGCTTTGGTAACTTTTAAATAAAAACCTCTCATAAATGAAGTAGATTAATTGAAACTTGAAATATCATGAGATTGGAAGGATTAATGATATAGTATGTAAAGGGGAACTATATACACCATTTAAAAGATATTATGTGTGTAAAAGAACATGTGTCACAAAGAATGATTTTTTTGAGACAAAAACTTTAAAAAGTTTGTTTCATTTAAATGAGAGTTTACCAATGAGATGATTATGTAAAAATGATTTAAATAAAAAAATAAATGTTAAAATAAAATAATATAAAAATAAAAGGTCATTTCACACATAATATTTTCATAATATAATTAATTAAGTAGACATATAAACCAAGGAATTTAAATTGAGTGACAAACCCCATTGCGTCACACTTATCTTTTGTTGTGAACTCCTTAAACACTTGTATAGTGGTTTAAAACATTTTATTACATTATAATACAATAATATTATAATTTATAATATCATATATGATCCTTTTATAGAATATTATTACTCATTAATTAATAATATTATATTATCACAACTATTTCAGGTGTTAGTTGTCTTATTTCATCCTACATGTTTCGTCTTGAAATTCCAAATATTAGACATAGGTTATATTACCAGAATATCTAAAATTATATTAATTTTATAAATATAATTTTTTTCATTATATATATCATTATAATCATTATTTAATTTTGAACCTCGAGAATGAATCAGATCTCTTAATTAAGGTGGTATTTCATATGCATGAACGAGAAACATTATCATTTTCATAATGGGTGAAAGGGTAAGGAAGTGGATTTTGTATTAATTTTAAAAACATATCACATCCCTTCATGAGGCGGAAGTCCACCGTACACACAAGCGACATATTCATTTTTCCTATAGAATGGAATGTAATAACTTATATGTGATATTATAATTCCATAAGTATAATTATATCATAAATATCATATATAATCCTAAAATACATCATTCTATCCATCCTCGAGTGGTGGTGATGGTAAAAAAATAACATCAATTTACGTGGTGATAGCTCACTGTACACACGAATGATGATTCTATATCCCATTTGATGAATGTTTATAGGGTTATATATAATTACCTTAACATAAAAAATCTCATTATATATATTATATAGTGGTTTTTATATCATAATTATTTTAGCATCCTATGTTTCTCAACCATATGAAACTTTTCTGACGAAATTTGAAATTTCAAAATAGTGGACATGCTGAATTATAAAAAAAGAATAAAAATGAAATTATGAGAGTTGTAACACTTAAATTTTTTTATATACTTTGTTTATGTAATTATAGGTGTCTTGGATGTTTCATCAAGTTTCGGGAGCATCGGGCTACAAAATCTCCAAATCTGTAGTAGCTGGCCAAGGAACATGGTTTGTCTAAAACTGTGCAGACCTTCAAACGAAACCGTGTAACTGATCCGATGGATATCAAGGTCTCAAAACATTTTCTCTGACCATTCATTTGTATCCAAAAGTTCGTGTGGTTCTATATGTCCCTTTATAGAGGTATTTTTCACAGGTCAGGCATGATTATCCAATCCTTACAGCCAACCCATGTGAGGGGGATTCATGAGAAGTGTCTCAAGAATGGTTGGCATAAAATTTGGACAACCTTACATCCAGAATGTGTGCCTTATTTAAATGGGTAAAATTACCTTTTCCCCCTTCCTCCATGTTTTTTTCTCTTCCTATTCTTCTCCTCTTACCCCCATGTAGTAGCTTCCCGTGGGGCTCTCCTGCTCCTCCTCTAGCTGTGAGGAGATCTCCTTCATTTAACCTCTAGTTTGAGTGTTGATCCTCTTGTTAGAAGCATATTAGTAAGTCTATGACTCTTGATTACTCATTTACTCATTTATATTCTCTTTTTCAATTCTCTTTTAGTATGAGGTAATTCATCCTATTTTCAGGCTGTTTGTCCATTTCTTCATTTTCTCTTGAACTAACTCAATTGAAGACTCGATTTCGGATGTGTGGATTGTCTTTTGTATAAGGTAGGTGTTCAACTGATTTTCACATAAATTATATCTCATTTATTAAATTAATCATTGTTTCACACATTGTATTCTCTATGTGTTGACCTTAAATTGTTAAAATTAAATAGACCCCAATGCTCATGTTAATTAGCTTTTTCGCTTTAAAATAAAACTAATGGAGGTTATGAACTCGACTAGAATCACCCTTTTAGGGCGGGTTCACATTATTACTCATAGATAATTATATTTATCTTACATAAAATTATACCACCCTTGTGGTGTGTTAATTTAAATTATTTTGAGTAGAACAGTTTACATATTCCTTGAATATTCTTTTAAGTGTTTTAATTTATTCTTCTTGAATGTGATTATTAAATAGAGTTAAATGAACTATTTAATGACAATTCCATGCTTTCAAATAAAACCACTTTTTTAGGTTCACTATCTTTTAAAATAAAATAGAAATGATTAGTGTTTATATTTTTCTTGGCTTTAGAATATGGATGTTTCCTATAGCCTTTATGGTTGTCGTTATATTTAATAACATGATTATGTACAAGGACTTCCTTGATATATTTTAAATGATGAATGGGCATGGCCCTCTTTTATATTTCTTACTTTATGTATTGGTTTGTTTTTGAGAATGGACTTTATTTTAATTGATAAATGTATTGTGTTAATGGAATGGGTGACAAAATGGTCTATTTATAAATGTTAAATTAGTTGTATTAAAAGGATCTAATTCACATTGAGAGATATTGGTGTCCTTTTTATAGAACATCGGGCTAACAGATCATATGGAAAATGTATTTTTATATATTTATAAATGACTAAAGGGTCCTAATTCTTTCTAAATTTAAAACATTCAACCATTAGAGATTCCTTAGGACAAACATTATTCTCATCTATAGAATTGATTTAACTTTTCATTTTTCCTCCACAATTATTAACTTTCTTTAGTTCTTCTCCACTCATAAAACATATTATTGTTCTTTTGAGACATTACCCTGAGTGATTCTTCCCATATTCTCATCATATAATAAATTGAATAATATTTTTTCCATGGTCTCCACCTCCTAAAATCTCATAAAACTCTATCTTACTCTTCTTTGGTGAGTCTGAGAGTTGGTTAAGGTGAAATTTTTTAATCATATATCATTATAATTGGTTATGTGTAATGAAAATATATTTTACTCTAGTCACAATCCCATTTAGTTTGTTATCATTACATGTTATATAACATTCAATGTTTGACCAGTTCCTTCTGGTTCCCTCCATTGACAAAAATCATACAGTATAGTGTGAGGAACATTCTTCATAGTGGGAAACAAAATAATCACGAAAAATTATTTATAATATGTATAAATCATGACACATTCATTTAAATATAATACACTATTGTTTTAACCTAGGTTATTGATGATCATATTCTATTAAAATCTTTCATTATGGTTCATAAAAATATTATGAATTCTCAAATACTATCCCCCTAAGAGTGTCAAACTAGTTATGTTGTAAATTCCATTGTTGGGAACTCGTTAATGTTAACATTAATCCAAAAATTCCTTTTTTTGATTTATTACCCCTAAGAGAATATGAGATATATACACTTCCACTTCTAATATCCATATAGAGATGTAATTTCTCAAAAACTACTCACATTATACTTAAAGAAGATTTCAAGATATTTTTATGTACATACTCTTATTCTTAGAATTATACCTAAGTTTCACACAATGTTTTTCTAATCCTATTTCCAAATGTTATGTAATCCTTTCCTATGATACCAACTATAGTGACAAATTCTTTTTACATAATTTATTACATTCTTCTTAAACATAAATATCCATTAATACAATATAAGGATCATAATGGACTAGTGTCTTTGGAAGACAAGGTTCATATTATGTAAAAGGAAACATAAACATAGAATATTTATCTTATTATACATAATTAGTTACAAAAATCCATTTTATTTTATATAACATAATGGTATGACCTGTATAATACCTAAAGAAACAGTTTATCTAAAAATCTTAGTAAGGTAATAAACGACTTAAGGAAACATAACATGTGATTCAAAGGGATAACATGATATCATAAAAGAGAAGTATTGTAAAACCCTAATATTTCATGAAATATTTTTATATAATTAAATTTATCTTTTTGATATTTTATATTACACACAAAAATAATTTTATATTCTATTATATGCTACACCGAGTTTATCATTCGTTACACATAACACTGAGTTTAAATGAAACATGTCACACTATTAAAAAATTATTATTTAAAATTATAGTAATATCCTAGACATTGGAATTAAGAGTATGAATATGATTTAATTAATTATGAATGTATATATTTATACATGTATATAAGATGAATTTTTTGTTGACTAATTAATTAAAAATTAAAAAAAAACTATTTGAAAATAAAGGAAATCTTTTTTTTGAATATTTTTTCTACAAGATAGTACGTTTTACATTAATAAATTAACCAAAACAATTTTTGTGAATTATTTTAATTAAATGTAAATATTATATATAAAATAAACTATTTAACATTAATCTTATGATTTTTCCACATAACAGTTAAGAATAAATCCAATTTTACGTATAAATCATTATTCTTTCTAAAAACCAGTTATGTCACCTTTTGCGAACAAATTTTAAAAAAAATATTTAAACCTTTATAAAATTTCTTTAAAAATATAAAATTAATTTTTTAAATCATAATTTATAAATTACTTAATGGTAAATGTTTGTGAATTTTCTGAAAAGATCATGTTTTTGATGATTAGTGAAAAATATTGAATTTTAATTAAAAACTGCATTTTCTCTTAAATTGTTCATAAAGATTAAATATATTTTAATTATTTTTAATGTTAATTTATTTTAGTTATATATATATAACTATAATTTAGTTCATTATAAAAAATTTCATATTGAATGCTGATATAAAAACCTTGTAAACTTTTGTACATTTTCTCTTTGAAAAACCATTTTCTCATCATGTCTCTAGAATTTATTTTAAATTAAAATTTTAAAATTATATAAATTTAATTGAGAAAACTGGATTATATATTTTTAATAATCCTAATTTATATTATCTAATAAGGTCAACTTAATTTTTTACCATATTGAATATTAAAATCAATAAAAATTATTTACTGTGGTTAAGGTAAAAATTGGTTTACCGGGGGATAAACAAAAATGGTAAGGGTTAAAATGCCCTAATTTTTTTTATAAAATATATTTTATAGAAATATTTTATGACAAACCTGCTTTTGTTACAAACTTAAACATTATTCATTACATAAACTATTCACTTGATACAACATGGATGATCGAGAGGTCTAGTGTCTTTGGGGCTTAGGATCATTACATAACAACTTAAAACATTAAATACAACATCTTTATTGAAAACTTCCTTTACATGACCACTACATTCCCTCGTACTTAGCATTGCATGGGATAACTTGAGGACATGCATAAGAAAAGGGGTGAGCTATAAAGCCTAGTAAGGGAATAAACATGGAATACATGAGGATTAAAATACATGTTATACAATAGGCATATCAATATAGCACAATAGAAACATGAACATAAAGGCATGATAAAGCATGATAATCATAAGACGGAAATGTGGCAACAACACTTAACATGGATTTAGCATGAGAAAAGGATTATTACACATGGAGCATGAGTAAATCCTCATTGCACATTATGCATGAGTAAACCCTCATTTCACTTGAATTAGAATGATTAAACACTCATTTCACATGAAGTATAATGATACTATACTTTACCCAATGCATTGGAGTGCTATAAGGGCACACCCTTCTTAAACATTTCATTTCATGCATAAGTGTGCCACATGGATCAAAAAACATGGATTCATAAAACATAATCATTTATTCCAGGACAAAGGAATGTGTAATGAAACTTTATAATAAATAAGTAAAGGTGAATGAAGGTGAATACCCTTGATGGAGAAATGGGTATGGTATTCACTACATAATGGCCTTGGCTTAGAAAATCGGTGCAATTTTGACAGCGTAACAGCATGATATAAGTATTCATAAAAATGGTTTATGAGAGATAAAGGAGTGTATCATAATATCTACATAAAATTGAAAGTAATGGGGGACATATAGATACATTTCCCAATAATTGTAATGGAATTTAGATTCATGACACAAAATTATTTCTTTAATGTAAATGAGGAGAGAGAAGTTCCTTTTGGAATTTCGGCATAGTAACGGGTTTACATGGGAGGCATTTAATGAGAGAGAAACGGGTATACCATCAATAAAACAATAATAGGTTAGTATGGGGGAGGTGTTAAACCATACCCCGTCATTTATAATTGAAATTAAAAGGGCATAACAATATTAAGAAAATTAGACAAAAAATGAAAGGAAGAAACACCCTTACTTTGAAGTGTGCTTCCAAAGGCTTGAGAGAGGATTGAGAGAGGCTTCATGGGAGCTTGGGGAACCTTGGAAGGATTATAGAGAGATTAGGGAAGATTTTGGATGATCTCTAAAGGATTTGAGTGAGGATGAAGTGGGAGCTTGGGTGGGTTTATATAGGAAAGGTGAGTGAATTCATTATTATTTATGTTTGGGACCCCTTATATTAAACTAATCCAATCCAAAAATCATCTCATGTTTCTTGAACATGGTTTTTATCAATGGGGAGAGGAAAAAAATATTTTATAAGTCCAAAGTCTGAACTTCTTAAAATAATTGGGTTGATTATGTGGAGGTTAGTAACACTCCCATGGAAAATAATTTAAAAAGACAATATGTTTAATAAGTCTTGAGGGGTCCATTAATGATTTGTAAAATAAATCAAACAAACCCAAAATCACATTATTTTAATGGTAAAACATATATTGGCCGAACATAAAGCTTATAGTGTTTTATTACATCACTATTGGATCATTATAATGTCATAAAACACATTATATATTTAAACGGTATTTAATTTTTACCCAAAAATTTGGCTGTCTCATAAAATTTTGAAAAATTCAGCGTTGGATAATTTCGACATCCTGATTCCTGAAATAAAATTTATTTTATCTAAATAATTTTCTAAATATGTTAATTTTTACTTTTAAAATAAAAACCTACATTTATCGAAAATTCACGGTTTTTGACAAAAATGGCTTTCAAACCTTAATAAAAATTACAATTGCATTCACAAAATTATAATATCATTTATATTTAATAAAAATTAATTTAATAATAATAATAATATTTTATTAAAATATTATTTAATTCAAAAATCCCTTAATTTAATAAAATAGAATTCTTAATTAAATAATAACTAATAACACTATTTGTACTTTAAAAACTATTTACAATTTATCAGTAATGAAAAGAAAGTATATAAATTTTTATTTAAAAAATAATGTACATGAACATAGTATGAGAGATTTGTTACATAACCCCTTAAAATAGCCGCATAAGACCTAAGGGTAAGGTGTGCGATGGTGACAGACTCTTGGGGTGGTTCAGATAACATCACTCGAGTGGTAATCTCTATCAACATCCACTTTTCCCGTAGATGGTCATGTTTGAGCCTAACATGATGAAGCTCAGCTTGGGATTGGTCTAGAGAAAAGCCTAAAGACGCCACCTCTTTTCTGAGCTCCAATAAATGGGCTTCATATAATGCAATTCTACTGGATCAGGCCATCGCTTCCTTTGTCTGAGTAAATTGGGTTTGTTAATGCCTTATATTTATAATAATCATGTGATTACTATTCAACAGCTATAACAGCAACAGTCAAAAATATTAACATAAAAACAAAGAAGTTGACATTTTATATAAACCTTTTATATAAAGAGACATTTCATTAGATCAAGATTTATTTCCATTAATGAAACTTTGGTTCGTTTTATATTTTGTCACTATAATGTATGCGTCTCGAGAATACTCTATTTCGGACCGTTGTGGCATGTAAAAAACATGGGTACACCTTTTTCTTTTCAAAAAGTACAAGCATGACACTCACTTCACTTATAAAAGTCCAACCACTCTCATCTCCTATTCACACCTTGAAACACTTTTTGGTTTATCCAATAAAAAACTAAATCACTTAAAAACCTCACTCATAACAACATATAATCCTTATTTTATGTAGAAATCTAACCAAGGATGGATTTTGGTGCAAAACTAATAAAGTTACCCAAAGAAGATGTAACGATCCTCCCCGAGCATTTTTATTTTACACCAAAATTATATAATAAAGTAAGTATCTTACAAATACATATATGTTTTTAAGTTAATTTTATGACCTACAACCATTATCACTTCCATCAATTGGGTTATGAAATTATCTCTCGTTTATATGGTGGACTACCACCACACGAACAGATATCATCCATTTTTCCACTACACTTCTCACAGTTCAGTATTATGATTGATATAAATTATATTTATTATATTTATAAAATAATTATACATTTGGAGTCACTATATCATATATATCTTTTAAATTTCCATTCCGTATGGGATACAATAAAATCGTTAATGTGTACAGTGGACTACCGCCTCGCGAAGTGATGTGATTCACATTCACTAACACTTTACATGGAAAATAATAGGAATAAAGTTAATGAATATACATAACATAATTATTATATTCATGATATATTTATCCTTTATAAAAGCTAATATATCATTTCATTTCCTACCTTTTCACTCATTAGAAGATGATAACATCCTTTGTGTACTTGTGGACTACCACCTTCATGAAACAATATGATCCAAACTTTTTATCACTACACCACATGGATTGCAATTCCCCGAACTAGGTGCCACATACCAGTTCCCCAAGATGGTTGGTCACATGACATCGGGTTCACCTCCCTGCATTCTAGAGGCTTCTAACTAGTAGTGAGGGTATAATATATAAAATGGTGAGACTATATCCTCTATCATAGTAGAAATACAATGGAGAAAATAAACAAACAACAACAAAATGACAGTAAATGTAACCTAAAAAGTACTAGTATCACATGATGAACATTATAGGAATACAATATCCAAACAAAAATAGTAGATATGTCATTCCATATAAGTGTCAAGTGTCAAATGAAAAACCCGAAAGTAAAGACACTAACAACTCACAAAGAGGGTCTCAAATCAAATCTGGTTCCCTCATCCATGCTCCATCTGAACTCATCCACCTAATATAAGGCTATTTCCCTTATCATTTCCTACAAAAAGGAAGTCTATTTGAGTACCTATTAGGTAGCCTGAGTAGGGTGTGAGTAAAACTCAGTAGGCCACCACCAACGGTGTCTAAAACAATATCCAATCTATAAAAATGTATGAAGTTGTATAAAGAACAATGTACATGTGATAAAATAAGCAGTTAACCAAATAAATTATTCTTTAATTAAATACATAAATATTTTAGGTTCACAATGAAACCCAAACCATCAATACCTACTTCAGCCTATAATGGAGTCTAAACTGTCCCCAAGGGATATCACATATCATAATATCTTGGATTACCATTTATCATTTCATTTTAGGTTCTCAATCAAACAATGGGGGCCTAGAGTAGTAGTCTAGCACCCCATGGGTATTTGGAGAAGTATTCTATGTACCATAACTCAATGACCACATATTTATACATAAAACAATGGGTGTCTGGAGAGGTAGTATGTCACCCTATTGGTGTTTGGAGTAGTTTTCCCTATCCCACAACTCATTTCAATCATAACGTCACACCCCATGGATGGGTAGTAAATTAACAATTCATTTTTCAATATTTTTTTACAATTCCTAATTTAATAATCATGTACAATGCATAATTTATCACTTTAATCATGTTGGAACACCCCATGGGTCACCACCAATTTTGTAAACTTGTTATTTTCCATTAATAAATCTATTAAACATCTCATTAATTAACCAATTACATAATTCTAATATCCTAATATCCTTCAAATTTCACAATCACATCATTTCATCAATTAATTAACCAATTAATTAATATAATTCAAGATAAAATTTTCAAAAATGGTAATTTTTATTTCAAAATTACATACACACAATTATAATCATGAAAATGGGATTTATAATTTAGGCCACCAACCTCCAAATCATTGATGAGCGTTTTCTAAGCTGGAAATACCCAAATTGATAAGGAAGAATCAAATTCACATTGATGGAAGATATTTCTAACCAAACCCTAGATTGAAGATAAATAAGATTAAGATAATTAAAAATCTAGATTTAACCCTTTTCCAATAGAGGATAAAACATCCCTCTTTATTTCTCAAGAAGGATGTGAGAGAGGGAAAATCCAATTGTAAAACGATTATATATTGTGGGAGGGTTAGATCAGTCAAATAGTTCTATGGTTTATTAATAATGAAGTTCAGAAGGCATTGGAATCCCCCCGGGTTTTCCAAAAATTTTGGATAATGAGTTAGGTCGAGTGGTGGTGAATTAGGGTGAAAACCGAGGGGTTTGGGAATTTTAAAATAAAATTTCAGTGGTATTCATCCATCTCACATGATTTCCTACAAAAGGGTGCGTATTAACTTATTGTTCGGGGCCAAAGACTTAATTTATTATTAAATTAAATACCTATTTTTTTTACGGGTATAGGGAGACCCATTACATAGCCCGAAGGACCAAGGCCAAGTGGCCAAAATACATGTCTTAAAAGCCCATTTTTTGGCCCTAAGGACCCCTCGATGAACAGTACTGCTACATTAACCACATTGCTACAATACTTTCTACAGTACCTCAACCACTATAGTATCAGATATAGTACCTCTGTCACTATAGTGTTGTCACTGCTACAATCTACCACTGCTACAGTGCTCTACTACAATACTACTACAGTCCCGGAAAGGAACCCTTTGTGAACAAACTATGCATCATAACAATGATCCTCCCCTTAGAGGAACAAAATTTCTCCTAATAGGGTATATAGTTTGACAAAACATGCACCAACCATGCAATCCCTTCTTTCTGGGGTTGCATGGTTTGATGGGGTAGGTGATCGTACCATGATTCACTATGTCATTTTCACACTTAAACCATTGTATTAAACTGGATTTGTATTGTAAATTCAAAATATAATAAAAAAATTCACTTCATGTTTGATTCAATTATTTTGTGTTACCACTTTTAAAAAGATAAATGTTACTTTTTTTATATTTTCATTTAACATGGAGGTGATTTGGAGGATCCATGATTAAGTCCAATAAAAATGGCCCACACTGCGTAGGATCCAAGAAAACCAGTGGATTAATCCTCACACTTCTACTATAAAGTGCCTCTAAATGGGATTAATTTATTTGGCCTCATCCAAAATTTAATAGTCTACATTTCATCTCAAGAAACCCAATCTTGATTGGGCTATTAAAGGGCCCATCCGAACTAATATGTCCAAGCCACCAGATATGCACAATGTCAAAAGTGGTGTTCTGTAATATGTCTATATCTCGAGCTTTTATTATTCAAATGATGCCAAACGTTTTGTGGTGATAGTAAATAAGTGGGGATACAACTTTATAGTTTTTTAAAAAGAGATATTCGACTGTCTAGTACCCATAAACCATCCTCTAAATGGTTTATAAAAAGCTGGGTTCCCAAACCACTACCCATTTGGGCTTTAAAAAGGCCCCTTGGGCACTCCATTAGGCAGTTCAAATTAGAAGTGAAGCTCTACCATTTTTGAGTCCTAGAAGTGTCTCCTTCTCATATTTGAAGTTATAGAGACCACTATCTTCAGAGGGGGTCAATAATGAAGAATTATTCCCACGTGATATTTCTCCTCTTGATGCTGATCTAAACGGTGGGTGATCATTGTGAGGGAGCTACACACTTGAAGAGGGAGTTACACCACCTTATATTCTATTGGTTTTGTTTAATTTGAGTGTTAATTATTTCACTTAGGTTTAATCTTTATATTATTCTTCTCTGAATGAATTTATTTGGTTTAATTAAGTTAAAAAATTTGTCATTTCAATACCTACTGGGTTGATATTCAAGTGGTAATCATGGGTTGTTCTGATTTGAAAAAAAATCATACTATTTATCTCACACATCCATGATATTTCAGTATTATTTTGTAGAACTCACTCTATTCTTGAGGTCCAAACCTTGAAAACATTATTTTTGTGTCAAGTGGTGGTTCTTTTTGCATCATTTTATGAGGAAAGAGGGGAACCAAGACCATGGTCATCCCTCAACCATAGGAGTACAACAAAACCTAATAAAAAATTGATAACAAGGAAATATTAATGTGATGTATTAACATATAAATGATCACTTATTTATCTCTTATTATTAACAATCCTCTTGGTCTTTCAAATTTATAAATCTTTAAATTAAGTTACATTCTTGAAACAGTTTTGAAAAACACCCCCTATTTTGTTCTTCTTATTAAAAATACACACTCAAAACCAATCAATGCTCCTTCAGTGACAACATAGGGTCTTCCATAAACTATAAATGAACCTTAAAAACATAATAAATTTGATGTGTCATGACAACACAGTCAAATTTTGGAAACTTTTTTTGGAGAGCACTTTTCTTTTTAAGTGCATTTTTTTATAAGACGTCTGTAAATTTTGTGAATATTTATTCTTTTTAATTTATACCGTTACCTTTATTTTTGTGTTATGATTTATTTCTTGTGTAGGTTTTTTTCATGAGACATTCTAATCTGGGAGATTTACCACCTTCGAAACCCAAACCGGAGAAGATCTTACATCAGTGACCCCGAGACACACAAGATAAACCTTTGAAGGATGACACAAAATACAATAACACTCTCCTTGATCCTTCATCTTCTTATTCTAGAACCAACATCAAAACTGAAATAAAATTATATAACATGGCTAAAAAAATAGAACACTAGAAGAACTGACCTCCCCTGATGTCGATATCCAACCCACATTCATTCAATTACAAGGTGAGGTACCCAATTTTGAACAAAAATATGGTTTAATTAATTTATTACCAAGATTCCATGGAATTTTTGGAGAGGATCCAAAAAAACACTTAAAATAATTTCATACTGTGTGTTCTATATTAAAAGCTGTAAATGTGGATGAAGAACAAGTAAAGCTCATAGAATTACCATTTTCATTAGAAGACACTGCAAGAGACATGCTTTACTATGTGGATTCACTAATTAGAGGCTGGGTGGATATGAACCCCCTTTTTAATGAAAAATATTTCCCAGCCTCTCGATCTAAAACTATAAAGAAATAAATATTTGGTATAAGGAAATCATAAGGGCAAATAATACATGAATATTAAAAACACTTTAAAATGTTTTGTTCAAGATGTCCACGCCACAAAATAAGTGATTAACTTTTAATTCAATATTTTTATGAAGGTATAATTCATGTAGACTGAAATATAATTTATGATGTTATAGTTGGTGCACTAGTTGATAAGATCCCAATTGCTGTAAGAAATATAGTTGAGAACACGGGACAAAACACTCAGTAATTCGGTTAATGGTCTAGTGTACCTATTCAAGGTGTCCATGGGGTGAAAATGCTAAATTTGAGAAGAAGGTGGACATGAAGTTCGAAGTGGTAAGAAACCTTTTATGACAACTTACTCTCTCCCAATGGAAATATCAACCTCCTCCTCCCATCCGTTTTGGAATTTTCTCTCTTAACTCCCATTATTCTGACCAATGCCCCAATTGAGAGAAACTTCTGAGAGTTGTGAGTCAATCTTCCCAGGACGCACCTATAACCAACCCTTTAGGAAAGAACCACACTATCCATCAAACTCAGGGTGGAAATAAAACCATGATTATACGCAAGTGGGTATTCAAACCAGCCTCATCATCCATGGAACCAACCGGGACAGAGTAGTCATCCACCACCACCACCCAGAAATACCCAACCACTACAATGGCCTTTCTAACTTCCCCTCCCAAGTCTGAGCCTATCCTAGAAGATATGATGAAACAAATGGCTACCAATAATCTCCAATACCAATGAACCTCCCAAGATTCCATTGAATACATAAATACCCAATTAGTCCAACTAGCTTACTCGGTAGTTGAAATCAAAATCCATGGGTTGGGTAAACTACCCTCCCAACTAGTAGTTAACCCTAGGGATAATGGAAATGTTAGTTCCATAACCCTTAAGAGTGGAAAAAAACTAAAAATACAAATTAAACCTACATTAGAGTCATCCCCTCCTAAGGAAACCAACATCCCAACCACTGAAAATGCTCCAAATGAGGTAGAACATTGTCCGGAGAGAATCCCTTCCAATGGAAAGAGTGCGTCAATTGATGAGTCACCTATACCAACCATTCCTCATCCATTTCCTCAAAGGGACACCCAACCAAAAAAACAAAAAGAAATATAACATGATAAATAAATATTGGAAATTTTCAAAAAAAGTGCAGGTTAACATCCCCTTGATTGATTTTGTGAAGCAAATTACACAATGAAAAAAGTTTATTAAGAATGTGTGTACACACTGAAGATGAATTTGTGGAGATGAAAAAGAGATCTTGGGAAGGAGATAGATCCATCACTTCCCACCAAGTTCAATGATCCTGGAATATTCTCAATTTCGTGCACCATATGGGATTATTCTTTTTCTAATTCTATGCTTAATTTGGGTTCCACTATTAATGTGATTCCCATCTCCATTTACTCTTCATTGCAGGTCGGTGAACTGAATCCCACTAGAATATTCATTCATCTAGAAAATTGTTGCACAACACACCCTTCTGGTGTGTAAGAGGATGTTCTTGTGAGGGTGAAAATTTTAATTTTTCCTGCTGATTTTTAGGTTCTAAAAATGGAAGACGATAGGATGAATGGAGAAGCCCCAATTATATTGGGGAGAACCTTTTTGAAAACTTCCAAAACCATAATTAATGTCCAAAATGGTATATTATCTATGGAGTTTGGTGGTGACATTTTCCACTTCAACATCCTTGATTCCATGGAGCACCCCTCATAAGAACATTCATCTCTCTCTGTTAATTCTATAGATGTAATCACTTCCCTTAAAAAAACTTCATTTCATTCCCTTGGTCCCCTTTATGAGATTTCTTTTTTAATATAAATGCTAAGAAATTATTTTTTCATTTGTTTTTGTATTGGTATAGAGAAATGTAATGCATGTTTGTTTATTGATGATTTCTTGAACACTAAGGATCACTTAACCATCAATGATACTACTAAGCATGTAAAATATCATTTATCTATTGAGGATTATATCGTTGAGTAGTTATATGAGATCAGTGACATCTCACATTCACACACACTCCCATCAATAAAAAATCCACTTAAATTGGAATGGAAACAACTGCCTCAAGATTTAAAATATTCATATCTTGAGAATGAAAACTAGTTACCTTTCATTATTGCTAGTTCACTCCCTCCTGATCATGAAATATGAATGCGTGTACATTTTAGGGAGTATAAACAAGCATTGTGATGAAAACATGATGACATTCATGGTATTATCCCATCAATTTGTACAAATTATATTTTGTTAAATTATTTTTCTGAACCAGTGAGGCAGGAACAATTTTGACTAAACCCAAACCACCTACAAGTTGTGAAAAAGGAGGTAACAAAATTATTGGCTGTTGGAATCATTTAACCCATCTATAATAGCTAATGGGTTAGTCCTGTTCAATTAGTTCCTAAAAAAACTAGCCATACAGTAATCAAAAATGAAATCAATGAATTGGTTATAACTCATGTGCAGAATAGTTGGTGTGTCTGTATAGACTATCGTCGACTAAACCAACACAACGGGAAAGACCATTTCCATTTTCCATTCATTGACCAAATTCTAGAGTGTCTAGTAGGTAAGTCCCACTACTGTTTCCATGGTGGGTATTCTCGATACTTTCAGGTCTATATTTCCCCAAAGGATTAGGAAAATAAAACGTTCACTTTCCCCTTTGGCACATTTTCATATAGGAGGATGCCCTTTGGTTTGTGCAATGCTCCGGGTACTTTCCAGCAATGCATGGTTATTATTTTTTCAGATTACGTAGAGAATTTTATATAAGTATTAATGGATGATTTCACTATTTATGGATCCTCTTTTGATGAATGTTTGAGTATTTATGCTTTATTCCTACACAGCTGCATTGAAAAGATTATTGTATTAAATTATGAGAAATTTCATTTCATGGTGCGACAAGGTATAGTTTTGGGAAATGTAATTTCTAAGGATGGTGTCCAAATAGATAAATCAAAATTAGATGTCATTTAATCCCTATCATTCCCCAAAAAATATATGAGATGTTCGATCTTTCCTAGGTCATTCTGGATTTTAACATCATTTCATTCGTGACTTTAGTAAAATCACAATCCCCCTCTCCCGTTTACTCAAAAAAGAAAAGGAATTTGTTTTGATGATGAATGTGAGAAAGATTTTAAAAAGTTAAAATGGAGTCTCACATCACCCCTGGTAATCCAACCACATCAGGGGTATTTACCATTTGAGCTCATGTGTGACACCTCTAACGATGCAGTTGGGGCAGTCTTATCAAAAAGGGTCGATTGAGCTCCACATGTCATTGCCTATGCCTCACGTACTTTGGACCCTGCCCAAGAAAACTACACCACAACTAAAAAATAATTCCTTGACATTATGTTTTACTTTGGAAAATTCATTTCATACCTTTTGGGGTCCAAAGTCATTGTGTTCTAATACCACACAGCCCTCCAGAATCTCCTTAAGAAACTAGAAGCAAAACCACGTCTCATTCACTAGATGCTCCTCCTTCAGGAATCCAATTTTGAAATTAGAGATAAAAGGAGTATAGAATATGGTGTCTGACCATATTATTAGGATTAACCCATCCTCAGACATTGATTCACCCCCAGTCTTCCTATAATTATATGTTTCCTAATGAGCAATTTTACCGAGTACAAGATGTTATTCCTTGGTATGCTGAAATTATAAATTATTTGGTAGCATCATGAATTCTTACTGATTTCAACAAAAACCAGATAGAACATATAAAACATGAGTCTTGTTGGTACATTTGGGATTACCCCTACCTCTGGAGCACATGTAGTGATCATGTCCTTATGCATTGTGTTCGCGATAGTGAGTTCTATTCTATCCTTAGATTCTGCCACACTCTTTCTTGTTGGGGTCACCTTGGTCCCCAAAAAAAATTCTTGCATGGTCCTTGATTCTGCTCTCTTTTGGCCAACAATTTTTTTTGGGATTCCCAAATTTTTTTCAAATCTTGTCCTTGTTATAAAAGAATAGGGAATGTATCTAAAATAAATGAAACACCACAACAACTGTTTCTCTTTCATGGCATTTGTGATGTTTGGGGTATTGAATTTATGGGGCCATTTCCCAATTCCTTTGGGAACATATACATTCTTCTGACATTTGATTACATGTCAAAATAGATATAGGCATGATCTAAAATGACTATTGATTCTAAGGCAGTTGTAGAGTTTTTTATAACCCAAATAGTTTGTAGGTTTGGCTTAACTATGTTCATTATTAGTGACCAGGGTTCTCATTTCTGCAGCCTAACAATGCAATCACTTTTTCGTCAGAATGGGGTCGGTCCTAGAGTGTCTACTGCATATAACCCACATACCAATGGTCAAGCTGATGGGTCAAATAGATAGGAAAAATAGATTATTGAAAAAACAGTTCCACACAATAGAAAAGATTTGAGTCTTAAACTTGATGATTCATTACGGGCGTACCGTACTACTTAAAAAACTCCCACTGTCATGTCACCATATCAGCTAGTGTTTGGAAAGAGTTGACACATCCCTATTGATATTGAGCACTAGTCCAACTGGGCCATCAAATCAAGAAATTCTAATCTTTTTGGTTTATGTGATCAAATGAAGTTACAGATTTTGGAGCTAAAGTAAATGAGAATAGATGCATATGAAAACTCTAAGATTTATAAGAAGCGAACCAAGGCATACCACAACCGTCTTATCCTTCATCGTTAGTTACACATTGGGAAGAATTTCCTCCTTTTCAATGAAAAAATTAAGTTGGAGTTGCATCAAGGTAAGATTTGTTCCCACTAATTTGTACCATACACTATTATTAACATATCTCCATTAGGTTTTTTCCATGTTCCAAATGAAGAAACCAAGAAAACCTTCACTGTTAATGGGTAGAGGCTACAACACTTCCATGAATCCATTTCGACATCCTCAATGGAGGAAATCCATGTTCAAGAAGAAATATATGAATGAAACTCACCATGTTTTATCCTTCCTTACCACATTCTCCTTTATTAAAGTGAGAACACAACACACCTTAGGTGTGGGGGATGTGTATATTCCTGGGTTAGTTAGTAATTTACATCATCCTTCTTCCTTTTTCTCTTTTCAGATTGCGGAATTGTATTTTTACTTTCCCCCATTCCCTCCCCCTCACCTTTATGCCGAAATATTACCTTTTTTATGCCCACTTTTTCATGAAAAATGATGCTCGTTTAATCATGGAAGTTATTGAAAATTCATGTGGAATTCCAATATTTCATGTTTTTTAAGATCAAAAATCAAATTCTGATGAAATTTGCATTTCAGCAAGAAGTCACTAATGTGGTGTGACTTTATTTTGAAATTTAGTTCTTTGTCAATGATATAAATGGTTGTATTATTTCGAAACCTTTGAGAAGAATGGTACCCTTTTGTGAATAGTTTAAGGGGAAATTGTTTCACTTAATCTCTCCAAAGTTTTTTTCACCCACCCATGAAGTGTGAAAATTTCATACTTAATGGAAGATAAATATAAGTTAGGTTTATTTTTATCTACTTTCCAAAATAATTTTTCCATACGTTCGTTCCTTATTTAATCAATTTCATTTCTGTACCCAATTGACCTATGCGTTTGTACCTGCTATCTGACTGTTGTACGACCTCAGAAAAAAAGGGTTGTATATTGGGATGTTCAAAAACAACCTTTCCTTAACCATTTATCTTGTTATAACTATTTCTATTAGTGTCATGAGGATATTAAACATGGGTGGGGAGAAGAGTGTGAGATTTTTTATAAGTGAAAATTTTGAAGAAATAAATAAATAAATTAGGGGAGTAATGAAATGTTCAACTTATGGGGATATCTAGATTTGGAGCTTAAGTTTTGACTTCTGGGAATTCTTAAGTGAGTGGGTCTTGAAATTTGATTGCAAATGATGTGGGTAAATTTTGGTGGAAAGGATCTTGTAAGTAGACAATTATTAAAATAACTTATATTTACTCAAAATAAAGTGGAAAAAATAGTGTGAAATGGTTTTCACCCACACACATGGAGGATTATTGACATGATTAACTTTTGAATTATTTTCTTTGATTGGTATCATGCATCTCTTAGAATTTCATTTGGATGCAATTTTTGAGACATCTTTTTCAATGATCATTGAGAATTAATCCTCGGTGTTTTTTTACTTTGATCACATTTTGATCAAGAATTAAATTTTCATTTAATGTTAAATTTTTTTGAAGTTGGAAATATATACATGCATAATTTTTGGAAATATGATTTTCCCCAAGAGTGAAAATGTTTATGTGTGGGGTTGTGATCGTACTATAATTAACTGTGTCATTTTCACCCTTACACCATTATATTAAAATTATTTGGTATTGTAAATTCCAAATATAATAACAATATTCACTTCATGATTGATTAAGTTGTTTTGTGTTTATCATTGTTAAAAAGGTAAATGTTACTTGTTTTGATAATTTCATTGAAGGTGGAGGTGATTTGGAGGATCCATGATGAAGTCCAAGAAAAATGGGCCACACTGTAGAGGATCCAAGCACACTAGTGGATTAATCCACACACTTTTACTATAACGTGCATCCAAATGGGAAGAAATTTGGTGGGATGGTTCATAATTAAATAGGCTACATTTCATCTCAAGTAACCCAATCCAGATTCGGCTTCTATAGGGCCCATCAGAACTAATCTATCAAAGAAACCGAATATGAAAAAAGTCCAAAGTGGCATTCTGTAATATGTCCATATCTCGAGATGTGATTGTCCAAATGATTCTGAACATTCAGTGGTGATAGTCAGGAAGTGGGGAAACAACTTTATAGTTTTGTTAAAAGTGATATTCAACTGTCTAGAAGTTGAAAACCATCCACCAAGTGGTTTATCAAAATATGGGTGTCCAAAACCACTTCCCATTTTGGCTATAAAAAATCACCTTGGGAACCCCATTTGGTAGTTCTAAACAAAAGTGAAGCTCTGCCATTTTGGAGTCCTATAGGATTCTCTCTTCATCCTTGATGTTCTGGAGGCCCCTATCTTCATAGGGGGGTCAATAATGAAGATGAAGTTCCACCAGAGCTTCCTCCCCCTCCTGATGTCGAGCAAAACGGTGGGTGATCATTTTGAGGGAGCTATACACATGAAGAGGGAGTTCTGAAACATTTTATTATACTGGTTTTTTGTAATTTGTGTGTGAACTATTTCACTTATGTTTAAAATTTATGTGCTTCTTCTCTGAATTCATGGATTTGGTTTAATTAAGTGAATCATTTCTCATTTCAATATCGATTGGGTTGAGATTCAAGTGGGAATATTGAGTTGTTCCGATTGGACAACACAAGAATATTCATTCTCTCACACATAAATGAGATTTAAGTATTCTTTGGTATAACACACTCTATTCTTGAGTTCCAAACCATTATAACACTATTTTTTGTCAAGGGGTGGCTCTTTGTGCATCATTTTAAGAGGAAAGAGGGGAACCAAGGTCTTGCTCATCCATCATCCAAAGCATTACAACAAAATCAAATAACAAATTGAGAACATGGAACTCTACAAGTTCTGTAGTAACTTATCAATTATCACTTGTTTATCTCATTTTTTTCATAATCCACATGGTCATTCAAATTTATAACACTGTAAATTAAGTTACTTTCTTGAAACTGTTTTCAAAACCAACCCCTCTTTTGTTCTACTTATTATAAATACACACTCAAAACCTATAAACTATCCTTGAGAGATGACCTAGGGTATCCCCTATACTATAAGTGAACCTTAAAAACATAATCACTTTGATTTTTCATGACAATGCCGTCAGCAGGCGCACTATTTTGGAAAATTATACACCAACTAGACACTGCCCCTTCTTCTTCCAAAATTTCCCAATATTCACCTGAAATACCTTGAATTAAAACCCCTTAAAAGATATACTAAAACAAGGGTAAAATAGTACCTATATAAAATAATGATAAATATCTAGAAAATTTCAAGATCTTACAATCTCCCCACCTTATAACAGCTCTTCTTCAAGATGTAGTACCAAGAATCTCTAAGATTCCAAGGTTAAAAAGATCAGGCCACTAAGCCTTCATATATGTTTCCTTATACTAAGTTTACTCTTGAACATTCCCATGAACCAAAATAGTAAAACTAGTAGCATGGACTTTCCCCACATCACTTTCTCACTGTGATTCATAACACATATTGGATGCTCCTCAAAGGACCCACCATCCTTATGCTCAACCTCTTCCACATCGATCGTATGTGAAGGGTTGGGGTGATATAGATAATGTTATGAAACATGAAAATCATCATGCATAACACTAAATATATGTGGAAGAGACCATTAGTACACCACATGCTCGACCCTCTCTATAACCTCAAAAGTTCTAACATACATGAGTTCCAACTTTCCCTACCTCTAAAACCTACAATGACAGATTCCAAGAGACACCCAAAGGAACATGCAATCACCCACTGTAAACTCAAGGGGTTGTATATGTCTGTTGAAATAGGACTTATGTCTACTTTTATCTATAGAAATAAATTTTTGAACCATCTGAACTTTATCTGACATCTAATATATTAGACTTGTTCCTAAGAGCTCTGACTCACCTGCCTCCATCTATAACATAGGTGATTTTCATGGCCTACATTACAAATACTTATATGGTTCCATCTGAGTAGTATCTTAATAACTGTTGTTATAGGAGAACTCAATAATTTCCAAGTGTCTATCCCATAACCCACCAAAGTCTATAACACACGCTTGTATCATATCCTCAAGTACCTAAATTGTATGTTCCAATATCCCATCTGTTTGTAGGTGGAAAGTCGTACTCAGAAATACCTGTGTACCCAACACCTTATGTAAGCCTTTCCAGAAGCATGAATTAAAACATAAGTAATGGTATGAACCCATACTTAATTTCACCATGTGAAGACGGACTATCTCTTAATTGTACAATTCTTATAATTGATCCGCTGTTAAAGTCTCTCATACAGGGAAGAAATGTGATACTATCATCATGAAATCCATCGTAACATTGTTCCACTTCCACTCAAGAATGGGAAACTGCTTTAAATGCCCTTCTGGTCACTAATGCACCACCTTCACCTGCTAACAGGTGGAACACATCATGATGAAACCAATAACCTCTCTCTTCATACCTAGCCACCAATACTGATGGTGTAGATCATGATAACAGGAATGGGTAACTGCTGTATTGGTGCTAAAGTCAACATTCTTTTCATCTCCTGAAAGGCTGACTTACAAGAATCTGACCACAATGACTTTTCACCCTTCTTAGTCAAGCTCATCAGTGGCACTACTAAGCCTAAAAAGTCCTGTATGAAATGCCTGTAGTATCCATATAGCCTTAGAAAACTCCACACATCAAAGAAATTATTTGTCTACTCCTAGGAAACTACTTCTCTCGCTTTCTCTGGGTCTACTTATTGTCCTATCTCTGAGATAACATGACCCAAGAAGTGAATTTGGTCCATCCAAAAGTTTCATTTTGAGAGCTTATCATATAAATGATTCTCTCTCAGTGTACTCAAAACGATCTCAATATGGGTTGCATGGTCGTGTCGAGTGTGAGAGTACACCAAGATATCGTCCACAAAGACCACCATGAAAGAATCCATGAATGGATGGAACAATCGGTTCATCAGTGCTAGGAAAACTACTGGCACATTCGTGAGACCAAACGGCATAACCACATACTCGTATAGACCATAACTGCTCCGGAAGGCCGTGAGAGGTATATCAGATGGTCTAACATGCAACTGATGATAATCGGATCTCAAGTCAATCTTCAAGAACACCTGAGCTCCTCAAATCTGATCAATGAGATCGTAAATCCTGGACAAGGGATATCAGTTCTTGACTATTAACTAGTTCAGATTCTGATAATCCACACAAAGCTTGAGGGTACCGTCTTGCTTCTTCGCAAATAGGACAGAAGAACCCCAAGGAGAAGTACTGGGTCAGATGAAACCCTTTGCTTGCAACTCCTCCAACTTCTTCTTGAGATCCTGTAACTCTAGTGTATCCATCTTGTAAGGAGGAATGGAAATCGGTGCTGCTCCTGGCAAGAGATCAATAGACAATTCTACCTCACACTCTAGAGGCAATCTTGGGAAATCCTCGGGAAAGACGTCCCTGAAACAATCCACTACTGGAGGAAAGTCCATCCGTGAAATCCCCAGGTCATCTAGATATAGAAAAGAAATTTGGGCTATAACTCCACCCAACCCATGATTCTCGGGTCCCTCCCTACTCGCCTGGACATCCCACTCCCTCTTATGAAGAAATGGTCTAGCATCTAGTGATGTAAAACTCACCCTGTAGCGATTGCAATCGACGACTTCCTGGAAGAGAACTAACCAGTCCACTCTGAGAATGATATCATATCCCATCATCTATAGGACATAGAGGTCCCATAAAAAGTGACACCCACCAACCTCTAGAGGTAAATCCATGAACTAAAGAACACTACCCGTTCTAGTCCCCAATGGAGTGTCCAATGTCATGATATTGGCAGAGGAAAAGATGCAGAGCCCAAGGCTCTCCACAACCACAATAAATATAAAGCTATGGGAAGCCCTTGTATCGAAAAGAGCAGAAGCTAAAACTGAGGCATCTAAGATCGTACCTAGAACTGTAGAAGGCCTGGGATCCTTCTCCTACTGGTTCTGATCAACTGCAAATGTTTGGCTTATACCACAGCCCTATGACCCTGCCTGACCACTCTGAGCTGATACACCCTGATGTCGCTGGAAACCTAGCAAATGGGTACCTCATCCATGACCTCCACCGCGTCCTGAATAGCCAGAAGAACTCCAGTTCCCAGACTTTTGAGAAATTGGTTGTACTACTCCTGAATGAGGAGTCATATAAAAACCCCTGTCACCAGCTGATGGTGGAAATAACTGACAAAAACGCTGAAGATGACCCATATTGCTGCAAGATCGGCACTCCATTATGTCTCTTGGGAAATGTGGCCTCATATTCCCACTCCTCCCGCATAGGTAGCATACCACATGGCTACCAGAAGATGCATTCCGCCTACTCTGATCTCCACATGCAATATCCCTGTGGTGCTTCTCGCTATCATCTGGTGGGGAGCTAACTCTAGATGCCGAACCTCCTTGAATCACTACTCCAGAATCCCTCAGATTATGCTCGGTGATCAGCGCTTGGTTGACTATAGAAGAGATTGAATTCAACTTGAATATATTCAACTGTGATCGGATGTCGTGTCTGAGACCGTCCTCAAACTTCCTTACAAGGAACAACTCATAACCTTCTAGAATAGGCGTGAAATGCTGCAGCTTTGTGAAATGAGAGGAATACTCCACAACAGAAAGAGTACCCTACTTCAGACTCATAAACTCTTGGTATCGATCGGTCCTCAAGGTCTCGGGATATAAGTAATCGTAAAAAGTGCACTGAAACTCATACCAAGCCATATTCTGCTGGCGTCCTTCCTCTGAGATCACGTCCCGCCACCTCTTGGTGAAATCCCAAATAATGTAAGTAGCGAGATTGACCCTCCTCTATGGAGGGGTATATAGATGCTCAAAGATTTTCAACATGGCTTCTTTCCATGACTCTATAGCCTAGGGTCCTCCATCCACTGAGAAGGTGGGAGGATACTGCAGCTAAAAGACCTGCATCAATTCTTCCATCGACGGGGTAAGAGGTGATGCTCCCTGTAAGGTCTGCATCATCCTCATGAAGCCTTCCCTGATCTATGAATTATCACCTGAGTCAGGTATAACTTTTGGTTCCAAGACCGGAAAAACTAGCGGATCTTTTGGTATTCCTTGATCAGCCATATATGGTGTTTGATCATTTCCTTGCAACTGGCATACAACCATAGGTTGTCTCGACGGCATGACTCTACTAGGTCAACACAAACCTTAGAACAAAACTATCAGGGGATAAAAATGGAATCTTAAGAAGGGAATATGAGGAAGAATAGAATTAAAGTTTTACAAAACATGACTACACGGCGTGTATAATCACCACACGGTGTGTTCCCTTAAGTCTTTCACATGGGCCTGTACTTCTGCCAGAAGTAGTCGGGTAACACCCCCAAACACAGGACATATTGTCCTTACACATGGCGTGTACTTGAATCCTATTCCCCTACCAAATTACTTCTACATAGCTAATCCACATGGTTCCCCTTAGAACGATATTACATGGTGTGTTTTCTCCAGACACGATGTGCACTAGACGAGCATCACTGACCCATTTTGTTCGGGACATGGCCCGATACTCGGAGGATACTACATGGCGTGTTCCATATGGACACTGAGTGTACTAGAAAAGATAAAACTGACCCGTTTTGTTAGTCACATGGGTGGATTCTAAGATTTCACTACACTGTGTGTTTATTACTGACACAGAATGTATCACCTAAGATTTATTTTTCCATGTTGTTAGTCACACAGGCATACACAGGGTCAACACGACATGACATGTACAACCAGTACATGTCTTGTTTCCACAAGAGTTTCCCTATCCTGTGTCTCTACCCACACGGCCTATGACACAGTTAGAGACTACACGGCGTGTACCTAATATACATAGAGTTTACTTAAGAAAAACAGTTTCTTCCCAAATAGAAGAACACAGGGCGTGTAGTCAAAACTACACAGCGTGTATTCTGAGTTTTTCCAGACAGTAATCCTCAGAAACTACTTCGTAGCCCATAAAAACACAGAAAATAACATCAATGTTCCAAATTACTATCCATAAGGTCCCATACTCCCCATGAATAATTTTTTGGTATCTTATACATGTTATAACAAGAAAAACAGGGAAATAATCCACCAAATTTCGGTCTATGAGGATCTATAACACCTCAAGAACCAAATTTTGGAATTATTAAAACAAATCCTTACACAAACAATACCATATAAAACAACAAGTATTTTTATCAATTCAACTATCACGACAATATGCATATCTAGAACAACACCTATCACAACAACATGCAGTCGTTAATGCACCATATATGGCATGGAAAAAAATGCATGACATGTGATCCCTAGCAAGTGCCTATATGATGAATGAGATGGAATACACTAATCTCATCAGGTAGAAATAGAAATAGGACCTCAATAACATAAAAAATAACAACACAATACATGTGAGTCACCCAACACTGAAAATTAAATCAACTATAAATTGAAAAACCAGAAAAATTGAAATACCAGGTAAATTGGCTTTTTGTTGTACACGGGTTAGCTACTCCCTGGCACAGATTAATACCAAGTATGTATTCCTTCCTATACCTGAATATAGAATCCAAACAGTAAGTCCAAGAAACTAATTCCTCTGATACCACTTTGTAACATCCTGGTTCCGAAAGCCACCTAGAGGCACCACGTACCCAGTTAGTCACATGGCCTCAAGCGCATTTCCCCTAACGCTGGAGGCTGCCGACTAGTAGTGAAGGCCTTGGGTGTGATAGTGGGGAAACTATGACCTCATTGGAACAGTAACACATCAGAAGTAAAAAATGGAAAAAGGGAAGCAGGAATAATCCATACAAAAGTAAACAGTAGAAGTCTAAAGAAAGAAACAGATGGAGTGTATATATATTAAAATGATGCATGGTACATATGTATAGGAAAACAGCCAAACACATCACAGTGCTGGAATACAGAACAGTTCTAAGACATAGTACAAATGAAAATAGATAAAAATATCCTTAACATCACAATCCTCATCTTGGTCCCATACTCTCTAGCTCCATAGCATATCAAGTACTTGAAGTAGAAGGGAACTTTCCCTTCTCTATACCTGCAACAATATAATCTGTTTGGGCCCAAATGCATATCCCAAATAGGTTGTGAGACTAAATCCTAGTAGGAAATCACCACATGTTCTATGCCTAATAGTCAGTGATTATATGGAAGGTAATAAACAAAAGAAAGCAGTAAACAAAGAAGTAATCAACAGTAACCGGTCCTATAGTTTAAATGCAATCAGTTCTATACATCGACAACAACAAAAGCAGGGAACCCTCTGGGTAGTTCTCTCAGCCTATCCCCTCTAGTCCAATAAAAACTAGGATACATCAAGGACTCTCTGAGGAATCTCTCTTAGTAAATTACCCTTATATTCCCAAGCATTTAAAGACTCTCTATGGAATATCAGACGGTCAATTCCCCTTATAGTCTAAGGTAGTCAAGGAGTCTCTAAGGAAGCCCTCTTAGTCAATTCCCCTTATAGTCTAAAATAGTTCAAAGACTCTCTGTGGAATCTCACTCGGTCAATTCCCCTTATAGTCTAAAATAGTTCAAATAATCTCAAAGGAATCTCACTCGATCAATTCCCCTTATAGTCTAAAATAGCTCAAAAACTCTATAAGGAAGCTCACTCGGTCAATTACCCTTATAGTCTAAAATAGTTCAAAGACTCTCTGAGGAAGCTCACTCTATCAATTCCCCTTATAGTCTTTTACACCAGATTCTCACTGCCCTGTGTAATTCAACGAGTATAGAAATGTAATAGATCCAATGTAAACCTCAAGAACTACTTGGATAATCGGTCTACAACATATCAAGCATGTTAGGAAACAACAATCCACCCTACAACAGAAAGCATGTGAATACAGTCAAGGTGGCCAAAAAGGCTAAGCCGGACCAAATGGTCATAAAATGAACATTCATGGGAAACCACATAAAAACACAGATTTAAACCCTATTCATATCAAAATAACTTTTACTCAAGCATACAAGCATGGAAGGATATTAATAGGGGTAAAATGGTAAACGCACAATACCGCGTTCAAGGGTATTGGAAAATTTTCACACAATACTCAAATAATTTCAACGGAAAGGAAACACCCCCTACCTTGGGGTCGTAGGATCGTTATACTCTGGTGTTTTCCCTTGGATCGACCTAGAACATGGTAGATCTACAAAAACGTCTAAAATGTTCAACCCACGATATCTTGCAAGAGAGGATAAATAAGAAGATGGTGCTCTAGGAAAAGAGAGAACTCATTGATGTGATTCCAACACAACCAACCGTGTTCGATTCGTAGGACATACGCTCTCTCAAGGGCTCATCGAAGATCCGTGGTTGTACGACACTCACAAATGAAGAAGTTGAAGAAGAACACATTCCTATTGATAAGACATGACCCCAGTCTGTTTAATGAAAAACAAGAAAATACACGGCGTGTATTTTTTAAGTACATGGAGTGTAATTGCCTTTTTCGTACTCTTCTTTAGGTGGCCTCTAAGTCACCCCCACCTGGCCATGTGCATGGCCGCTACACGACTAGCACACGGCTACCTATGGTAACTGAGTTCAGGGAGTGTACTCATAAAGTACAGGGCGTGTACATCAAAAATTTCTAGAAATTCCTCTTTTTTTTAAAAAAATGACTAGAAAAGGAAAAAATACCTGAAAAAGAATATCTGGGTTCTTACACTTTTTTACTCGCTGAAAAATGATAACATCATTCTTGTACATGTGGACTACCACCTTCACAAAGCGACATGACTCTCTCTTTTCATCACCACACCACATGTATGATATGTAATAGTATATTGAAACAAATAAAACTTTACTTATTATATTATGATTATTTTATAAAGATAAAATATTAATTAACTCATTTCTACAATGATCGTTGAAAAATGGAAACATTACTCATGTGTGCGTACTACCTACCTCTTCTATGATAGTAACATGATTCAATTCTCAAAACAATATTTCATTATTATTTGTAAAAGTGTAATTGATGTCTAAATATGATAATTATAAAATTATTATTGTTATTTATATTATGGAACCATGATCAATGTAAAAGGACCAAAACTAAAAAATAAAAACATATACGAAAAACAAAGTGGTTATTAACTGAAACAGGATTTTAAAAAGGAATTGTTAATAAACGGGTGATAAATTGTAATAATTAAATAATATATGGTATAATACATATAATTATTTTTCTATAAAATATTTATAATAAACATAAATTTATTATATAGGAGGTTCTCATGTGTATAAAGGAAGTTGAGACTTAAGGTATGTGATTTATCATTTGACTTTTACTTCTATGAGACATATGCCATATTCACCACTTATTTCTTTTTTAGTGTATATACCTCCGTTTTGATAGATTTTATAATAAATATATTTATCTTAATATTATTTAAAGTTTCATTTCTTTTCATTTCTTTTATTCGACTTGTGATTCATATGGTACCAAATTAGTAAGAGTTTATTTCACAATCTCATCACTATTCAAGATTGTTTATGTTTACACACCCATTAGGGAATTATATGATATTTTAATATTAAAATAACTATATTTTTTATTAAAAATGTTTATTAATGAAATTTTCCATGTAGTAGTACCATTTTACAACACTTTGGTACTTAATATGATTGCAATTTTTTTAATAAAATCCAACATTATTTCACTCTTTGATCGAGAATAAATTTGTCATTAAAACTGATGTTTTCTAAAAATGATTTTAAATTTTTATATACATTTTAAAATAATTAATTGAAGGCAATTTTAAATTTTTTTATTTTTGACAAATTTTTTTGAATGGAATATTCATTAAATTTTCAAAACAATTCCTATTTATCTTTTACCAAAAATTTAAAAGTAATATCTGATTTAATGTGTACGACATGTAAAAAATTATCTTCCTTCATGAAAACTAATATCTTTGAATATTACATTATAATCTTATATGGTTATATTCAAATAAAAGGATTTCCAAAATGTTCTATGTTTTAAAAAGTTTTTTTTCAAAGTTTAAATGATATTTTAATCAATAAATGTTTTAGATGATTTTTAAAGATTACTTTATAAGTATTCATGGTTATTTTAATATAAAAGTATTTAGGGAAAATTTTATGAATTTATAGTTTTAAAAGGTGATTTACAAATAAAATTTATTTTCCTCATCAACCGTTCCCCGTGATTTATCTTTCAAAATTATTTTATATATAAGATTAAATCCTTCGATGTAACTTATTCTTTATTGTGGAAATAAACCAAGGATACCCTTCATATTCTTTATCTGAATGTTTTGTGATGAAAATACATTTATGAAACTAGTTTCTCTTCCATGGGTTATACCATGATGAAATTATTAGGAAATATGATTTTTTCGCATGTTATGCTATGATTAAATGATGGAATGATTATGAAACATAACTCTTTTCCATAGTTTATGATATAATTAAATGTTTATGAAACCCATTTCATTCCATGGGTTATGATATGATTATGTTTAATGATCTTATAAAATACCTATGTTTTATTTTAATTATATGATGGGTGGAAGCTATATCACCCCAATAAACTAGGTAAATATAGATAACACATGAGTAAATATGATATGTGTGAACCAGATTACATGTCCATAATGTTATGCATGATCCTGATTATATTGTCAAAATGTTATTTGTGAACTTTATTACATGTTTAAAAATTTATGTGTGAGTGTAATTACATTTTCATAGTGTTATATGTGGACCTTTCTTGATTGTTAATATCCTCACGCGTGGACCTGGTTGTATGTCCATAAGTTTTTGCAAGGGCCTGATTTAAAGTACTTAAATTAATGAGTGAACTTGTCTCTATTTATACATGTTTAATATGACATATGGTGGTGTTCATGACATAAATTTATGTATTATTTCAATGTAATTCTCTCATGGATCTTGTAGTTTGATTACCTTATGATTCATGTCTAATGAACTGCCAATATGTTTTCAATGACTCAGGATTATGAATGAATGGCCTGAAGGCCTATATTTTTATTGATTTTGGATAAAACCCCTTTTAGGAGTAAAGGGCGGAAACCAAGACTTAAAAGACATAGAGACATAAAGAAAATCTAAAAATCTAGAGGGATGAAACCCAGAACAAGACTACATAGAAGAACCCCCCCTAGCATCAACATCATTAAGGCCCGCCTCCATCAGAGCATGGCTTCTCAGCAAGCTGTCTCGTGCAAAAATGCACGAGCCCGGTACCAATGGCAGTGACATACCCTCTCAAAAATCCAAATCTGAAAAGCCATGCATGGTAAAGGAGACCCGCTCTATCCTCTTCTGAAGAAATTCCATGTAGACTATCTGGGTTCCCCAGCATGAAGCAATTTAAGGCACCACCAACAACGACCATCCTCGGCGAGACCAGCCACACTCCACAAGACATAATGTTACCACCACAGAGTCCCGGAAGACATTCCAAGGGACATGAGATGAATCCATCGTCATGAAGGATAGGACAACCCAACATCATGCTGAGGGAATTCCACCGATGAGGGAATCTGGGTTGTTCTGAATAAAAAACACCAGTCTGGGCATGGATCTTCTCTGATCAGACCACAGATGAACCCTCCCCGAGTTCCGAAGCAGGCAGTTTGATGGCAAGGAAATCAAAGTGAAAATGAAAACATAATTCCCGAAAAACCACCAGTATCACATCCAACTGACTAATATCCAGAAACACAAAATCAAACAACCACAAAACCTCACAGAGACGAAACCAAAAGTCCCCCCCCCTCTGGGTAACTGAAGATCAGACGTCAAGCCGCACTAAACACTCGCTGGAGGCATCTCCAGGTCGCAAGGACGCACTGAGCCAGAACCACCCCCGTGAATGTTGAAGACCGAGACACACCGATCCGAGCAGCCGCATAGATCCACGTTGTAGACGGAAAAAGAGATCACCCCAAGCCGAATGCTGAAGCACCACCGAAATGGATTCGATGAGATTATGTCACCAGAAGAAGAGACACGCCGAGCAAAGCACACCACCAAGAAGAATCGACACCGGGAAACAGGAGCCCAAACCCCGCCGAGTACAGACGCGCCTCACAGAAGCCAGATGACGCCCACGTCGAGCCGAAACAGATGGAGCCACGAGCTGATCCGGGCTAGAGGGGGAAGGGAAAGAGAAGCGATGGAAACCCTAGGGGACACGACAGAGGGAAAGACTTCGCTCAGAGGCTCACGATTCTCAAACCCGAATCTCCTGTTGACTCAGGATTGTGATCTTTGATAAGAAAGTTATAAATTTCACATGTTATGATCATCTTTTCATGCCCTTATGTTCACGTTCTGATTTCATATATCCCTTTTTACCCTTAATTATCATCATATATCACCCTTTCTTATGTTCCCTTTCCCCAGTATATGAAGAAATGTTTTAAGTAGTGCATGTTTTTGAAGAGTAATAAATGGAAAGATCTTTACTGTAGATGTTGAAGATATTCAAAAATTAGAAGATTGTGTACCAAGTGTCCAAATACACTAAACTATTATGGTTCTCAAGATGTGTTTGTGTAATGTAATGAATATTCATAAAAAAAGATATAATATCTATTATGAAAAGCCTTGTTGTCAATAAGGACCGTGAGTAATTTCATGGAATCATATACTAAAGAACATGGTATTATAAGATCATCGAATCATTGGAATGTGGCACCTAAATATAACATGACATAAAAATGAGTCAGGGCTAACTTCCTAGATAATATCATATGGTGGAAAAAGTCCCATAATGGATTAGGTTTACTCCCTAATCCCATATATGGCATATTATTAAACTAAAACATTACACAATTAATTAGAGTGCAATTTGGGAACACCCATCATACCATATCATGATTTATGCATGTCAAATAAATGAAATAAACCATAATTTGTAACATAAGTATTTCCCATAGAAATAAAGTGGGTTGCATTATCTTGATTTACATCATTTTCAATGGAAATTTCATAAAGAATTTTTTTGAGAAATGATCATAAGGTGTATATTACCCCATCAAAGGAAGAAAGAATAATTAGATATATATGTGAGAGACATATATACATAATTTAAAAGAGATCCATAACATCAATTTTTTGTTAAAGAAAATAATTTAAAAAAAATATTGATGAAAATAACCTTTCACTTTGAGCAAAATCAGAAGATGTCATCTTAGATGGAAAATGATTTTGAAATATCACTTTAAACATTTATTGAGGAAAATATCCATTCCATTTTGAAAAGAAATATTTAAAATTTAAATTTTTTTAAAACATTAAAGTTTTTTTTGAAAATAACCTTTGAAAATTAAAAAGGATTACTTAAAACACGGTGTGTTCATGATATCATAAGAGCCCCTTTCATACTAAATATATTAAAAAAGATTACTTTCACATTTTTATAAGAAAATTCAAATAGTACCATTTTCAGAAAACAAAAATAAGGTTCCTTTTAATTTTTTTATAAATATCCAAATAAGTGTAAAAATAAATTTAAATAATCATAGTAAAAAAAATTTCAAATCATTATAAGAAAACATGGATTTTTAAGAATACGGATTTTTGGCTGAAGAGAGAAATGAAGTTGGATTTTCCTAAAGAAATTTTCTCAATAGTTTTAAGTTCCAAGGAGAAAAAAATGTTACTATTACGTTAAAAAAAATTAATAACCATATCAACAAAAAAAATATTTTATTAGACAATTATCAAATAATTTCATTTAATGGAAATTCAAGCATAATAAATCCTGATTAAAACATGACTGAAACATAAACCCTTACCACTTTCATAAATTTTGAATCATAAATTCCCATGAATTAATTCGATGAATTATAAATTAAAATATCAAAAAATAGGAAGGATTCACATTATATTATTTAAAGGGGTATTATAAACACAATTTCAATGATATTAGGTGTGTAAAAGAACATGTGTCCCAAATAATGAATCCTTGAGACAAAACCTTTACAATGTTTTTATAATTGAAATGATAGTTAATAAATGAAGTGATTATGTGTAAAAAATGAAAATACACCAAAAGAAAGGTTTTAATAAAATAATAAATCAATTTAATGTCATTTCACACATAATCTTGGAATGATATGATCAATTAATTAGACATATAACCCAATGAATGGAAATTGAGTCAAGAAACCCCTTACCTCACACTTCTATTTAATTAAACAATCATTAACCTCTTTTATAGTGGATATAAACATGTAATTAAATTATAATAGAATTATATTGTTATTTATTATATCATATATGATTCTTTCATAACATCTTATTACCCATTTGTTAACAATATTACATTATCACTATTGTTTCAGGTGCTAATTGCCTTGTTTTCTGATGCACATTTCATTTTGAATGTCCCGAATCATGAACATAGGTTTTAGTTACATAATATCCATAATGATATTAATGATTTAATTATAATTTATCTTCATTAGAAACATATTTATAGTCATTATTTAATTTTTTTATAAGGATGATGAATCAAATCACTTCGTGGAGATGGTAGTCCGTATGTATGCATGAGGGATGTTATCATTTCATTAATGGGTGAAAGGATAAAGAAGTGGATTGTGTAGTAATTTTATATAACTGAAATAAATTCATATAAATAAAGTATATTCATTCCTTTACTAGAAAAGTAAGCGTTAGATAATCCTTACATGGTCTACCTCCATGGGTGGTCGTTATTGGTACCCTATACCGACCGCCAATGGAGGTCTCTAGGCTTCCCAAAAACAAATTCATCGACGCCCCCCCCCCCCCCCATTTTCACTCCCGATCCTGAAACTCTCCCCCCAAAACCACCCTTCCACTCCCTCGTCGCACTTCCACCGTCGCCCATCCCCTCCCTCTCTGCACTGCCGACGCCACACTTTCTCCGCCTTCAACTCCCTACTGACATCGTCTCCTATCCCCTCCCTCACCACACTACCCTTCCCCTCCCTTTCTGCACTTTTTGTACCTCACCACCTCCTCCTCCATCTCCCTGCCACCACTGCTACCTGTCCCCTCCCTCATTTCATCGCCTCCGACTCTGGCTCCCCTCCACTACCCCTCTCCCTCGTAACACCACCTCCAAATCCCCTCCATTCTGGATTTTTTGTGCTATCAGGTATGCCCTATTTTTTGTTTTATAGTTTTTATTTTGGGCAATTTAAAGCAAAAACATTGTCATTCATGATGATTATATGAATATTTTGTGCGAATAAAAAGTGTGGAAATGGTAGTTCATGTGTATATGAGCCTGTGTACATGAAGAATTATGAAACAATGTTTGTTGATAGTGTGTGTGTATGAGAAGACCTCATAGTTTACTTGAGGTTGGAAGTTACATACAATGTAGAGTCATTGTATATGTTGAAAATATTGATATTATGTTGTTTTGTTATTTGATTTATACCATTCTTGACTTTATCACATGTCTCTGTGTATTTGTGTGTATCCTATGTGAAAATGTTTGAGGTTTGACAACTTTTGTGTGCTTGCATATCCCATGAGACCCGTGTTTGAGTTCGATCACATGTGTATGTTTCGATACTATATATATTATTAATATTATATGTTGTTCCTCTATATGATATTCCATGTTTCCATGTGACATACTTTGTATATTTTATATTGTTTTGTTATATGCATCTTACCAATGTTACTAGTGTACTCATCATGGCTCAGTATCCCTTAAGGGGGAGCGTGATAAGATGATGTATGCTCCATGAAGATTGGATTGAGATAGAATATGGGGTATAATGTATTTTTTTAGCCTCACATAGGGTCATGATATAATTATGTGATCTGAACCTTGAGGTAACAATGGGGAATGATGGTATTCAAGGACATGACTTGAGATGTATTTTTGGGATACGAAGGCCCAAGGAAGTGTAAACATGTGATGGACTTATGTATTAACTGAGATAGATATGGGTCTTTATGGCCTTCTATGGTTTGACTTGATACTATTACCTTTTTTTGTTTTGGAATACATGACGTGACATTGTGGTTGACTAAGTTCATGAATTTTTTATAACTCCATTTTCATCACGGAGCCAAAGTTTTTTTAGCGCATGAAAAGTCCATACATGGTTTTGTGTTTTATTTCATGAACATTTATTTATTATCACAACATAAACTCTTATACCATTGCACATGTGTTAAGGGAAAATTGGTTGTTTCCTATGACTTTAATATTCCCACCATGCATGGGCATCTCGATAAATGTGAATACTTCATTCTCTAGGATACACGAAAGGGAAAGGCCCGGATGATAGTAGATATGATATAAAGAATGGTGTTTAGAGGTAGAATAGGGATGGAATTTAGAGTGGTGTATCAATATTTTTTTAACATTTTTGTCATTTCCCACACTTTTAATGACCTGAAACATTTGGGATATTTTGGTTTTTACTATATGACTTGATATTCCAACCATGTATTGTGATTTTTCATTTTTTTACGATCTCTATTATGTTATTTTTTATCCTTTTCTTTATTAATACCAATTGTATATTTTTTTCACTATTGAAATTCAGACATTTACTTCTAGTAACAAACATCTTGCATAAAAGGATACCTGCTTGAGGCCATGAGGAACATTGTCTTGGACCTAGTGATTCAGCATGGGGCATCACATTCATTGTCCCACATATTCTCTATTGATAACATAGGTCAAGATAGATTGGTATTTTTTATTCTAGAATAGTATATATTTGATGGTATCCTTGATATAGATTAGTTAGTTTTCCATAAATTTGAGATTGATTTCTATCATTGATGTTTAATCTTTACTACCTATGATGGAACAAAGGCAGTGTGAATCCAAGAGGCAGTGAGACATTATTTGTACAAAGATACAGTTTCTCTGTGTCTGAAAAAATTGTTCATATTCTTGGATGAAGTATTCACTATTTGATCAAGATTGAAAAAGGATCATTGTTTGAATATGTATCATGTATACTTAGTTAGGTTAATGCACAAGAAAGAGTCTATGAACACATAAAAGTAAATGTGCATTGAAAATTATAAGAGGAAAATGTTTGTATATAATGTGTCTATGTGAAGAAATTAATAAGTGGAAAATGTGTGTGAACTAGGTGTGTGTGTGAATAAAATAAGAAGTGAATAATGTCTTATACACACCTTGTGAAAATTAAATATTTGTATTTTAAAAACATAGAATACACATATATTTGAGGACATGAATACTTGAAAATATAATTTCCATCATACATGTATGAATTGCGTACAATGTACATGTATGTAGAAATATAAAACTAGCACTTTATTCATAATTGATTTTGGAAACTTTCATCACAAATTTAATTTGTTTGTTTATTGGTAGGCATTAACTTATTCACTAAGGTTGATAGTTCAAGATTGGTATTTGATGAATTTTTTCATGTACTTCATATGCATGCAATTTATTATGTTGTGTTTCATTTTTTTGATTTATCATTTGACTTTCTATAGTTATATTTTCTATATATGTTTCGATAGTGTAACAAAATTTATGAATTATGATATTAGTGGACAATAGATTCTTTATTTTTCATGTTGGTTTGCTATTTTTAGTATACCCAATATATAATATATTTTGTTTCTTAACTGGTCGACTCCCCCACCCATCTGATCAAATGAGATAAGTAATGTCATTATATATGACCCATGATCTATCCAAAACCATATTATGAAAAACAATATATAGAAGAGAACCAATGAACATGTTTATAGGAGGTAAATATGATAAGTATGAGTCACTTGAAGGAAACACATTTGAGAACCAAACATGAAATTCACAGCTCAATGTTGACAAGATTGTTATAGATGACAGAATCAGTTACCTTAGGATAAAAATTAACCAATGTTTGTGGATAATTAAATAGTTTCAAAGAAAAATTAGTATACCAGATGTTTGAATAATTAGCGTTCAAAGATATAATATTCCTTTGTTGAAAAATGTTTACTCTATCGAATTATAGACCAGATTCATTCTCAATAGAGTTTATTCATTATACATATTTTCATCTAATCTTTCAAGAGTTATGAAATATTTAATTTCCATTTTTTTAAAATTTTAATCAAATATGATCAGGGACTCTTGAATATATAATCATCATTATATTTAGCAGACTAACATGGTGGCGATGACATCAGCTTTCACTACTATTCCATTATCTATTATCTTTTTTATTATTCAGAGATATAAATTTTTTATTTTATCAATGGTCCACATGAAAATGGTTAGTATTTATTTTAAATATATTAGATATGAAAAATTCATGTAATATTATGTCTTGTGTAAATGTTTTTATACATATATTATTATGGATAAGAGTTTGATTGATCTTCCAAATCGAATGTCTGCAGAATATTTCAAGGGAGTTATGCAGTTAATTAAGTTCACTAGAGGATTTCAAAGTGACTATATTAGTTTTCCATGTAGAAAATGTGAAAACAAATATCAATTCAAACAATATACCATGAGGGAGAACTTATTCTTGAATAGATTGCTAAAAGATTATAAAAGTTTGACTCATCATAGGTAAGAATATATTTGTTGTCAAAATACAGATGTCGTTCAGATGGACGTTGATGCAAGGATGAATGATCCAATGCATTAAATTCTTACTAAAATGGTACATGGGGTTGATCTTGAAGGAATTGACATCCAGAATGTTGATACCAATGAGATAAATCTGCATTCTAGTGAAGATCATGATTCGGTGAGGTTTTATAAAGTAGTTGATGATGAAAAAATGGAATTATATCCAAGATGTACTAATTAAAATAAATTGTCATTTATCGTGGAGTTTTTACATTTTAAGACCTTGAATAAATGTTCAGAAACATCATTCGACATTTAGTTTTTGTTGTTGAAAAAGGTTCTTCTTGTTGACGCTACGATTCCTGAGTTGTATTAGCATGCTCGTAAGTTGACAGAGAACATAGGTTTTAAATATGATACCATTGATGAATGTGTAAACAATTTTATGTTTTTTAGATAAGAAATTACCCATTTGGATATTTGTACGGTCTGTGGTACTTCCAAGTGGAAAGAGAATAGGGAAATCAGACTCATCAAAGTCAGACAACAAAACTGGGAAAATCGATTGCTGTAAATCAAATGCATTACTTTCCCTCAAAGATGAGGTTGAAATGATTTGTATGTCATCTAAATTTTCTAATTTAATGAGATGGCTTGTGGAAAAAATCAGGAATGTGATATGTTAACCCACTCAACAGACTCTCATGCATAGAAATATTTCGATAAGATACACCTCTACATTTCTAAAGATGATCATAATGTCTGATTGGGGTTGGAATCCAATGGTTTCAATCAATTCAAGTATATAGTTGGTGAAACTCATAACACATGGCTCGTGGTGTTGGTTCTTTATAATCTTGCTATGTGGCATTGTATGAAGCAACAATTTATATAAATTTCCACTCTTATTGATGGATTTAGAAGTCTAGGGGATATGATTTATGTTTACCTTCAGCCATTGATTGATGAGTTGAATGAATTTTGGGGAGATGGAATGATGAATTATGACTTTAAAATGAATGAAATGTCCAAACTATAGGCTGATTTATTGTAAAAAATCAATGAATTTCTATCTTATGAAAATTTATCAGGCTGGAGTATTAAAGAGGAATTTTCATTCCATTGTTGCAATAAAAGTAAAAAATATGTATGGCTTAAAATTTACCAAAAATATGTATAAATGGGTCACATATGTTTTCTCCCCCCTCAACACAAGTTCATAAAGGACCGAGTGGCATTGATGGTTCTAGAGAGTTCAACCCAGCACCAAAGATCATGACAAGAGTCAAAATGTTATCACTGATTGAGGAATAAAACATATCCACAGTATATGAATTTCAAGATTTTGTGGCTCATCCATTACCTAATATTCATGGTGCGGGTTAGACAACACAATCACAATTGGAAGAAGAAAATTATTTTTTACTATCTCCCCTATTAGAAAACTAGCATGCTAAGGCATAATTTGGATTTCATGCACATTGAAAAAAATGTTTGTGATAATATATTGTGGACCATTTTCAGTGTCAGTGGAAAATCAAAGGACCATGTTAATGCACGTCATGATTTGGAAGAAATGGGTTTAAGGAAACAGTTTCATTTTTAGTTAGCTAAGGGAAACAAGGAACATTCAACTTCTACACAGTATACAATAACTAAAAATAAGAAAGAAACATTTCTTTCCATTTTGAATATGCTCACTGTGCCTGATGGTTAATCTTCAAATATTTCAAAGTGTGTGAATCTAACGAGCAAGACATTTCAATGGTTGAAAAGTCATGACAATCACATGCTACTTTAGCAGTTGATTCCAATTTCAATTTGTTATTGTTTATCCCCCAATTTTTTTCAACTGTTGATTGAGATGAGTAATTTTATTTAGATAGCTTTATTAAATAAATCAATGAATGAGTGGTTTAAAAGGTTTGCAGGATGAAATTGTACTTATGGTTTTCATTTTGAGAAACTATTCCCCCTCCCCTCATTTTTTAATGTAATATTTCAATTGACAGTGCACCTAACTGATGAATTAATGGGTGCTAGTCCAATGTAATTCCATGGATGTATCCTATTGAGATGTATTTGAATACATTGAAACGATTTGTATTCAACAGAGCTCGTTCAGAGGCATCAATAGCCAATGAATATTTGATGTATGAGTGTATTACTTTTTGTGTAGAATATATTATAGATGTTGAAAAAAATTAGATAAGCCCTCTAGGATTCATGATGGTCCATTTGGAGAAGGAACCATATTTTATATGGACAACATCGAGTGGATACATGTGCATCAATATATCTTGTTCAATACTCCATCAGTTGCACCATTAATGTAGTAAGTGTCTTATCACTTTTATTGTTTAAATTTTACATGTTTTTATTGCATAAGTTGATCATTAAATCATCGTGTTATCATTTTTAGGAAACACATTAATGATCTAGAAGAAGAGATATATCGTGCGACTGAGTATCAAATTTAACAATCTCATTCTGCATAATTTCATGGTTGGTTCAAGGATTTTTTACGTATAAATTTATTTTCATTATGAGTGAAATATTATACTAATTTATTTTTGTAGAAATAATTATTGAATTATGTGAATTATGTAGATCTATTACCTAAGGGAGTTTGGTAAACCCATGCTAACGGAAGAATTTATCCAACTAGCTGAGGGTCCATCTATAATGGATCATCGTTATAAAGCTATATATGCTAATGGAATTTGATTTCACATTAAAGTTGTTGATGAAAACAATGAGAAACACAAAACAATGGAATACATTGTCAGTTTTTCGATTCGGTTTATTACTATGATCAATTGACAGACATCATTGAAGTTGTAGACACACATGGGTTGAAGTACATATTGTTAAAGTGTAATTACTTTGCCTTTGAATCTTAGTTGGAAAGTTGTTGTAAAAATGTCCCAACAAGGAGTGTTTTTATTTGAACAAGATAAACCAGAGACTGTACCCTTTGTTTCTCAAAAGCTTGATCAACATAACATAGTTCAATGTGAAGAAGATATTTATTTGGTTAGAGTGTCCATTGAAGCAGAAATGGAAGACTTTCATGTTTAAGGAAAGGTGTAATTGTTTTCCCACTCTTCAGTTTAAACCATATTTTTAATTTTTTTAAACTACTCCAAACTAATTGTGTACATAATCATATTTATTTATTTCTAGTCAAAATCAACCCCTCCACCTGGACACCCCCCACCCCTAGCCCCTGAAAAACCCCCACCCCCAGCCCCTCCCCCTCCACCTATACAGTCCCCCAGCCCTAGCTCTGGACAACCCCCACTCCCAAACCCTCTTGGACAACCCCCTCCCGAAATTCCCACCCCCAACCCCCCTCGAACAACCCCCCACCCCCACCTGCACAACCCCTCCCCCTCCACCTGGACATCCCCCCACCCCAGTCCCAGACAACCCCCACTCCCAACCCCCCTTGGACAACCCCCTCCTGGATAGCCCACCACCCAAAACTCCCCCCGAACAGACCCCCCCCCCACCTTCACAGCCCTTACCCCTCCATCTAGACAACCCCCCAGCCCTCCCCTTCCACCTGAACAACCCCCCATCCCCAGCCCCTGGATAGCCCCCACCCCCATCCCCTCCCCCTGCACATGGAAAACCCCCCCACACCTAGCCCTGAACATCCCCCACTCACAATCCCCCCCCTGAACAATCTCGCCCAAAAAAAAACTCCCTTGGACAGAACCCTCTAAATACAAGCTTTTTTGTACATAATTTTATTTATGTTTTTTTAAGTTACAGATTTTTTAAAATCCATTTACAACTAATTATTCTATAACTTTTTTATAAACAAATGTACAAGTTTTTTTTAAACAATACAATTTATCATTTTGACACTTTGGATAGTCCCCTTGCTAATGTTTTCTATGACTATAGGCATGTTAGGAGAATAGACAGCAGATCCACATCATCCATCTAATCCATCTATGTCTCAGGATCGTGGTATGTTTGAATGTAATTGTGATTAAATTTTTATGTAATTACTAAAAATATATATATATTTTTTCACATATGTCAAATTATGTATAAAATTGTTTTCAACATGATCAGACTCGACCACATCTTCTTTTCACAAAAGAGTCCCTGGTCGTGATGCTTCATCATGGAATTCCGACACAAACTTTGATGTTTTATTTTATGAGAGATTTCATCATGTGGGACTGACTACCCATACATTTATTCACTATATTAGTTACATAATATTCGACCCACATCCATTTCCATTGGCCACATGTGACCAGGCTTCTATCCCTTAGGATACATTAGATCGTCTTTGGAGGGAAGTTCAGGTAAAAAGACCATTTTAATTTCTTCCCTATGTTTAAAAAATACTAACACGTGGGATATTTTTTTTAAATATAATAATCTTAATGTGTGACCTGATGAGTTTCAGCTAATGTGTATGTGGAAATTTCATATGATGTAAAAAGATTATTAAGGCAAAGTCAGGATGGATCACTGGGAACCAAATGTGGGTGCCCCAGACATTCTGGAAAAAGTACAGAGAAGTGTTATCCAGTTTCAGTGGCATAACTTAGTTTCATATTGGTCAATAGAGACCATTTTAGTTAGAATATTTATTTTTTTATATATATATACAAGAATTTGGGACATTATATTTGTTTTAAATTTAAATTAATTGAATGAAGGGGGTGTCAGCACGCCATTCCAAGAATCGAGCATTGCAGGGGCCACCTCATAGGATTAGACATCATCACGTGTATCAGATCCAACATGATATATTTATTATTCATTTTTTAATTTTTTTATTTAATAGGGTTTTGTGTTATATTTTTATATTTTATTGGTATACAATTATGGTAGTAAGGTGCACCCACTGAAAAAAGTTGATGTGGATGAGAACTCGTGATTGAAATGATCTTGAGGTTGTAACTCTTATAGTAAGTTCTTGTACTGATTACCAATACATGCATGCATCTATATATAAACATATATATGTGTATATATTTAAATATTGCGTAGGATTAATTTAAAGCATAGTTAGGAAAGCATCCAAAGGACCAGAGACAGCTTCCCATACCAAGGGATGAGATATTTCATTGCATTATTGGTCGTGATGGGCATGAATATAGTTTGACATATGGAACAGAGATTCTTTATTCTTTAGTTTCATGCATTGAGGTTGTTGGTCCTACTATTTCTCGGATGACATAGAAGCTGTCATATTTTATGTCACGGTTGCATGCTTCTGAGGAGGCAAATGCGCAATTGATCGTTGAGGTTAGAACATTTCAGGAATATGTGCATCTATGTGATGGTGTCAGGGATCATACGACACTGGTTTAAACTGAATTTATTTATTTACTTTCTATTATTTTCGTTATTAAAACTTTTATAATTTGTATTTTTTGTAGGCCCCTGGAACACCGGATAGAGGTATAATCCATGACAATTCATGACGCATCATATTCATGAGTTGTTTTTCTTTTATATTTATTATTGAATTAATGTTATATATTGATTTAAACTATAAATGTATAATTGTTTGAGATTAGAAAAAATTATGTTTTAAAAAACTCCACAGTTTTATAATTTTAAGGGTATGATTAGTAATTATATACTTTATTTTGATAGATAATTTAATATAATCCCCATTGGAGGATAGAAATTAGGATAGGTTTCCCAATCACCTAATCTCCCAATGGCATAATGGCCTATTGGCCTAAGCGCCGAATGGCCTACTGGCCTATTGGCCTAATGACTGAATGTCTAAATGGCCCAATAGCCCAAATAGACAAACAACCCAATGTAATTAATGGACTAATGCCCCAATTTCATAACGACCCAACACCCCAATGGCCTAACAACCCAACAACCTAATTGCCCAATAGCCTAACGGCCCAACATCCCAACGTCCCAACAACCGAATGGCCTAATGACCCAATGGAACAATTGACCAAATGGACTAATGTACTAATTTTCTAATGTCCTATTGGCCAAATGTCATATTATCCTATTGGCCTAATGACCAAATGGCCTAATGTCTTTTTTCCCAACTGAAATATATAACCTAACCGGCTCATGGGAAATGTTGTTACTTTATACCATGATAATAGTTTTCCTATTGTGTTTCTAGATAGTTTAATATATATAATATTCTTTTTAGTGTGTTTTGTTATGCAGTGGATTATTATGTTGTTCCTGATAGGAATTGGTAATGAATGTAAAGCTTGAATCGATTGATAATTAATTGGATATAGAATTAAGACTCATGTTTACTAAATCTAGTGTTGGTTATAATTTGATCATAATCAAATTGACACATTATGCAAGTGTAATTGAAAATTAATCTGCAGTTGGGGGATTCAGGGTGGAGGGGAAGGGTCTGTGCAAGTTGGGGGCCATCTGGGGGGGATTTCTAGGGGTGGGGGGACTTTCCAAGGGGGGAGTGGGGGTTTTCTGGGGTGAGTGGGGTGGGGGGTCGAGGGGAGTTTTTTTTGGGGGGGGGGGGTTGTCCGGGGCTAGGGGTGCTGTATAGGGGGGGTTGTCTGGGGATGAGGGTTGTCTGGGGGGTGAGGGGTATGAGTAGGGGCTGTTCGGGGTGAGTGGGGGTGGGAGGGTTTTCAGGGGGAGTTTTTTTGGGGGATCTCTGGTGGTGGGGGATATCTAAGGGGGGCTGTTCGGTGTGGGGAGCTTGATGGGGATTTCCAAGGGTGGAGTATGGGGGTTGGGAGTGGGGATGTCTAGGGGTGTCTAAGAGGAGAGTGGGGGTTGTTCAAAGGTGGATGGGGTGTCCGGAGTGAGTGTGGGGGGGGGGGGTGTCTGGGGTGAGTGAGTGTGTGTGTGTGTGGGGGGGGGGGGGTTGTCTTGGGGGAGATTATGTTTTTTTTGGGGGGGGGGGTGCTGTCCGAGGGAGTTTGGGGGGGGGGCTGTCTGGGGGGGATTGTTCAGGGGGTGTATGGGGGTTGGGAGTGGGTTTGTATGGGGGGGGGGGTTTCAGGGGGGGTTGTTCGGGGGAGGGGGGGGGGGGGTTGTCCGGGGGTGCGGGGGTCTGTCCGGGGGGAGTTTTTTTTGGGGGGGTGGGGGCTGTCCAAGGGGGGTTGGGAGTAGGGGATTGGGGGATATGGGCTTGAGGGGGGGCTGTTCAGGTTGGGGGCTACCCGGGGGGAGTGTGGGGGGGGGGGGGGGTGGAGTGGGGTTGTTCAGGGGGGCTATTCGGGGGGGGGGGGGGGCTGTCCAGGGTGAGAGTGTGTGTGTATGTGGGTGTGTCTGAGATGATTTTTTTTTCAGGGGGGGGGGGTTCTTTCCAGGGAGTCTGAGTGGGGGATGGGGGTGATATTCATTGGGGGGTGTTCAGGATATGTATGTGGGGGTGTTCAAGGAGGGGGTATTTTTGGGGGGAGTGGGGTTTTCCGAGGGGTTGGGGGGCTGTTTGGGGAGAGTTTTGGGGGGAGTTTGGGGGGGGGTCTAGGGGGAGTGTGATGGATACATGGGGTTGGGAGGGGGGCTTTCCAAGTGGGGGGGGATTGGGGGATGTTCAAGGGGAAGGGGTTGGGGGGGCTATTCAGTACTGAAATTTACTCTATATAGTTAAATTTCGAGATAACAAAGAAGAAAGGTTGTCCATACCTCTTTCCAAACCCCCTCATCACGTATGACCATCAGAGTAGGTCACTACTATAGTAGATTAGTGGGAATAATGGCCTAATGGACTAATGGAATAATTTCAAAATTGGCCTAATGTCCAATTCGATAAATAGAGACTTGACCAATTGGCCAAATTCCCAAATGCCCAAATGGCCAAATTCTATAACGCCCTAATGCCCTAAAGACTGAAGGAACAATTACCTAATTTCCTAATGGAATATTAGCCTATTAACCTAATGACCAAATGGCCTATTGACATATTAGACTATTGGCCTAATGGCCAACTTTCTAAATGGAGACTTGGCAAATTAGTGAAATTCAAAAATACCCAAATGGCCAAACACCCTAATAGCCTAATGCCCTAACTCCCTAACACCATAATTCCCTAACTCCCTAATGCCCTAACGACCTAAAGCCCTAATGGTATAACGCCCTAACTTCATAATGCCCTAACGGCCTAATGCCCTAATGTCCTAACGCCATAAAGGCATACCGCCCTAATTCCCTAACACCCTAACGCCCTAATTATTTAACACCATAACGCCCTAATGTCAAAAGGACATAATGGACAACCGACCTAACTGTAAAATTACCTAAGGGCCTAATGGCCTAACGGCCCAACGACCAATCATCCCAATAGACTAGCGGCCCAATGGCTATTTGGCATAATGGCCTAATGGCCAAATGTCATAACAGCCAAACGACCTAACGAACCAACAACCTAATGGCCCAATGACCCAATGGCCCAACGGCCCAATGGCCCAACGGACCAACGCCTGAATGGCCCAAAAGCCAAATGACGGTAGAAGGACTCGATGGCCTAACGACCAGATGGAAAATTGGCCAGATGGACTACTGTCTTAATAACCTAATTTTCTATTGGCCTAATGGCATATTAGCCTATTGGAATAATGAAGAAATGGATTAATGGATTATTAAAATATTGGCATAATTTCCAATTGGATAAATAGAGACATGTCCAATTAGCCAAATTCCCAAATTCCCAAATGGCTAAACACCATAATGTCCTAATTGCCCAATATGATTATTATATATATTTACTAACTGAATAAATATGTTCAATTTTCATTTGTTTTGTTTAGTTGTTTCTTTTGTATATTATTGTAGGTTTATTGAAGTAAAATATTGGAATAAATTGGATATGTATGGATTACCGGATATGTGAAGAAGTATATCTGTCATTTATTATTTTTGAGGATGTGGGTGTTTCAACTATTTGGAAATGATTTTTTTTTTTCTGATTTTAACTATGTTTCTTCAGTTCAAGAAGCAGCACTGTAATTTTAAAAAAAAAATCCCAAGTTAGTGGTTGCCTATGGCGGTCGCTAATGGGTGGATTTTTTCCTTACCCCAGCAACCACCATTGGTGGTTGCTACAGGCCTATTTTGAGGTAATCTACAGTGACCTCCATTGGCGGTGACTATAGCTTGACCCAATAGAGGCCGCCATTAGGCCGAGTGTTAGGTTACCTAAAGTGACATGCCTAATGCGACTGCCATTGGAGGCAACAAGGCGGTATCTAAGGACCATTAGCTACATACAATGGGGGTTTCTAATGGCCTAATTTCTAGTAGTGTTCATCTTATCATTTTTTACCTTCCATGCAAAGCAATAGGGAAAAATGAATCACATCTCTTCATGAGGTGATATTCAGCCATACACATGAACAATGTTATCATTTATTCAATGGACAGAAAGGTTAGAAATTATATGATATAATTATTTTAAATAATTATTAATATTTAATTAATATCATATATAAACATATAATTATTCCTTATTTACTTTCATGTAAAACATAATTGAAAAATAAATCACATCACTTCATGAAGTGGTAGTCTTTTATACACATGAGCGATATTAAAATATTTCTTATAGAATGGAAAATGAGAAGTTATATGTGATATTATAATTAAATAACTATAATTGTATCATAAATATTCTATAAAATAATTAAATCCATAATTATATAATTTCATGAGAGGTGGTGATGGAAAAAATAACGTCGGTTCGTAAGGCGGTAGTCCTCCGTACACATGAATGATGATTTTGTATCTCAAATGATAGAAGTGGAGACTATTTTAGGTAATAACCATAATATAAAAACATTATAGTTGTGAATTATACATATTTTATTATATCTGCATGTTTTAATTAGAATTTAAGGAGGTGGAGAAATAAATAAAATAAATCAACTGGTTAGAGATGTTACCTCTTTTTTTACATAACTTATTTCTTTTTTTCACAAAACTCTTTTCTACGACGGATTTATGACCAAGATAAGGCTTATTGTATGAGAAGAGGTAACTAATTGATTTAATTGGGTTGGTATTTTTCTATCAAATTTAGTTTTTAAGTATGAAGTGGAACAAAGAGTGGTGGCTTTTATAATTGAGGTGAGTGAAACATTTGTAAATTTTGAAAGGATAAAGGTGTACCCACATTCTTCACGTGCCAAAAGGATAAAAAATGGGACAATAATGAACATAATAGGTTATAATTTGTAAACATAGTCAAAATATGGGTGTTTTAGACATTTCTATATCATTTAACCTCTTATATGTTTAGTTTAACACCCTTGTAAACCCATTTTCACCTTAACTGCATTAATTAAATTTTAATTATTTTACTATTCATCTTGGAAAAAATTAATATTAACATGTTAGATAATATAAACTATAAAAATTCGAAATATTTAATCCATTTTTTTAAATTTTATTAATATAAGTTGAAATTTTTAATTTAAAAATAAACCCGCAGACACGATGAGAAAGAATATTTCTGAAGATAAAATGTTCAAAAGATTCAAATGTTTTTATATAAAAATTCAACATAAAATTAATTAAAATTAACTAAATTGGATTAATATGTATATAATTTTACTAATTTTATTTCAAAAAATATTAAAACAATTCAAAATAATTATATGATTTAAAACGAAAGACAATTCTTAATAAAAACATCATTTTTCAATAGTCATCAAAAAAATTATCTTTTTACAAAATTTTTAAAATATCACTCCAATATAATTTTAACAAACTTATTTTAAAAATTATGTTTTTATAAAATACATTTTATAAATTTCTCAAAAATTAGTTTTATCATAAGTGTGAAAAAGGTGAAAAAACTTCTTTTTTTAGAAAAATGTAGTTTTTAAGCATAAAATTGGATTTATTCTCATCACTTGTATATAAAACACAAAATATGGATGTCAATTTTTTTATTGAATATATAATATATATGTTTCTTTAAAATCCTTCAAAAATGTGATTTTATTAATTTATTTAGATAAAACATGTTTGTATGCATAAAAATAGTTTTTCAAAAAATGATTTCTGTTATTTTTAAATGATTTTAATTTTAATTTATAATTAAATAGTCACCAAAAAAATAATTTTATTTAAATTTTTAGACTATATATTTTCATAATTTAGTTAATCCTATTAATACCCTATATTCAAATGACTCGGTGATAACTATCATATTAAATAATGATATCTTAATAATATGTTGTGTTCTGTTAAAACTAGGTGATTCATATTGTAGAATCTATCAATGAAATTAATATTATTTGGAAATATATTTCATAAAATATCATGTTGTTACAATATTAGATGCCCAAATATATGGTTTACTATGTATTTTTATGGGGTTGTCATGGGGATTCATCATTTTAAGTTTCTAAGAGCCAAGATCTATGAGATCGAGGCACAATTCTTTCGGATAATCATGATGAAGTTAGTTGAATACTCACTCGCTTAAATTTACATAATAAATTGATATCTTATTGTTTTAAAGTGAATTTTTTTAATATATATTATAAATTATTTTGATGAACCTTCGTTGAACATCCTCTTTGTGGAAAATTGGTTTTAGAAAACGTTTGTTGGTAACACCCACAATGTGTTTGATGAAATTATTATTCGATTATTTTCTATTAAAATGATGAAATTATAATGTTATGAAATTATATTGGTTTTTTTATTTGTTTTAGTTATTATGTGTTCATGTTTCATAAGGATGGGTATTTATTAGAAAGGACATGGCCTCCAGTTCCCTTTAAGGGAATGTGGTTTTGGGGAAATGGTGGCATCAAATTGACTTAAGTTGGAATGCATTCAATATGCACATGAAAAGGCACTCATTGATTTAGGATTTATTTTCATGATGAAATAGGGGACACATTTAAAAATGGCCTTATTTATTTTTACCTGGATGTTGTTACAAATTGGGGGTACATTATTTTGTACCTATAAGTGGTGATTTCGGTCAGGAGGAATGTGTTTCCACTCATGAGTAAGTCTCATGAGTTAGTATATCCAATTATGCCCTCTTTTATTGGAGATGAATTAGGCTAGTGCATTTAATGGGTTTTTGTTTACATGATATCATTTTGTGATTTGTGGTGTGGATTGGTTTTTATAAATAATGGGTTAAAAGAAAGGTTAATTTTTGTGTGTGTGTTATTTAGATGGTTTAATATCGATTTATTTATTTTATGCTTATCTACTATTTTATATAAATATGAGATAACTTGTTCTTATTTAGGTGGTGTGTGTGATAATTCTTAGCTGGAATCCCAACTAGGTTATATACTCCACAACTATATATGAATCTTTGTGTGTATGCAGATTTTGTTCATCATGATATATGTAATGTAAAGATCTCACATCTCTATAGTGGAAAATATTGATATTGTTTTCATGGTTAATGGGATGTGGATATTGGAGATGGTTAAGGGGTGTTTATTGGGGTGGAGATACATTTTCCAACTTAGTTTCTCTTGATCTTTTGGGTTTTCAGACTTATGAGTGGTTTTCTAACTACCACAACTCTAATTATTTTCATGTTACATTTATTAGATTTTGGTTGGATTATTATCATGTATCATATTTATATTATATCAGTTTTTCTTGTCTATTGTTGTTTCTTTTGTTTATAAGGTTAAATCATCCACCCCCAATGATATTTTAAACCCTTGAAATTTATTTCCACAATTTGGTGTTTGGGGGATTCACCGATGGTTAGTGGAATTTCATACTTTACCAAGCTTATGGGTTATTATATATATGTTAAAAATGGTATAGGTTTGGTACAGTCCATTGGTTATGATGTTAGGTGTGTTTATACAATGTGTAAGGACTTGAAATATAGAGTGTTAAAAGGTTTAAATGTCCTCTTTGAACTTAAATTCAAGTTACCATGGTGGTCTATGTATGAAAAGTGTTGTTTATCACTTCTAGGATTATTACAGCCTCATATTGATTGTTTATCCTATGAGATTGTTGTATCATTCATTAGTAAATATGATTCACACTAGTATTTCATCATTCATATACTATTTTATTTCTTATGCTTTGGTGGATTCCCACATGAGATATTTGATTTTTATTACTTTTTTTTGTGTTTGTGGATTTAATTGAGGACTTTTAAAATGGTTTTTGGGAACATGGAAAAATATTATATTACCTTATGTTGTGTAATAAATTTTCAAGCATCATTACATATTCATTACATAATGAAACTGATTATATTTAATTTATTAAATGATAATGTCACTATTAAAATTGTTAAACTTTTCAAAATTATTAATTTGAGGAATATATACATGATTTAATAATTTATTAATAAAGGGTTTCATGTATATACATTAAAAGTCCCTTTAACATGATATAGTTAATTTTTTCATCATCTCATTGGATGTTTTCATGATATACCATGGATTTACATGAATATCATAATTTGAATATATGTTTTATATTTACTATGATCTGATGAAGATCATTCTATAAATTTAAGTGATTATATCTTCGATTAATTATAAAATATTTTAAAATTATGAACAAATTGTTGTTAATCCCAATATATATGTAATAGGTTATTCTTGTTTAACATGTAGAGTAGCATAGAAATAAAATAAATTTTTATATGTTAAATGAGATAGATTATTATAAATTTTCAAGTATTTTTTAAATATTATAATTTTCAGTTAACTAGGTATGAGAGAATGGTGAATTATATGAAATTTTAACTATAATTTTAAATTGTTCATTAATTGATCATGATATATTGGTAACATAAACTCTTCAATAAAATTTCTAACTTTGATATTTAAAGAAATAAAATATAACAATATAGTTATATTACACAAACATGATTCTTTTTGGTTGATACTAAATTAAAATGCTCAAAATTTATAGAATATGATGTATCTTTTATTTAAATTAAGTTAAGTGATAAATAATGACATGGTAATAATATTGGAAATTCTTACACTAGTACGGAATGATGTGTTCATATCATTTGAGCATCGCTTATTGGTATTTACATGGTTTGTTTGATGAGGATTTGAATTGTTCCTAAATATATTAAAATGTTAAATAATTTTATTGGTAGGATTTGATTTATAAAAGTTCTATTGATTTAAAAGTGTTTTTATAAAAATTAATTTTCTTAAAGGTTTTATAATGTTTTTCTTCTTTTTTTGAATAAATATTTAAATAATTCTATTTAAATTGTCCATGAGGAAAATAAATTTTGAAAGAAATAATTTTACTTGATTTCAAAATTGAAGTTTGAACAGTGTTCTACATGGTGTGATTATTTTAATGGATTTATAGAAATATATTAATGGTATGATTTAATTTTTAGATGTAAGTTATGATTATTTGGGAAGATATTTCTAAAATATTTTCTTCTTGAACTTATTTTCCTTGTTATTCTCGTTGAACATGTTATTATTCATTATCTAATTATTATGCTTGTACTTTTGTGTGGTAAACATGATATAAGGTAATGTAAATAGGGGTTTCATGTAGAAATAATTCCTCATGGGATGAGTGTAACACCCTGTGTTTTTTTTGAAATATATTTTTTTAATTAATTTAATCTTTTTGATATTTTGTATTTCCCACAACACATAATATAGATTTTTTTATATGAAATCACTAAGTTTGGATTATTTACAAGAACACCAAGTTAATATTTCACTAAACGTAACACATATATTAGCTTTCAGTATATACAAAACTATGTTTTCCTTGCATTGTACTCAATTTTTAGTTCCTTTGATAACTTGTGTGACCCCAAACACCTAGTTTTACCAAACTACAATGTACTATTAATAATATTATTAAAATATTATTATAGTCATCACTTAATCACTTGAATGAAGGTTATGAATAATATTAATTAAAATTATAAAAATATGGTTTACACATTTATATAAGAAGAATTATTTTGTGACTAATTTACCAGAAATGAAAATAAAACTCTTGAAAATAAAAGAAATGTTTTCTAGTGAATTATATTAATCCAATCAAACATGTTTTACCTAAATAGAATAATTAAACAAATTTTGATAATTTATTTTAATGGAATATATATATAATTAAATAAACTATTTTTAATTCAGCTTATGTGTTTTCTATACAAGATATAATAATAAAACCAATTTTTTTAAAAACATATATATTTTTCTAAACGTTATTTTTACTACCTTTTAATGTAGTTACAATTTTAAATAAATTTTTTGAAATTTTTATAAATTATATTGGATAAAAAAATAATTTTTTAAATTTTGACATCAAAATTATATTAGGGGGATTTTTTTGTATTTTTTTAAGAAGTTTCATTTTTGGGTAAATAGTGAAAATAAAATAAATTGTAATTCAAAACTACATTTTCATATAATTTATTTATATATTCCAATTATATAATATTTTTTTTTTAAATTAAATTTATATAAATTATAAATATACTAATACAATTTATGTTATTATAATTAATTTCACATTGAAATCGGATATAAAAACATTTAAAAGTTTTGAACATTTTCACATTAAATACAAGTTGTCTCATCATTTATGTGGGATAAATTTTAAATTAAGTTTGGAATATTCTGTATTTATAATTTAGAAAATTTGATTACATATTTTAAATCATATTAATTTATAATTTATAGTAATTATTACTAATTTTGTGAAAAAAATATATATTAAAGTAATTAAAATTAATTATAGTGATTAAGGTAAAAACGAGTTTACGTAGTGGTTAAACATTAATTTAAGTTAAAAAATAACCTAGAAACACTTCAAAAATACATTTTATAGATATATTTGGACCATATAATTACTTTTATAGGACATGTACCATTATTTTTGGAAAATTATATACGTGAGACCTCTGAATAGTGTTTAACTTTTTGTATTTACAAGAATTCCACTCCTCCTCCACTATAAAATGGTACTCACCCCCTAAATTATTCAAACATATCAAGACCTTTGGATCATAAAAACCCTTCACAAATAAACTCCAAAAATCCATAAATTTATCTTAGTGGCCAAACTTTGGGAATAAAGCCAACCAAAGAAGCCCTTTGGTTAAAACCAAAAGTGGTTACCCAAATAAGAGGTAACATCCTTCAACAAGCACTTTTTTTAATCACTCTCCTCAACCTCAATTATTATTATTACATGATTATATAATTAAATAAATATTCTAAATATAATTACATTTTTTATGTTAATTGTATGACATACACTCAAACATAATTAAATAAAATGGGATATGCAATCATTATTCATGAGTACGGCAGATTACTGTATCACGAATCGATGTCATTCATTCTTCCATTACCACCTTTAAAGGTTGGTAATAATGATAGAATTACTATTTTTATATGGTATATATTATATTATATATTTATTTATTCTTATATAATTATTATTTAACACATACCTTCATTCTTTACATTTTTTTGGAATAGAATAACTTCGTTTGTGGATGTGTGGACTACTGCCTCCTCAAAGCGATGTGATTAATTCACACAATACATAGAATGCATTAAAAATGGGGTTAATAAAATTATATAATATATATAAAATAAGGATTCTACTAGATTTATATATATATATATATACTTATATTTCATTTAATCTATGTCTTTCAATATGAAAAGTAAACGGAAACAATGTTCAAGCGTACGTACGGTCTACCATCTCCATGAACTATGTATTTCATTCATATTTATATATTTTACAGTTTATTATAACTAATTATATAATAAATATATATTATATTTATATCATTTTAACATTTTTGAAATAAGTTACTTAGGATCTATGTAAGAGGATCAATACTAGTAAGTCAAAACATATATGAAAAATTAAGTGGTTATTACTTGAAATGTAACTTTAACATAAATTTTTTATTGAAAATATATTATATTGTCATAATAAAATAATATATGGTATTATATATAATAATATGGTTATTTGGTATATTAATAATAAACTTATATTTACTATACATTCGGTTTGAACGTGTAAAAAGAAATCAAGACTTAAGGTAAGGGTTTCCTCGTCTCACTTTTGTTTCTCTGATATATATGTTATATTAACCACTTATTCTCATTTTTAGGTTTATATACTGACCTATGACATATTATATCATGAATTTAATTTAATTCATGATATTAAAAGTTTCAATTGATGTTACTATTTCATGGATCTCATGATTTGAAAGTTAATTGAGTAGTAAAGGGATTTCAAGTCTCACATTTTATTTCTGTGAGGATTATTCCACATCACCACTCATTTTTTATTTATAGTGTAATTAATTCCCATTAATTTATTTTATTATTATTATAATTAAATTTATTGGTATTTAAATATCAATTTTATGATCTCTCTTTCATGGGGTTTACTATTTACATGTTACCAAATCGATAATGTATTTTTTACTCAGTTTGATTTCTTTGAGATTAATGTTATGTCGTGCACCTATATTCTTTTATAAGGTGTATATAAAGACCCTTTGAAATTTTATTCCATGATTATTATTCTTTTAATTATATTATATCATTTTTGTAATGTTGTTATTTCATGTGTATTATGATTCAAAGTTACCAAAGTTGTAATATTTTATTTCTATAATCAAACCATTTAATAGGATTGTTTATGATTACACTTCCATTAATGAATTATTATGATAAATATCTCTAATATTCTCGGGAACTTTATTCTACAATTATTATTAATGATATCATAATTTAATATTACAATTTTTCACTCTTTATCCCTATATATATTTATGATTTTTTAAAGAAAATTCGACTTTATTTATCTTTTTATTTGTAAATCTACTTTCCACCAAAACTATGTTTTCTAAAAATGTTTTAATATATTTTACTATGATTTCTTAAATGATAATTTTACCCATGTTTTAACTTTTTAATAAAAAATGGTGTTAATGTAATTTTCTTATCATCAGGTCACTTATCTAAACTTTTTACGCTGCAAAAGGAATGTTCAGAATGTACGGATTTACCTTCTATAATTACCATTATTTTCTTCAATATTCCCTTTAAAGTTTACATGTTTTTTTTAAAAAATTCTGAATATTCTAGTTTTTTTGTTTTAAATTGGTTTTCATAGAATTTGTTTTTCAAAAATTGTTTATGTTTAAAAAGTGTTTTAAATGATTTCCAAATCTTTCTATATATGTTTTCAAGCATACTTTCTAAGTGGAAGGTTTTCAAAATGTTTTCTAATTTAAAAAGAGTATTTAAAAGAGTAATGGATATTTTCTCAATAAAAATTCTAAATTATTTTTAAAATTGTATTCTATATGTTTTTTAATGTGTGTTTTAAGAAAATTATTTTGAAAATGATTTCGGTTTTAAAGAGTGTTTTTCAAAGAAGGATTATTTTACTTAAAAAAATTCATGTGATATTTCAAAGTCCTTCTTTATATAAGATGAAATACTTTGATATAGTGTATTCTTTAATGGGTATTGGATCCAATTACACCATTTTTATCCTTTCTTTGAATGGTTTAGGTGTATGATGGAAAGTTGTTTATGAAACATTTTTCTCTTCCATGGGTTCTAACTGAAGTTTCCAGTGAATTGTATTTGTTGTTAATGAGTGTTTGATGAGATATTATAATTTTTTTAAGGTTTTAAGTCTTAAAATTTAAGATATGGTTTTTATTTTTTAAAACAAGTGTCTTTGGTTACTTGGGTTGACACATTTTTGATGAAGAGTGTTTTTTAAAGAAAGATGATTTGCCTTAAAAAAATTCCATGTCATATTTCAAAATGCTTCTTTATCTAAGATGAAATAATTTGAAATAGTGTGTGATATAATTGGTATTTGATCCAAGTACACCATTATTTTTCATTCTTTTAATGGTTTATGTCTATGATGACAAGTTTTTTATGAAACCTGTTTCTCTTACACTGGTTATACCTGATGTTTCCAGTGAATTTTATTTGTTGTAAATGCATGTTTGATGAAATATTATAAATGAGTTTAAGGTTTTATGTCTGATGATTGAAGAGACGGTTTTAATTTCCTAATACAAGTTTCATTGGTGATTTGGGTTGAATCATTGTTTATAAAAATTATTTGAAGAAGTTGAAAATGTCATGAAAAAGTGATTTCATTTTCAAGAAGAGGTTTGGATTAGTTGGTTTTGGAGTTTATTTAAAGAGAGGAATTATATTCTTTTTGGACGTTTTTAACTATTTTTTAAGGATACTAAATTAAAAAATATTTCCACAATACTATCTATCTAGCCAGGGAGTATCACTCACCTCTAAGTGGGAGGCTGAGATCGACCCAGCCAAGCCAACATTTGAACAAGGAAGCACACATGGGGGAACATATAAGCATTACCATAGGAGTATATATGGGAGATATGGGGGGAGCACCACCGTGTAGGGTGACACAGTTTCATATATTGGGTGTCAGGAATTCCAATAGGATAATACCTGTAAAAATTTGTACATGGGAGGAGGGAAAAAAGTTAATTGTGCCATGGATTCCATGCCATGTATTATAAAGGGGTGGATAAATGCAGGATGTTTTGATGTGGGATAGAAATATTTAATGAGTAATGAATAAGAGCCATTGGATCAATCGATCTTAAATTTCATAGCTGTTGTATTGATCCAGTCGAGCCATAGACCATGCAATCTATTTTAAAAAACACTGAAATTATTCAGTGCCATCCGATCATCCATGAAACCTCGTCTTCAACCTTGAGCTCGCCCGAAGGGTACTTTGCACCGAGAGCATGAAGTGTTGTCGGGAGTACTTCTCTTAAGCCATATGAGCTCCATTTGAGTATCCTGATGATCCTAAAATGATCGAAACAATGTTACAATATTGTTTTCATAATCAAATTATGATCAAAACATTGTTTTAACATTATGTAGAAGATTTATTTTTTGTGATATTGTTTATTGATGTCATAAAACAAAGGCAATGAATGAGCCTCGGTGATTCCAGAATATTCTGAAGATTTTCTCAACACCTAAAAATACCAAGGTTGATCTCATTTTAAAGCTTTTGTTTATCTCACATATGTGAGGTGTGTTTTGAGAGAGGAATTGTTCTATGAGTGTGTCACTCTTGAAGGATCCCACACAATTATTGTTTGGGTGAAGAAGGAGTTATTCAGTGGGAAATCAATATGTGCTTCACACATTCGAGTAGCCTTGCAATAGATTTAGTTCAGTGTAGCTTACTACATATGTGAAGAAAAATATAAATCCATAACTTTTTGATATGTGTTTTGAACACAAAGATAGTTTGTAATGAAATGAGGTCTGTGTAACTATTTTTTGCACGAATAACATCTTTGGGATTCCATGTGAAAGTGTATGCTTACAATATTATTTTTAAAGAATACCTTTCACACACTATAACTATTCCCATTTGAGTTTTCCCATATTAAAATGTTAAACATGATGAATGTGCATGAATAGTCTCAGTGTTGTGCGAAGGAATTAAAAGATGCATTGAAAGTTACACATGTTGTACTTAAACGTTATTTGAGAAAAGTTTGTGAAACTTGAAAAAGAGTAATGAAACTTGATAGTGTGTATATTCATGCATAAAATCAAGAAGTGAAGAAAAGAATTGAGGCAATTAATTTGTTCATTCATGTATATATGACTTTGTACGTGTGATTATATTGTCATTTAAAGAAATAATAAGGGATAGTAAATTTTCTTATGAAATATACAATTTAAAGGGTGATTGAATGCACATGAAATAATGCATGCATAAAGAGATACATCTATGAATTTGTGTTTATGCATGAAGACTAAAAATGTGAAGGTGAAATGTAAATTGAATATTCAGTGTGCGGTGTTCTCATACTGAAACCAAAATAGTCTTATCATCATTATTTTAGAAAAAATCATGTGTCTGAGTTTTCAGTGGTGAGTGAGACTGGGTCTTCTACTAAATAAATAATTTTTTCCCGAGTATATTTGTACTGAGTCAGTTGATTTGATAAAGTGTTCATAATTATCTAAGCAAGACCAGTAACAATACAAAGTTACATATAGTGTACATGAGCCAATGTGATCCAGAAAGCTCATGGAGGAAGATCAAATTGATCATCCTATCTGTGTATCATATTGAAGAAGTTAGAGCTTTTGAATGGGGGTATAACCAGTTATTGAAGAGGCTCAAGAAAGATATTGGGGGGTCTAACAAGTTGAATTGTTGGGTGGTCTAACCAACTAAGGTAGAAGAGTTGAACTGGGGGGGGGGTATAACCAGAATCAACTAGAGGATCAATTACTGGGATGTATAACCGTTTGATTCTAGAACCATTGTAATTAATAAAAAGATTATAGTAGATAATCTATGTTTGGAGGTATAACCAAATGGATATGATGGAGTTCTAAGTACCAATCCTTGAAAAAATATTATGTGATTTGTTTCATTTACATTCTGTATTTCTTGGCATAATCCACTCATCTTAACAGGTGATGGAGTTTTGAATTAAAGGTGAAAGGGAATTCACTAAAAATTGGTCACACCTGATTCACCCTCTATCACTAGGACTGAACAATCCGTGGACAATTCAATTGGAATTAGAGCATAGGATACCCTCAGTAGATCTAGAATACTTTCTAAGAAATGGATATCTTAAATTCATTTAATAGTGGAGGAGTTCCCACTTTTGATGGCGTGAACTATCACAGTTAGAGGAACAATATTCTTCCTTACCTTATTTATTTTGTCCTGGATGTAAGAGATGAAATGACAGTTGTTTAACCTCCAATTAATGAATATTTTTATAATAATAACGATGATAATAGAATCATGAAATTTATGTAAAGGATCGTAATGAAATATTTATGGCTCTATCATAAAAAGTTTACACTAAAGTGATGGTTCTTCAAACTGCTAAGAAAATCTGGGATAAACTGAGGAGTACCTATGAAATAAATTTTAAAAATAGATAATCCAAGTTGCGAATTTGGAGAAGAAAATTTTAAGATATTATAATGATTGATTATGGAACTATTGATGACTAATTTTCAAGAGTGAATGAAATTTTCTGAAATATTAGTGGTTTTTGAGAGAAGCTGGATGATTCTACTATAGTGCAATGGCTTACGATAAATTTCATAGATAGGTTTAACTCACACATTTCTACACTGGAAGAAAGATAATATCTATCATTGGATAAACTTTCTAACACTCTAATATCTTATGAAATAATTAATGTTCCAGTATTCATGAAAAAGGAAATAGAGGAGATGGACTTTGAAGCCATGATAAAAGGTAAAACTAAAATCAAAGATGAACTAGAATCAAGTGATTCTGAGGATGAAGAAGATGAATATGACGTCAAGAAAATTATGTCCTTGTTTGTAAATATGTTCCATAGAGGATGATGGAATGAAAATAGAAAACAATCACCAAAGTGCTGGATCTGTCACAACATTTATCATTTTTCGGGGAAGTGTCGAAAGAAGAAGGATGATGATTCTGAATCAGATGAAGAGGATAATAAGTATCATAAAAATAAGTGGAATAAATATTAGAATAGGTTTACATCAAAGAATTGAAATATTATGAGTAGATAAATATATGAATTTACATCATCAAGTTTTGAGTTAGAATATGGAAAACATTCTAATAATTAAATTTTCTTTATGGGTAAGTTCAAGAAATCAAGAGACTCACTTGAAGGTGTTGAAGGTTATAGAATAATTTAGTTGTAATGTATGTTAAAATAAAATTTGGAATATACTCTTATTAACAATATAAAAATCAAGAACTAAAAGAAAAGTGTGGAGAAATAAATTGACAAGATCTAATTTGAGAATAAATAACATTTTAAGAAAAAGAAGATTCATCTTAACAAGATAAGAGAAAATAAGAAGAATATAGTTGAGTTATAAGGAAAGATGAAAACTATTTGAAAGTAAGATCTTGATAAGGAATAATTGTCATTTTTTAAATAGAATAAAAACCATTTGAAATTAGATTAATTTGAAAATATGGGAAATGATATTGAAGAAATACTTGTCAAGAAAGAGGAAGAATTATCTAATACTCAATCTATCTGTCTTACAGCATAAAGTGTGTTAAAGAAGTTTAAATAAGTATTCACCAAATATATTTAAATTATGGGTGAATCTTTAAAGTTGATGAGAAGAAGGGTTCAGAGAAAAATGGTGTCTTTAATGATTCTATTCTGAAATAAAAGACTACATTTAAATGAGTGAAAATAAAAAATGAGAAAAAAATATACACAAAAGAAGAGTGTACTAATTCATCCAAAATATTTCCTTCTACTATTGGTTTTGTGTAGTGTTTGGTCATAAATCTTATTCATGATGACATGAAATGTCACTACCAAGGAGAATACATAAATCAAGGGGGAAAATGTTGATTTTATGAGATCATATTATCAAAAAGATCATCCTGTGGTCAATATTTTATCTAAACTATCAATGCTGAACTTAAATGAATGTTTTAGTGAAGTCTATGAAAGATGTTGTCAATAAGGCCACAAAGCTGAGAAATGTAGAGTTTTTTATCTAGTGAGAGTCTTTATAATGAATATGAGATGAAAAATCTGATAGTGAATAATGCTACAATTACTAGTGAGTTGTGTGAGAATCTGAAACAACTTGAAAAAGATCAGAAGATTATAAGAGAAAAATAAGAGATAATGGTGACAAATATAGAATTTAAAGATGATGAGAAGTCATCTATAATTGGTGAAATAGAAATACTAAAGTGTGAAAGGTGTATAAAAATTGGTCAGGACATAAAACATTTCCTGACACCTCTAACAGTTCATAAGATGAAAGAGATCTCTTCTAAATCATATTTTAAAATAAATAAGGGAAAGATAAGGTTGAGAGGAATCTCTTAGCCTAAGTTTTATTTCTAAGGATCAATTCCCCCTTATCCACTTTTATAAATAATTTTGTTCAAACATGCAGGGAAGTGAAGTAGATGGTTATATCCCTTGAGGGGGAGATTTGATCTTGATGCTATAAAATTTTCAAAATTCATTGGAAATTATAATCATAATCATACTATTAATCTTAATTTTAAAGGGGATGCTAATTTTTTATTCACTAGAACATTCTGATTTGTTTGTTGAGATGTGTGCAGGATATATATTAGAAATATTGTTCAATCCTTCATAAGATTAAGTTGTTGAATTTTTGTTTGAGATTTATATCATGATTATAATATTTTATATCTTTGATGCATAGGTGACATTGCTCTTGTTTTCTACACCAATAATGCCCACATAGACTTAGAGTTGATTAACAAAGATATATTTGCTGTTATTATGTGATATTTTCATTCTTTGAAAAACTATATAAGAATCTGTTTGATCTTGAACTCCTTAACTCAACATTGTATTCATTAATATTAAGGTGGAGAAATATAAGTAAACACATCGTTATTTTTTGATTATTGAAAAAAATAAAAAGGGGGTGTTTGAAGTGTCCAATGAATTTTATTTGTTGTTAATGAGTGTTTGATGGAGATTCTAAATGTGTTTAATGTTTTAAGCTTGATGATTGTAGAGATAGGTTGTATTAATTAAAATAAGTTCCATTGGTGATTTGGGTTGAAAAATTGTCTATAAAAATAATTTGAAGAATTTGAAGATTCTATGAAAAAGTGATTTAATTTTCATGAATATGTTTGGAAAAGATGGTTCTATAATATATTTGAAGATAGGAATTATATTCTATTTGGAAATTTTCTAAGTATTTATTAATGATTCTCTATTAAAATATTTTGCCACAATAATAGACAGCCAGCCAGGGAGAATCACTCACCACTAAGTGGTAGGCTGATCTCCACCCAAATAGCCTGCATTTTTCCAAGGCAGTGCACATGTGGGAACACATGAGTATGCCCATAAGAGTGTATATGGGAGAGATGAGGGAGAGTAGCCATTTGGGGTGGCACGAAAGCATAGATTTTAAGTAGAGCGAACCTAAAGGAGAACACCAGTACAGAGTGGTACAGGGGAGGATGGAAGAGAGTTAATTGAGTCATGGATTATGTGCTAAGTATTATAAAGGGTTTAAGAAATGTGGGATGTTTCAATTTGCGATAGTAATTTTTTGTGTGGAATGAGTAAGAGTCGTTGGATAAACTGTTCTAAAATGTCATAGGGGTTATATTGATTCAGTTGAGAGATAGACCGTGCAATCAATTTTAAAAAACACAGAGAGTGTTTAGGGTCATCCGATCATCCAAGAAACCTCATCTTTAACCTTAATCTTGCTCGAAGGGTATAGTGCACTTAGAGCATCAAGTGTTGTCAAAAATACTTCTGTTAAGCCATCCGAGTTCCATTTTAGTATCCAGATGATCCTAAAATAATTGAAACAATGTTGAATTTTTTTTCATAATCAAATGTGGATCAAAACATCATTTTAACATTTTGAAGATGATTTAATTTTTTGTGATGATGATTATTGATGTCGTGGAACAGAGGCAGTGAATGATCCTCAGTGATTCTAGATGATTCTACGGTGTTTCTCAATACCTACAAATACTGAGGTTGAGCTCATTTGGAAGTGTTCATTTATATCACATCTAAGAGTTCTATTTTGAGAGATAAATTATTTTTTTAGTGTCTCACTTACAAAGGATCACTCTATGCAATTCTTTCCATGAAGATTGATTTATTCCATGGGTGATCGACATGTGATTCACACACTTGAGTAACCTCGCGATATATTTAGTTTTCCATAGATCACTACTTGAGTGAAGAAAAATAGAAGTCCATGACTATTTTATTTGTGTTTTTCAAACATAGATATATCATAATGAAATGATTTCTTCATAAATATTGTTTGTGAAAATGACATCATTAAGATTCCATGTGACAGTGTATACTTATGCTGCTATTTTTGAAGAAGACCTTGCGCACACTATAACTATACCCATTTTAGTTTTCACATAATAAGGTGTCTCACTTGTTATATGTGCTCAAATAGTCTCAATGTTGTGTTAAGTAATTAAAATATACATTGAGAGTTATGAGTGTTGTACTTAAACCTGATTTGAGAAAAGTTTGTGCAAGTGGGAAAAGATTATGAAAACTTGATAGTGTGTATATCCGTGTATAAATTCAAGAAGTAAATAAGAGAACAGAGGTAATGCATGTGTGAACGACTATACACATGTGATTATATAATCATTTGATGAAAAAAAGGAGAGTATATTTTATTTTTAAATATATAATTAAAATGGTGATTGAAAGAACATGAAATAATTCATGCATAAAGAGATACATTCGTTCATTTATGTTTATTCATGAAGACTGAAAAAGTGAACGTGAAATGTAGATTTAATATTAAGTTCACATTGTTCTAATACTGAATTCAGAACAATATTATCATTACAATTTTAGAATAATTTATCTGTCCATGTTTTCATTGGTGAGTGAGGTCGGGTCTCATATTGAAGAAATATTTTTTTCCCAAGCAGTTTTGTACTGAGTCAGCTAATTTGATACAGTGTTTAGGATTATCTAAGCAAGAACAACATCAGTGCAAAGGTACTTGTAGTGTAGATGATCCAGTGTGATATAGAAAGCATGTGGAGGAAGATCAATCCAATCATCCTATTTGTGGATCAGATTGAAGAAGTTGGAGATTGTGACTGGGGGTATAACTAGTTGCTGAAGAGGCTAGAGAAAGAGACTATGGGGTATAACCAGTCAAAATGTTGGGGGGTCTAACCGACCAATGTAGAAGAGTTGGATTACTGGGGAGTATAAACATAATCAAATGGATGATCGATTACTAGGGTGTATAACTAGTTGATTCCTAAACCATTGTAATTAATTAAAATATTATAGTGGATAATCCATGTTAGGGGTCTAACAAACACATCAAGGATGTAGGACTTAATATTTAACATTTTAAAAATATAATTGGTTGTGTTTAATTTACTTTATTCATTTCATACATGATCCACTCATCTTAAAAGCTGATAGTGTTTTTAATTAAAGGTGAAAAAAATTAGTAAAAATTGGTCACACCTGATTCACCCCCCTCTTAGCATGACTACCAGATCCGTGGACACTTCAATACCATGATGAAACCCAATTATTTTCATTGATTATTCTATGATGTATTGATTATGAAACCCCTATAGTTTCCATATGTTATGATATTGGTAAATATTTATAATACCTATTTCATTCCTTGGGTTATGATATGGTGTTTATAAAACCCATCTCTTTTTATTGTTCATGATATGATGAGTGTTTTATTATCTTTTGGAACACGTATGTATGATTTCATTATGTGATGGGTAAGAACTATATCTCCCTCTAATGAATTGGTTAATGGTAAATTTTCTATGAGCTCAAAGGGTTCATGGAAATTCATCCCAAGCCTGTAACAATTGGGTATATGGGAGGGCATCCCAAACCCGTAATAAGAGGGTTCCTGAGAGGGCATCCCGATCCCTTAACCAGAGAGGGAGGGAATCCCATGATCATTAAAATAGGGTACATGGGAGGGCATCCCAAGCCCATGATAATATAGAACACAATAGCACATCCCAATCTAGTTACAAGAGGGTACCCAAGAGGTCATCCCAAGCCTGAAACAAGATGGTACATGGAATTTCGTCCCAAGACCAAAGAAGGTAAATAAGTGATTATCCCAAACCAAACATGTTATGAGGGTCTTGGTAGGTAATATTGATATAGTATTCTCTATAATTACGTGTATTCAACAACTCCATGTCTTATTACTATGTTATTCTCTCATGGATTATTCTATGGATTCCCTTGTGATTCATGTCTTGTGAAGTTATGATCTTTATTCCATGATTCTTGATTATGATCTTTGATATGTATGGTATGATCATCTATTATTTTGATCATGTTATCATACCCTTATGACCATTTTATGATTATATATCTACCTTTTTAACACTTACTTAGAATATGATATCACCCCTTTCTTGTGTTTCCTTTCCCTATGTTATGAAGAATGGTTTTATGTTGGATTACTAAGGGGGAAGATCTTAAAGGAAGATATTTAAGATATTTTACTAAGATATAAGATTATGTTTCCATTTTTCCAAATACACTAAATAATTAAGGTCCTCGAGCATGTAATTTTTTAATGTTCTGAATATTCATCTAAAATGATACAATATCGATGTTTTTTAGGCCTGGGTCACTATAGTTGGTATAAAAGGAATGTTTTAGTCAAACTTTGGAAATTATGTCGAGAAAACATTAGTGAGACCCCTTGGGATATTTATAGGGATATTTCTAGGGATGTCTCTAAGGATAATCGTAAGGTGTAATATATTTTTATGAAGTCACCATAAATTAGACATCCTATCATAGATTTGTCATGATTATGTGGTTTCGTATATTATAAGTGTTTTTACCACTATTTTTTCTATTTTTAGTCATTTATGGGAAATAAAAGGAATGGGTTTAACATTAAATGTGATGAAAAACAAGCTACTATGCATTCAAATGGGATAATCATTAGAGTGATGGATGTTATGATCATTCTCAATCCATTTTCATGGAACATGATTAACATTTTTTACCTTAATCAACTCTCAAAAATTCCATGGTAGATAGGGAAATATATTTTTTATTTTTCTTGTAATGGATATAATGGAAGTAAGATGATTGGGTTTCCTTTATGTAAATAATGAATAAAGAAGCAACCAATTGAATGTCTGAGAGGAATAAAAAGATTTTTTGACCATGGAAAAGAAGGGCACAAAGAAAGTAACTATAAAGGGAAAAGGTAAAGTTCAGAAAATGCAATGGATGATAATAGTGGAATCCCTGAGGTATAATCTATGGTTGAATGATTTAAATGTGAAATTAATGGGCATTATGCAAATTGATTTACTAAGTGGTAAGATCACGAAGAGAATCAGCAATGTTGTATGAGTAATGTTTATATTATTGATGACGATGAGACTATAGGTGAAATGTGAAAGTAAAGAGGCCTTAAGTAATATGATGAAGTATCTTATTTAATGGATTAAGGAATAAGTGGAATAGTCAAAGTGTTTATGTATTTGGATTCAAGAATTATGTTATATGAATTGTGAAATATTAAGGATTGTTCCATTTATTTTTTTAAGTATTTACAAGAATATGTTGAATGGTTCTGATATAGTAGAAAATTGATTTAATGGAAATGTGATATTCATTTAAAATATATGATTATAGGAAAGATAACCCATAATATGTTTCTGATGTAAAGATAACTATGTTTGGATAAATTTGATAAATTTTTTAGATTTTTTGGATTTATCGAATATATCCAATAATACTTTGAGTAAGGACAAATGAATGTTTTAAATAAGGATTTATGGTTATTCATGTTATTACTGTGATTTAAGATAATAAAATATGACGGTATTTAAATGTTTTTTATGTGACAAATTAGATAAACTTTACAATATATGGGAGATCAATGTTAAAATGATTTTGAGAAATTTAGTGACCTTCTTTCTAATGTTTTTGACTTTTTTCATTCAGAAGGGTTATAAGGTTAACCATTTATGAAATAGTTTATGTAAAATTTTGGATGAGGTTCTAGAGATTAAATTATTATCTCACCATATGAGGATTTCTACAAATTGATAGATTTTTCTAATAATTTTTAACGGTAAAGAAAAATGGAATGACCTATCATTTTATTTATGGATCTCATGATTTGTTAATGCTTCAGGAAGGGAGAATTCACCTTCATTTCATGGAATAAGAGATGAAGTAGAAATTGATAAAGGAACAAAAAGGGTGATATTGTTCTGAAATCAAGTAAGTATATCTTCTCATGAATATTATTAAAATTTAGGAAATGGGTGTTGAAATTAAAAAATTCATATTATCATCATTCTTGATGATATAAATGAACATTTTCAAGATTAATTTTTTATGGCATTGTAATAATTAACACTAATGTTATATATAAGAACATGATAGTTATATTTCTCTTTCATATCCATGTTTTCACTTGACACTAATGTTCTCCAATTTTGAAACATAGTTTTGAGTTACTTTGGGTAACCTATATGTTATCAACTTTCCTTTTTAAAATATGTTTTAGTATTCATTTTTATAATTTGGATTTCAATGAAAGGAATATTCAAGTATTATACCTTTGATAAACCAAAAAAATTTCAAGGGAAAAATCATTTTATGTGGGGAATAATGTAACACCCTGATATTTTGTGAAATATATATATTTGAAATTATTTTAATTTTTTTGATATACTTCATTTCACACAACACTTAATATAGTTTGTGTTGTATGAAATTACTATGTTTTTCATGTGTACAAGAAACACCAAGATAATATTTCACTACCAGCAACAATAGATTAGCATTCTATATACACAACACCTAGTATTTCTTGTGCTATAAACAATGTGATGTTTTTTGACAACTTGTATGACACGTAAGAACACGTTTTACCAAACTAAAATTTATTATTAATAATGTTATTAAAATATTATTGTAGTTGATTCCTAGCAATTTGAATGGTGGCTATAAATAAGATTAAATAAAATTCCGAAAATTGTGTTTACACATGTATATAAGAATAATTATTTGATGACCAATTAACTAGAAATGAAAATAAAACTCTTTTTAAAGTGTAAGAAATCATTTCCTAGAAATCTATTTTTAATTAAAATCAAACACTTTTTACCGAAATAAATTATTAAACCATTTTTGATAAATAATTTTAATGATATATATAAATATATATTATTCAATAAAATATTTAACCTTCATATTATGTGTTTTTTATACAATAGCTTAGAATCAAACCAATTTTACGCCTAAAGATATGTATTTTTATAAATGGAAATTTTACCACCATTTAACAGTGTCTATTTTAAATAAAATATTTTATACTTTTACAGATTCTATTTTATAAAATAAACAAAATTTTTTAAATTGTAACTTCAAAATTATCTTTGGGTGAATTTTTGGTATTTTCTGAGAATTTTCATTTTTGAATAAATAGTGAAAATCCAAAATTTTAATTCAAAACATATTTTCCTCTAATTTATCTATATAAAAAAATTATAGAGTACTAAAATTTTTTATAAAGTCAACCAAGGATACCCTTTGTTGAAATCCAAATGGAGTTACCTAGAGAAAAGGTAATATCCTTCAACGATCGCTATTGTTTTATTTATTTCTCCACATACTCAATTATTCTTATTAAATTATTCTATAATATCCTCAAAATCAATAATATAATATAATTTATTTATTTTATGGGTATTACCTACACTCAAACACACTTCTATCAAATGGGATATGTAATCTTCATTCATGTGTACGACAGACTACCACCTCACGAGCCGATGTCATTCATTCTTTCATTACAACATTTAAAGGTTAGTAATAATGATGGAATTACTATTTTTATATGATATATATGATATTTATGATGTCATTATCTTTCTTGAATTATTATATAACACATACCATCATGGTTTTCATTTTGTGGGAATACGATAACTTCATTTGTTGAAGTGTGGACTACCGCCTCCTAAACGTGATGTGATTTGTTCAAAAATTACATGGAATGTATTTTAAATGGGTTTAGTAAAATTATATGATATATATGAAATACTAATTATACTATAATTATAAAAAACACACATATTTCATTTACATTCTTTCTTTCAATTCGACAACAAATTCGAAACAATATTCATGCGTACGTACGACCTACCATCTTCATGAATGGTGTGTTACATTTCATATTTATATATTATATATTATTATAAATAATTATATAATTATTATATATGATAATTATATCATGTTTTATTTTTTTTAAATAACTAAATCATGACATATGTAATAGTATCAATGACAACGAATCAAAACATATACAAAAACAAAGCTATTATTACTGGAAACATATCTTTAACCCAAAATTGTTAATAAATGTATAATATAAAGTCATAATAAAATCATACGTGGTTTTATATATTAGAATATATTTATTTTTTATATGTATATGAAACTTATATTTACTATACTGGATGTTTGAACATGTATAAAGAAAGTCAAGACATAAGGTAAGGCGTTTCCCATCTCACTTTTATTTCTCTGAGATATATGATATATTCACCATTTAGCCTTGTTGTTTGGTATATATAATTCCATATAAAATGTTATATAATAAATTTATATTATATAATTATATTACAAGATTCAATTGATGTTATTATTTCACAGATATGATTATTCAAAAGTTACTCAAGTAGTAAGGGTATTTCTAGTCTCACTTTTATTCCAACAAGGATAATGCCATATTCACCACTCGTTTTATTGGTGAGGTGTATATAATACCCATTAAATTATTATATGATTATTATATTGAAATTTTTGGGTATTTACATATCAATTTTTTGATCTTTCTTTTAATGGGTTTACAATTTAAAAGTTACCAAGTTATTAAAGTATTTTTTTATTAATTTTCTTTCTTTGTGACACATGTTATGTCACACACCTATATTATTTTAAAATGTGTATATGATGACCCTTTGAAATTTTATATCATTATTATCATTATTTTAATGATATTAAATTCTTTATATAATGTTATTAATTTGTGGGAATTATTATTCAAAGTTACCAAAGTGGTAGGAGTTTATTGTTACAATATCATTGTTAATTGGGATTGTTTAAGATTATGCTTCCATTGATGAAATATTGTGATCCATATCTCATGAATTATAATGACTTTTATTCTCATATGGTTATTCATGGTATCTCCATGTTATATTACAATTTTATATTTCTTTTTTTATAACTTCTCATTTTTTAAAGAAAATTCCACTTTATTCCTCTTTTTGATCAGAAATCTATTTCCCCCCAAAACCACATTTTCTAGAAATGTCTTCAAAAAAATTTTACGATTAATTTATAAAATAATTATTTACCGATTTTTTAAATTTTTAATAATTTTTTTTAAATGGAATCTTCTTTTCATCAAGGTAGTTTTCTATAAAAATTTACTGTGCAAAAGGAATGTTTGACATGTAAGGATTTACCCACTATCATGTCCATCATTTCCATGAAGTTTACTTTAAAAGTTTACATGGTTATTTTTAAAGAAAATATTCCCCCAAATATTCTGGATTTTTTTTGTATTAATTTATTTTAAATAAAATGTTTTCAGAAATGTTTATGTTTAAATAGTGTTTTAATATATTTTGAAAACATCATTTATATATATTCAATGTTATTTTCAAATAGGGCGGGTTTTAAAAAAAATTATGATTTAATTTTTTAAAACAAATTGAATGAATATTTTCTAAAAAATGTTTTAAACTATTTTTAAAATATTAATTTATATGTTTTTTGAATTGGTTTATAAAGAAATGGATTTTTAAAAGGATTAGTGTTTTTAAGAGTGATTTTCAAAGAAAGATTATTTTCATTAAAAAATTTCCATTGATATTTTAAAATCCTTATGCATTTAAGATGAAGTCAAATTATATAGTTTATTATCTTATAGGGATAAGATTCAAGGACACCATTCTTATTCTCTCATTGAATGTTCTATGTTTATGATGAATTTTTTTTATGAAATTGGTTTCTCTTACATGGGTTATACAATGATGAAACACACTTCCTTTAATGGGTTATGCTATTATGAATAGATTATGAAACCTGTCACTTTTCCTTAGGTTATGTTATTATAAAATATTTATAATACCCATTTCATTTCATGGATTATGATTTGATGTTTATGAAACTTGTCTATTTTTTATGGGTTATAGTATCATAAGTATTATATTATCTTCTAGAACACATATATAAGATTTCATTATATTATTGGTGGGACATATATCTCTCTCCAATTCATTGGGTAATGGTAAATGTTCTCTGATTTCATGACCCGTCCCTCGGGGCCCGTTTCGTGACAACCACAAGCCCGCCTTCCAAAGGCCAGGGGCTGGCGACTAGCACCAAAGGCGTAATTCCCTAAAACCGGGAAAGCATTGCCTTTATAAACTGTAAACACACATAGCAGATAAGATCACAAGGAAACTGAATAACCGAAAAGTGAGTACAGTAAGTAAAAAGGGGCTAGAATACAAGACCAACTAGAAAGTACAAGAAACTAAAGGTACAAGTACAACTGAGAAATAGGAAAAATAGAAACTGAGTCATCTTTCGAGGTTCCTACCTGAAGGGTAGGTACAGATCGCCTCCTCAGTACTCCACATATGTCTGTATTCTCCGTGTACCGTTACACTGCAAGGTCCACCTCCGGGTACCGTCTAGTCATGGTACTCTCAGCCTCGGTCAGCACTGACCATCGTCTTCATCCAACACAACAAGGTGCGGGCATATCCCGTGTAGGGGTGAGTATAACGATACTCAATAGGGACCCTGAGACCCTCAAGGTCTCACAAAAATACAACAAGGATAAACCAAAAGGTATGAAATCAACAGAAAACCGCACTTAGGTATATGCCCATACATATAAATAAGTTATCAAGTAATCAATCTCGATCCTGAGGTAAGCACATAAGTTTCTGACTCATCTCACACAGGTATACAACTCTAGTAGAGAGATAGTGATGATTAGATATAGCCACTAAATCATCCATTCTGTCGAACCCATGTAGGATCCAGGACCAGTAGTCAGAACTTTAAAACCCACATAGGATCTAGGAACAGTAGTAGGTGCTGTCGAACCCACACAGGATCCAAGAACAGTAGTCTGAGTTGCCGAACCCACACAGGATCAAGGAACAGTTGTCAGAGCTGTCGAACCCACGCAGGATCCAGGAACAGTAGTCACAGCTATCGAACCCACACAGGATCTAGGAACAGTCGTTAGAGAGAAGCCATCCATAGGGTTCTGCACAAAGCACACTTGATTCTGGGAGGGTCCACTCTTCAAGCCAAGTGTTTCAAATGTCCACCACATCATAGGGGTCAAATCCAAACAATACATGTCCAAGACATAGTGGGTGAGATGACCAATCCATTTTCCAAAAAAGTGCACGGTGTGTTGGAAAGAGGAATACATCGTGTCTTCAGACCTCAGGAACTGCCCGTGTACAATGGCACGTGTAGTAAGGATGGTTGTATAGAAAATTAAGTACATGGCGTGTGGTATGGTTACACGTTGTGTCCAATAAACTGAGGTTAGCTCTGTGTACGCTGGACATGTGTCTGTACACGGCCTCAACCCATGCTTCACCAACCCGTGTAACTGGTACACGGGGTAGCTCGTGACACTGGCCCTGCCCAGCTGTGTGGTGGAGTTCATTCCCGTGTACTCCACCCTGTGTCCATGTATCCCTGGGATACAGGCCGAGTCTCGCATATCCTCCTCTTCCAAGATCCATAGATATTACACGATGTGTTGCTAGGCCATGTAGTTCTTCCCATGTCCATGTATTTCTCAAAATACACACCGTGTATTGCGTTGCCACCTATTCCAAGATGCGTATAGAGTGCACGCCATGTTTCTAGGCCGTGTAATTCTTCCTGTGTCCATGTATTTCACAGAATACACACCGAGTCTTGCATATCCACCTCTGCTAAGCTACGTAGAGAGTACACGCTGTGTGACCATGGTCACACGCCCTGTGATACGTGTCTGACACTTGAAACCCCAACCACAGTACACCTGTACTACACGACGTTTTCTTCAGAAGTACACGACATGTATTCTAGAATTTTCCAGAAACAACACTTCTCACAAGTGTGCCTCCTGTGATTCATGTTATTCGTTCTGATGATATGATCTCCATAAATCTACTGACTCTAGGTTGTCCCGATGTTCCGAAGTCATCACCCGTGTTTTCGGGTCTCCAATCGGCTCCGAAAACATGTTTTGAATCACCCGCTTGATGAACGGTTGAAGAAAGGTCATCCCGATCTGGTCGATTTGTCACCCTCTATCATTGTCGCACCACCTCTAGGTCATCGTGTTGTTGGGTCGTCAATTTTGGATCTTTTCATCGCACAAAAAATATGTAATGATCCATTGTTCATCACCCACAAAAAACGCGAATAACACACCACAATAAGTATGACAGAGGAATCATGTCGTGTAAGTTTGGCTCGGTCCCTCCACATTAGTTTTATAGCAAGCAGTTCAATAGGAATAAAACAACTTATGAGTAATAATAATAATGTTGATCAAATCAAACACGCTCCTACCATTGTTTGTTTCTTGAAGATGAAGTCACGGAATGAAGACATAAGAGATCGCTGTTCGTCACGTCCGCCGCACACTTCCAATCCTGAGTTCACACTTTGGTTGTGGAAGACCTTCCATGTCGGTAAGAGGCCATGAAATAAGATCGAAGAAGATCATTTCTGGCATTCTTCGTTGGATGAACACATTCTTCGTTCTTTGTTCTTCATTGGCGAGAGGTTTTCTCTCTTCTCCCAATAATCCTCCTCTCAAAAAACCCACGTGAAATGTTGTGAAAAATAATATATTATAATCTCTATTATTTCATTGGAAAGAATTAAAATGTGTTAATTAATTAGGTTAGCTCCAATTAATTAATCAAGTGGTAGGAAATGTGGAGGATTTGGCACCATAAATGCTTGTGCGTTGTCTCCGTTAAGGTGGAGGGGTGGTGGCACCATTAAGTGGGGAGCTCAAGAGGTTTCTCCCCACTTAATGAGGAGTTCAAGAGGTTTTAACCTCAAGTGGTCCCACCATATTAAACATGAAGAGGAGGATAGGTTCGGATGGGCCCCACAACCAAAACCTCTCATGGGAGGTTAAAGTGTGGTGGTCCCCACCTCCAAATTCCAAATAGAGGCTTCAACCAACCAAAATAAAAAATCTACAACTTTATTTTTATTTAATTCATTGATTAAAAATCCAAAAATTATCTTTTATTTCTAACCATCTCTCGTTGAGGTGAAAGTCTTCTTAAGCGAATATCGGTGTTGCGTGTTCAACGGTGCCCTCAGATTTAAATTCCGAGCACCAGTTCAAAAGTTATAAAAACATGCTCATACGTTTATAGAACGTACCTGAACAAAACTTCAGAAATTGATTCCGGCACACCAGGCCTCGGAATCACGTGCCGTCAGTTTTCACAAACACGTAAAATTCCCTTGTATTTAAGAAAAAAAATTCCACAGAAATTCCAGGTCTTTACATTCTACCCACCTAAAATCTCTACGTCCCCATAATCTATAACTCGAACTAATGAAACAATTTGGGGTACTGAGCACACATATGATCCACCCACTCCCATGTGCTCTAAGGGAGGTTCTCGTGATGTCTGCGAACGCACACCAGAGGTTTCATCTATCCACGTAGGAACCTCTCCTATCTATCCTCAATCTCCACTGGAACCACCATAAATGTCGCCCCATCATTTACATCCATCTCTCAATGGTCTATGATGTGAGTAGGATCATGCACATATCTCCTCAGCTGGGATACATGAAAAACTTCATGCACCTGGTGCAACTGAGGGGAAAGTTCCAGGCGGTAAGCCACCTCGCCTACTCTGCTGAGGACTTGGAATAGTCCGATGAATTTCAGAGATAACTTGTCACCTTGTCCAAATATCTATAGTCCTCATCGAGGTGAGACCCATAGAAAGACGTGGCCTCCATCCTCGAACTACAGAGGCCTTCATATCCTATCAGCATAAGACTTCTTCCTGCTCTATGCAGGCTTCATCTGCTCCTGGATGATCTGAACCTTCTCCGTGGTAGCACGTACCATCTCTAGTACCACTAGTGCTGACTCCCAAGGGTCATTCCAGCATAAGGGTGATTTGAAAGGTCTCCCATATAACGCCTCAAAAGGAGTCATCCCAATGGTGGAGTGATAGTTGTTTTTGTATGTAGACTCCACCAAAGGTAAGTGATCATCTCAGCTATGACCGAAGTCAAGGAAAAAAGCACGGAGCATGTCCTTGAGGGTCTGAATGGTGCGATTAGTCTGGCCATCCATCTGAAGATGGAAGGTGGTGATCAGATGAATATGCGTCTCGAAATCCTCCTGCAACCCCTTCTATAGTCGGGTAGTAAATCGTGAATCATGAACGGAGATAATAGAAGAAGTTACTCCATGTAGCTGCAAAATCTTTTTCACGTAGAGGTGTACCAATCTCTCTACTGAACCCTGCCCTTTGATCGGTAGGAAGTGAGACGACTTGGTGAGTCAGTCAATGATCACCCAAATCGAGTCGTGACCCCTGGATGTACGTGGATGTCCCGTCCTGAATTCCAGGGATATCCCATACCACTTCCTCTCTGGGACCTCTAAAGGCTGAACCAAGCCTGCTGGTACCTAGTGTTTTTCCTTCACTTGCTGACAAGTGAAGCACCGAGAGACAAACTCTGCAACTGCCTTCTTCATCCCCGGCCACCAGTGATGTCATTGGAGATTTTAGTACATCTTCTCCACTCCTGGATGTACCGCTAGAGGGGGTGTGTGGAACTACCTCAACACATCCTCCTGAAGTGACACTGGACCCATAGTACGTCCTCTGAAGAGGATGACGTGCTCCCCACCTTCAGAAAATCCATCAGGTGCCTGCCCTGTGGATATCAGAGCATTTCGTGTCTCGTAGTTAATGTCCCCATGTTGCGCCTCCCTGACTTGATGAAGGAGTGGGGGTGTGACTATGAGAAACTGTAGGAATGCTGCTCCATATCTATCCACCAAGGATATCTGCAAAGAGGCTAGCTGCTATGTCACTTCGCCTAACAGTCGTATACCTGACCGCCTGCTGAGTGCATCTGCAACAACGTTCCCCTTCCCATGAGTATAGACTATCTCTAAGTCATAGTACTAGAGGAACTCAAGACAACGTTTCTGTCTCAGGTTCAAGTTCTTCTGAGAGAAGATATACCGGAGAATCTTGTTATTAGAGTACATGGTAAAACGCTCGCCCATCCGATAGTGTCGCCACATATTCAAGGAAAATACCACTACTGATAACTCTAGGTCATGGGTAGCATAGTTCTGCTCATGATGTAACAGCTGTCAAGAACCATATGAAATCACTGCTCGCTCCTTCATCAGGACACACCCATGTCCGGTCTTTGAAGCGTCGTAGTAGACTACATACCCTACACCTTCATCTGGAAGCCTCAAGATGGGGGCACTTGTCATCCTCTACATCATCTCCTAAAAGCTTTGCTGGTATCTCTCTGACCACATGAAGGGTTTCCCCTTCTTTGTCAAGGCTGATAGTGGTATTGCAACTCTGGAGAAGTCTGGAAAAAATCTCTAGTAGTAAACAGCCAAACCCAGGAAACTCCGTACTTCTTTCACACTCCTGGGTGGCTCCCAAGCAAGTACATCCTCACACTACTGGAATGTGGGTTTTCCCCACACTTTTATACCAATGGTTTCATGAAACCGTTGGTAAAGGATGGTTTATGGAATCTTTTTCCAATGGTTCCTTAGAACCGTTGGTATAGGTGCATTTGTGGGAGCTTTTACCAACGGTTCTAATGAACCGTTGGTATAGATGTGGTTTAGGGGAGTTTTACCAACGGTTCAATGAGAACCGTTGGTATAGGTGTGGTTCATAGGAGATTTTACCAACGGTTCTATGGAACCATTGGTATAGGTTTGGCCTGAAAATATATACCAACGGTAAACCGTTGGTAAAGTTTTCCCCCAAATTCACAGCGGCCCGTCCTCTCCCCCATTCGCAATACAGAACCCTAAATGGGAGCAGTTTGGCAATTTTGGAGCTCCTTCAACTTCCTCTTCCTCCATCCCATCCAAGGTGCTGAATCTCCTGCCGAATCTTATCAGACTCATCCTAAATTAGGTATTTTCTTAACTGGTACCTTATTTTTATTTAAATTTATATAATATTTCAATTTTTAGTTTTTATTTTGATGTGTATATGTTTTTTTTCTGTTTTGATTTAACCTATATGTGATGATCTTTCATCATCATTAAGATGTGTCCAATGGTTCTTTGATCATTTTTTTGTGGAGAATGAATGGTTTAGGACCAGCATTAGAAGTAGCTTCCAGTGAGACCATTTTAGTATAAGGGGAAACAAGATTATGATCTACAAGGGGGTGATTGAGTTGGTAGAGACCAAACATAGTTTGTTCCTTGTGTTCAAGAACCATAAATAGAGTGTTCCAATTAGTTGGTCATCAGTAAAGATGTTGGTATGTTTCCAGGTCCTATTTCATGAAGTTGAATATGTGATGCTATAGTGGTTTTGGATTGTTTAAGGTACTCTTAGTGTATTGTAAACCCTCATTTGTTCCATATTCATTTAAATTGATTTAATATCATTTTTTTCACACACACCATTATATCCTCTCAAACTATATTTAGAGTGTATTTTTATTCTTATGGTGTTAAATATTTTAGTAAATGTCCATACTAGCTTCCTTTATGTGTTCTAGAGGTTTAGACTGATGATAGGGATGCATGATTATTGTAGGGGTATTCTTTTCATATAAATATACCTATACTATGTCATCAAATGAATCAAATGGTTATATTCCTTACAGATTTTTATCAAATGATTCTAGAGGAGGGTTGTGTAATCATATGGGGATAGAAAGAATGTAGTTTTTGTTATTGAGTGGGAATTTTAGGTGGGAAGTTGATATGTGGACCACCTAGTTTATGTGATTGTTCATACTTTTATATAATAAATTAAAGCTATTATGTTGGAGGATACCAAGGTTGTTAGTGTTTTTGTTTTTTTTATGAGGTGGTTGTGATGATACCCCCATGACATCATGTTGAGATTGAGATAGACCAAAATCCTGGTGCTTATCTAATTTCAATAGCTCTTAGTATGTTGTATCCAATATTGAAACACAAAATTATTTTTATAAATCAAATTTTATTGAATTGTAATCATTAATATGTCACAGCGTCAATCATTAAAAAATAATTTCATAAACTATATTGTCATTTCATCTATAAATATAATGATTAAAGAGACATTATCTTGATGGAAAATCATATTCATGAGATCTATGAAGAAAATTATAGTGTTTATCAACCCAAAAGTCATGGAAAAAATAATAAAAACCATATATACTCCTAGACTCAATCTTGGGAATGATTCTTTATATGAACCACTACTAATGGTATTTTTAAGGATATTAATCCATAGAAAGAAACAAAATGTCCTGTAATAGATCAAATTTTCCAAATATTTGTTATAGAGAACATCTTTATCTCTATTAACTAATTAAGATTCATTTAGTCCAAAAAATCCATAAAATACCATCTTACATATATGAAAATATAATTTTATCCCCTTATAGACATGTGCCCTATATGATAATTATATTTCCCTAAAACATTTCATAATAAATTTTATATACTCAAAGGGACCATCACACTCTAAGAAACTACCAATATTCCAATACATCCTCATAAGTACTTCCTCATCAAACTCTAGGTGTACAATTTCCACACCTATCACTACCCTTGTTGACAGCCCACCCACCCCACCCTCGGACACCTGCACACCACCCCCCGGAGACCCCCACCCCTGGAAATCCCCTTCCCACACCCACCCCCGACCCCACTGGACAGCGCCACCAACCCTGTAGACAGCCCGACCACCCCCCGTGGACAGCCCGCCCACCCCCCTGGATAGCCCTCCCACCCCCTGAACACTCTAGACCCCCCAGGACCGCCCCGCCACCCCCATGGGAAGCCCTCCCACCCCCCAAACACCTCGTACCCCCCACCGGACAGCCCCACCCACCACCTGGACACCCTGCTCACCTCCTTGGACAGCCTGCCCACCCCCTTGGATAGCCTGACCACCCCCACGGACAGTCCGCCCACCGGGACACCCCGACCCCCCTAGACAACCCCCCACCCCTGGACACTTCAGACCCCTCAAACGGCCCCACCGCCCCCCTAGACCCCACACACCCCCTAGACACCTCGCACCCCCCTTGGACAGTCCTGCCACTCCCCTGATCCTCATCCTACTCTTCATCCTGATCTCCCTGAAGAAGTTAAAGTATAAAACTCATGTACTCCCAACAAGACCATTAAGGATTATGTATTCCTTGATACACTTCCAATATCTTACTGGGAAATCCTTGAATATAGGCATTAGAAATTCTGTATCTTATTTTCATATATACACTGTATTTTGTTGTATTTTTTTTAATATGATTCTCATATAGAATAATGTGTCGGTTATGCTTTTATATAAAGTAAGAAATTGTCATTTACCTAAATATTTTTTTGATTAAACTTCAATATTATTGAATTTCTTTGAAATGGCTTATTGAAATTTTTTTACAGAATGGATAGAAGTTGGATGTACGAAACTGATTAGATTTCAACCGATTTTCAAAATAATTTGAACAGCTTTCTAGATTTTTCATTTGACAGGGCTTCAGATAGTGGTCACATACACTGCCCATGTTTTAATTATGTTGTAAGACCTTGGTTGAGTCGTGAAGCAGTTAACTATCATATAACAAATATGGTTTCCAAACAAACTATTATGTGTGGTATCACAATGGAGAGAAAATGGAATCTCAAAATGTTGATGATCCAAATGATAGGACTGAATTGGAGAGTTTGATATATGATCTGTTTCCATTTATTCGGAATCATGAGATGGAAAGGATTTATAGCCATCAAGATTTTGATACAAGCACACATTATGTGTCCAATGAAAATGATGATGTTGATAGGGTGAAAAAATTGAATGATGCTGAAACGACTCCAGTATATCAACAATGTGGTAAAATGAAATATTTGGAATTTGTCATCTGATTGTTTCATGGGAAAACTATGTATGGGATTTCAAATACTGAAATTGATTACATTCTTACCTTCTTGAAGGACTTACTTCTAGATGATGTAGATATTTTCTCAAACCACTATATGGCATGGAAGTTAGTTGATAAACTTGGATTCTCAAAAAAAAGTTCATGCTTGCCTGAATGATTGCTGCTTATTTTGGGAGGAAACTGCTGAAAGAAATGATTGTATCAAATGTGGAACCTCCCGATGGAAGCCAAAAGATGATGGAACACCATCTCATTTTCCACAAAAAGTAATTTGGAACTTTCCATTGATCCACATATTACATAACCTTTTCATGTATGATGAAATATCCATAAAAATGCGATGGCATGACACCGAGAGAAGAAAGAATAATGAAGAGTTGGTTCACCCTGCAGATGGATTTACATGGTAGAGATTTGATGCTCGATATCCTGAATTTGTAGCTGATGTGTGTAATGAGAGACTGGGTCTTTCATGTGACGATTTTAATCCATTTGGCCAGATGCTTACTTCGCACAACACATGGACGGTTTTCATACACATTTTTAACCTTCCCCCTTGGTTGTGTATGAAAAATCCTTACACTTTCTTGAGTATACTGATATCTAACCCTTCTGATCCCAGTAATGATATAGATGTATACATGAAACCTGCAATAAAAGATTTGAAACTTCTTTGGGATGTCAGTGTGCCCACATACGATGCATGTTGGAAAGACATATTTTATATGCGTGTTGCGCTTATGTGGACAATCAATGATTTTACTGCTTATGCAATGATGTCTGGATGGAGCACAAAAGGAAAATTTCCATGTCCTATTTGTATGAAGAATACTCGATCGAAAAGACTGAAATATCATCGTAGTTTTAGTTTTATGGGACATCGACGATTCTTTCCAATGAACCATCCATATAGAAACAATAATCGAAGATTTGAAAATACCATAGAGAATGACGATCCACCTCAGTGTATGTCTGGAACTGATGTGCTTAATGAATTGAAAGATTTCAGTTATTCGTTTGAGAAGGGTGTAATGAAATATAGAAAGAGGAAAAATGTTTCCAATGATACCTGTTACAATTGGAAGAAGAAGAGTATATTCTTTGAGTTGTTGTATTGGTCAACCAACTTGTTACGTCATTGCTTAGACGTAATGCACATTGAAAAGAATATATGTGAAATGTTGATTTCGATTCTTATAAATGTCAAGGAGAAGACAAAAGATGATTTACGATCTCAATGTGACTTGGTAGATTGGGGGATCAGACCATAATTGCATCCTGTCTATATCAGTGAAAATAATTGGCAAGTTCCATGAGCTTCTTATGTGATGACACCTACTGAAAAAATAAATTTCTGTAAGTGCTAGAGACTATTAAAGTTCCTGATGGATATTCAAGCAATACATCAAAACGGGTCAACAGAAAAGATTTAAAGCTGAAATCTTTGAGAACTCATGATTTTCACATCCTTTTGCATGAGTTGATTCCAATAGAAATTTTTCATCTCTTTTCCAATAATGTTTGATTCTCAATTCTTCGGTTGTTGTATTTGTTTAGAGATCTTTGAGATAAGAGGTTTTCCAAATCCTTCTTGCAAAAACTGTTGACAGAGACACCATTAATTATGTGTGAGTTAGAGAAAATATTTCCTCCATCATTTTTTACATGCATGTTTCATCTGACTGTCCATATTCTGACCAAAATACTTCTTGGAGAACCTGCTGATTTCTGTTGGATGTATCCAACTGAAAGAAACATGTGCACATTGAAATCATATGTTCAGAAAAAGAATTATCCTGAAGGTTCTATTGTGAACGGTTACTTGGATCAAGATTTTATGGATTTCTACTCAATGTATTTTTCTGATATAACTATGAGAATAAACAGACCAATGAGAAATGAAGAAGAACAGTATGGGAAAATTCAACCTAGTTTCCCATCACTTCCTCATACAGGAGGAATTCCGGGATCATATACATTGATGACATTAAGCCTTGAAGAGTGAGAGATAGAACATCGCACAATGTTGTTCAATTGTGATTTTTTCGATGAGTATATCAAGTAAGTAAATTGTACATGTATCTCTTATCTTATCTCTTATAATTTTAAATATTTGTTAAACTATTATTATTTTTATCTACAGGGAACATAATGAATTGATATATAGAAATCGGCGTTCTTTATCTTTGAGAAGGAAAGAGACTTTGCATAGCAAAGGGTTTTCTTCTTGGTTGAAATTGAAGGTAAAAATATTTCTGTAATAACTAAATAAAAATAATATTTAATTAAGTTTACTATTGGTTTATATTTCAGGTATCGATTTTTCCTGCAGACTCTATTTCTGAGAAAATAAGAGATTTGGCTTTTGGTCCTAATACCATGGTTCGTGCTTGTAAATCACTTGTTATCAATGGATAAAAATTTATTATCACTGAACGAGCAAGAAACATGAGAATAAAGAATAATGGTGTTATGCTAACTTCCACAACAGACTGTTATGTTAGTTCATTGGATACTAGACCTCATTCTAAAAATGTCTCTTATTATAGAGTCGTGCATAAAATAATAATTTTGTATTATTACTCGCATGGTCGAGTCACGATGATGAAATGTCAATGGTTTAATTCAATGATGAGGCAAGGCACATTTATTGATGATTGTGGATTTCGAGTTATTAACATGACTCGCCCTATTACCACCGATGAACCATATGTATTTGCATCAATGGTGAATCAATTTTTTTATGTCAAAGATCATCATCATCCTAAATTCGGTGTAATTATTGAAGTAAATCCCAGACAGGTTTTTGATGATGGTGCTGATGAAGTTGACATTATCCCTATTGCAATTGGAAGAAATCTGTTTATTACTTATGATGACGCCAATAGCTCAATTGTCAGAGTTGATTGGGAACCCAAAGATGTGGTGGGAAATATATAGAATCATACAGTCGTGTTCTCACCCACATGTTTCACCTACATCATTCAGAGTGTGTATCCTAGTAATTACCTTCAAACCACCATAAATATTCTGTTTCTTTATGTTTTTTTATTATAATGGTTTTTCTATATTTTGTTTTTTGGGTTACACATTAGTTATCTGTTTCTAATTACTTCCATATTTGTTTTCATTGTAGGAAATGACACCCATTGAAGAGAGGCGGCGGAAAAAGATGACAGAAAATAATCATCACATGGTAAAGATGGGTGTTCTTCCACTCATCCCTGTTGTGAGTATTTTATTTCAAATATAAATATTTCAATAACTTATAATATCATGTGTTTACTTTTGTGTTAATTTTTTTTTCAGGATCCACCCCCTAGACGAGAGATATCTAACGAGAAGCCTGATATTGCTCCCAGTAGAGAGGCTGGTGGTAGGAGGGGGGTGGTGTCAGAGATGTATGATCATCTAGTGGTCCCGGTACTGAGGCCGGTGGTACGAGGGCTCGTGGGGAGAGAGTTAGACGATCCACTATCACAGATGTATCTTCTATGCCCCATTTTGATCATGGCGTGTCTTTAGGGACACATGGGATATTTAGACCTCCGATGTTTACACTACCAGTTGGCTAGAAGTCTATGACATCATCTTTTGCTTTTGGTTCATTATCTCTGAGCTATTATATTCCACCTTCTTTGACTCCTGCTATGACACAGTATGTGGCTAAGGAGAATACACTGAGGGACGCTCCACCTGTACAGGATATTCCTTCAGCTTCTACACATCCAGTGACGCTCATTGATTTGACTACCACAAGTATATTTATATAACTCTATCAAATTTGTATACCAAAATTTATTTTTATTATAACTTGTAATGATATTATTTTTCTTTAATAACAAATTCATCTATAGATAGAAGGAGAGGGAGGGGGCGTACTCGCTTGCATGCAGTATGGAACCGCCAGACACAGTTGATGGTTGAATACAATTTTGATGGAAAAATGATTGAGAAATCTGAGAAGCAATGTCGGGGTTTTTTGGCGATGCTAGCCAAATACTCTGATATCATTCCGGTCATCCATCTCTCTTGGAGACATCTGCCACATGAATTCAAGGATAATGCGTGGGCACAAATATGGGTAAAAAATCTATTGGATTTAATGTAGTATTTTTTTTGTATTTATATGAACTAATCTATTGTGTTTCAACTTTGGTTTAACTTCCCTGATGGAGAAGGTGCACGACCTGCGTGTTTAAAAGAGTTAGAAGAGTTTCAGAGATCTTATAAGCATGAGCTATATGTTGGCTAGTCTGATATAGTGGGCATGGAGTTAGATACATTACCTATCTTGGATGACTTCCCAATAGAGAAATATCACCAAATGATTACCCATTGGGCGACTGCCAAATTTAAGGTATTAATCTCATTTGAGGTATTTAAATGAGATTTTTCATATTTTTCATTAATATAATCTTATTTATTATTAAACATTATTTAGGAATCTTCTGAAAAAAAACAAAAAAAAACATTGATTCAAACCAATACCTCCACATTTTGGGGCGCACAACTATGTTAGATCATGAGAGGTAGTTGGTACGATATAGTTGTTTATAATTTTTCATTAGGACTTTCCCTTTTTATTGTTTCCTACTTAAATTATGTGATTTATTGAATATTGAATATATGATAATTCTTGCAATTTATATTGTTTCAATGTCATTACAGAAGCACAAATTGAATATTGAAGGACATATCCCTTGAGCAAATTTTTTTTTCTCGAGTAGAAGAAAAAAAGATGGAACTGTGGTAAATGAACCAAACCAAGAAAAGATTGTAAGTTTTAATTTTTTTATTTCAATGTTTAATATCTATTTTGAAATTTAATAATCTATTAATATTTTTAATAGGCTGCTTTAGAGGCTCTTGATGCCCAAGAACCTGACAATTTTGGGCCACACGATCATTTATATCAGGTTTTGGGAGATGAGAACTCTGGTCGAGTACACTGTCGACTTGGTAAGAATATAGTCCCGACGAGGTATTGGTTTTCTCCAGGTATCCATTCTAGTACCACTGAGTTGGAACAGGTCAAGGAGCATGCAAGACATTCTGATAAAAGGGTCACAGAGTTGGAAGTACAAGTTCAAATGGGGGACAAAGAATTTATGAAACCAATGAAAGCGTTATTTTCATCACTTCCACCAGAGGCCAGTGCGGCTTGTTAGACATTTATGTCATCGATGGGTGAATTATCCAATGCACCAGTCGATCTCTCTAGTGGCGGTTGAGATGATGATGTTCCTGGTGATGACGAGGATGCTGAATAGGAAGAGGGCAAGGATGAGGATGAGGATGGGGCCGAGGGCGAGGATGGGGCCGAGGGTGAGGATGTGGATGAGGATGAGGATGAGGCCGACGATGAGCATGGGGACAATGACGAGGACGACGACGAGGACAAAGATGGCAGCAAGGATGAGGTCGATGATGAAAATGGTGATGGTGATGGTGATCAGAGGAAGATTGATCCATTAAATTTTTGAATTCTGTATAACTCTTTATTTTTGAACTTGTTTTTCCACTCTGGGGTTTTCCTCTGCTTCATAGGGAAGTTGTTATCAGATCTGTTTTTTGCACTTGATTCTTAATGTATGATTAGTCTACTACCTAGACCTTTAGTATTCCTTGGTACTGTAATACCCATGTTTCTATTTTTTATTATATAGCTTTATTAGTTAGCCATGTATTTCATGTTTATGCATGTGTAAAATGATATGGAAAATGTGCTTTGAAGTAGAAGGATTTTTGAGTGGAATTTATATGATATTATCTCTAATGAAATTAAAATTCCATGGTTATTTTATTCACACCATGACCAATTTTAATGAGGTAATGAGATATATATTGGGAGTGGTACCCAAAAGCCAAAAATAGAGGATAAGAACATATACCACTCAATAATGAAGGCGTGTTTTGTGGATATTTTTTTAAAAATAATAATTATTTTCATGAATCCTATAATTATAGGAAAGTAAGGTTTCCAAACTATGTTTGAAGGATGATTGAAAGGTGATAAATGAACTCAAACCATCTGAGAATTTTTTTTATCTATTTAAAGAGGTACATGACTATATTAAATACATGATCAATCATTTTTTATGTGTACGAGTCAACCCCGCCTCAATCCAAGGCACGATGTGAACGGCTCCACTCAAAGTGTCTCTCTTTTGTTTAAAATGGATACACTTTTAAGTAAAAACAACCAGCATACGGGAAACCAACCAAACACATTTGGATTGTGTTGATACTTTAGGAAAACGATTCATGGGTCATTTTTGATGTGTGTGAGTCAACCCCGCCTTAATCTGAGGCATGGTGTGGCCGGTACCACTCAAAGTGTCTCACTTTTATTTGAAATGGACAACATTTTAAGTGAAAACAACAACTGGCATACGGAAAAACTAAAAAACGCATACAAATTCTATTGAAAAATTAGGAAAATGATCCATGGGTCATATGTGACGTGTACGAGTCAACCCCACCTCAATCAGAGGGCTGGTGTGGTCGGTACCACTCAAAGCGTCTTTCTTTTGTTTAAAATGGATGCGCTTTTAAGTAAAAAAACGACATACAGAAAACCGACCAAACACATTCAGATTGTGTTGATACATTAGAAAAACGATCCTTGGGTAATTTTTGACATGTACAAGTCAACCCTGCCTCAATCCGAGGCACGGTGTGGCCGACACCACTCAAAGTGTCTCACATTTCTTTGAAATGGAAAAAAGTTTAAGTAAAAACAGCAAATGACATTCGAAAACGGACCAAACACATTCTTATTATGATGATACTTTAGTAAAAGTATCCATGGGTCATTTTTAACATGTACGAGTTAACACCTCCTCAATCTGAGGCATGGTGTGGCCGGTACCACTCAAATTGTCTCACTTTTATTTGTAATGGACAGGATTTTAAGTGAAAACAACAACTGGAATACAGAAAACCAACCAAACACATTCGTATTCTATTGAAACATTAGGAAAACGATCCATGGGACAAATTTGATGTGTACGAGTCAACCCCACCTCAATCCGAGGGCCGGTGTGGCTGGTACCACTCAAAGTTTCTTTCTTTTGTTTAAAATGGATGCACTTTTAAGTAAAAAAATGGCATTCATAAAACTAACCAAACGCATTAGGATTGTGTTGATACTTTATAAAAATGATCCATGGGTCATTTGTGAAATGTACGAGTCAACCCTGCCTCAATCTGAGGTGCGGTGTGGCCGGTACCACTCAAAGTGTCTCACTTTTCTTCGAAATGGACAACAGTTAAAGTTAAAACAACAACTAACATACGTAAAACATACCAAACGCATTCATATTGTGTTGATACTTTAGTAAAACGATACATGTGTAATTTTTGATGTGTAGGAGTCAACCCCACCTCAATCTGAGGCAAGGTGTGGCCGGTATCACTCGAAGTGTCTCACTTTTATTTGAAATGGACAGGATTTTATGTAAAACAACAACTGGCATACAGAAAACCGACCAAATGCATTCCGATTATGTTGAAACATTAAGACAAAGATCCATGGGTCATATGTGATGTGTACAAGTCAACCATGCCTCAATCCGAGGGTCGGTGGGGCTGGTACCACTCAAAGTGTCTTTCTTTTGTTTAAAATGGATGTGCTTTTAAGTAAAAAATGACATACGGAAAACTGACCAAACGCATTCGGATTGTGTTGATACTTTAGAAAAAAAGATCCATGGGTCATTTGAGATGTGTAAAAGTCAACCCCGCCTCAATCTGAGGAGTGGTGCGGCCGACACCACTCAAAGTGTATCTCTTTTGTTTAAAATGGACACACTTTTAAGTAAAAACAACCGGCATATGGAAAACCTACCAAACCCATTCGGATTGTGTTGATACCTTAGGGAAACTATCCATGGGTCATTTTTGACATGTATGAGTCAACCTAACCTCAATCCGAGGGCCGGTGTGTCCGGTACCACTCAAAGTGTCTTTCTTTTGTTTAAAATGGATGCGCTTTTAAGTAAAAAAATGACATAAGGAAAACCGACCAAACACAATCAGATTGTGTTGATACTTTAGGAAAATGATACATGGGTCATTTTTGACGTGTAAGAGTCAACCCCGATTTAATCCACGGTGCAGTGTGGCTGTCACCACTCAAAGTGTCTCACTTTTCTTTGAAATGGACAACAGTTTAAGTTAAAACAACAACTCACATATGGAAAACAGACCAAACGCATTCAGATTATGTTGATACTTTAGGAAATGTATCCATGGGTCATTTTTGACGTGTACGAGTCAACCCCGCCTCAATATGAGGCATGGTGTGGTCGGTACCACTCAAAGTGTCTTTCATTTGTTTAAAATGGATATGCTTTCAAGTAAAAACAACCGGAATACAGAAAACCATCCAAACGCATTCAGATTGTGTTTATACTTTAGAAAAATGATCCATGGGTCATTTGTGATGTGTACGGGTCAACCCCTCCTAAATTCGAGGTGTGGTGTGGCCGACACCACTCAAAGTGTCTCTCTTTTGTTTAAAATGGACATCATTTTAAGTGAAAACAACAACTAACATACGGGAAACCAACCAAAGGCATTCGGATTCTATTAAAACATTAGGAAAACAATCCATGAGTCATTTTTGATGTGTATGAGTCAACTCTTCCTCAATCTGAGGCACGGTGTGGTCGGCACCACTCAAAGTGTCTAACTTTTCTTTGAAATGGACAACAGTTTAAGTAAAAACAACAACTGACATACGGAAAATGGTCCAACGCATTCGGATTCTGTTGATACTTTAGGACAAGGATCTATGGGTCATTTGTGATGTGTAAGAGTCATCACTGCCTCAATCCGAGTCATGGTGTGGCTGGTACCACTCAATGTGTCTTTCTTTTGTTTAAAATGGATACGCTTTTAAGTAAAAACAATCAGCATACAGGAAACCAACGAAACACATTCGGATTGTGTTGATACTTTAGGAAAATGATCCATGGGTCATTTGTGACGTATACGAGTCAACTCCGCCTCAATCTAAGGTGTGGTGTGGACGAAACCACTCAAAGTCTCTCTTTTGTTTCAAAAGGAAATCATTTTAAGTGAATACAACGGAAATTTACACTCATCAACGATAGTCGCAAACTCTTTTTCATGAGTTGGGTAGTTTCACTAATGGGGTTATAAGTGATGAGACTCCTAACAAAATACATTTTCACCATATATTATAAACAATACAAGTTCAATGAAAAATTTATCACAAATCATTGCATACCCAAATCTAGGATCACAAAAAAATGGGATTTGAGCCAATTTCAAACTCTTATTCAACTATAATAGGTATTTCTAAGACTATTCTGCCTATTAGAATTTGATGGGGAGGTGGGGGGGGGGGTAGTGATGGTTGGGGGGTTTTTCATGGGTGAGGTGAATTACTACCAGATGATTGTTGTCGTATGAATATTGAAAAAGTGAATTGTAGTACATGACATGGTTGGAGGAGTTTGATGGTTTTATGTGTTTTTTGGGATATTTTATGTGTTTTTTATACTGTTTGAAGTCTGTATGTGGATTTTGTGATATTTGTTATGTAGGTGTATAGTGGAGGGGATACTGGAGGGCTACTGTGCAGTGGAGGGCTACTGTGCAGCAGTTCTAGAAAAACTCAATACCAATGGTTTTAAACCGTTGGTATAAGAGTTATGGAATTCAGAAAAAAAACAATACCAACGGTTTAGAGCCGTTGGAATAGGAGTTCTGGAAAAACACAATACCAACAGTTTTCAACTGTTGGTATAAAAATTCTCGAAAAATACCATACCAATGGTTCTAAACCGTTGGTATTCATTGAGATAAATTTAAAAATTAATATATATCAACGGTTTCTGAAAACCGTTGGTAAAAATGTTATACCAACGGTTCTCTTTCAACCGTTGGTATATCAATAAATACAGTGGGATATACCAACGATTTATATCAAACCGTTGGTATAAGGCTTTCCACATGGCTTACTAGCCTACGGTTTGTAAAACCGTTTGTATAGCCTATACCAATGGTTTTCCAGCCTATACCAATAATTTGAAACTGTTGGTATAACCTTTTTTTCAGTAGTTTCAATCTTCACTGGATCCACTACAACTCCAGCCTCCGAGATGACATGTCCCAAAAATTGAACCTCTAGAAACTAAAACTGGCACTTCGAGAGATTACCATAAATCTGGTGCTCTCATAGGGTGTCCATTACTACCTGAAAATGGTAGGCAAGCTCATCCTCAGCAGTCGAGTAGATCAGAATGTCATTGATGAAGACTATGACAAAGAGATCGAGGTATGGCTATAAAATCGTGTTCATGAGTCCCATGAACACTTCTGGAGTGTTGGGTATGCCGAAAGGCATAACCATGAACTCTTAATGGCCATACCGACATCTAAAGGCCGTCTTCTTCACATCTTCATCTCAAACTCTGAGCTGGTGATAGCTTGATCTAAGGTCTATCTTCTAGAACCACCATGGTCCCTTCAACTAATCAAAGAGGTCGTCAATCCTCGAGAGTGGGTAATTATTATTCACAGTCGCTTGATTAAGTTTATGGTAGTCGACACGAAGCCTAAATCTCCCATCCACCTTCTTGGTGAACATAATTGGGGCTGCCTGGGGAGAAACACTAGGCCGGATGAATCCCTTCCCCGGCAAGTCCTCTTGCAATACCCGCAGCTTGAGAAGCTCTGTGGGAGCCATCCAATACACAGGTGAAGATATAATTGTCATCCTGGGGTATAGGTAAATGTATAATTAAACATCTCTATGATGGGGTAGACCTTGGACATCATCAAGGAAAACATCCGCGTACTGGTCCACCACTATAGGATAAGTCGGACTCTGTACATCAGCCTCTCTGAGGGTAAGGCAGGCCAACTGAAGAGTGATCAGCTGAACCCTCCTCCGAGTAAGTCCATCCTATGCTGAAAAGGCTCCCTTCTCGTCGATGAAGGTAAACTTGGTCCCATCCATGCAGACACATCTCAATTTGGTCTTAATACAGTCAATCTGAGCATGGAATGTAGATAACCAGTCCATACCCAAAATGACATCGTAAGGCCTCAACGCCGCTACTAGGAAATCCCAACTGAAGCTCTTGCCTCCTAGAGTAAGCTCAAACTACCGACACTAGTGAGTAATCGTCGAATCTACTCTCGTAGGAGTCTCTAGCCATAAGGATCGAGCCAACGCCTCTGTTGGAATCTCCGAGCTCCGAAAGAGGGCAGTGGAAATGAAAGAGTTAATGACACATGAGTCTATAATAACTACCGCTAAGGCGGAGTAGACTTATAACATACGTCAAATAATCTCTGGAGTTCCCTAATTATATGCCTCAGCTGCCTGGAGATGAGCTCTAACCTGTCCACCTTCTCCCTGTGGTTGGGGTGGACCTCCTTGTGGTGGCGGTTGTAACATCTCAAAACGTCGTCCACAGCCAACTGCATGGCCAGATCCTCTGCCACGTCTGCCTGCTCCCACCATATCACCTCGATCAAACCTATGCCTCTTCCTGGGTGGTCCCTCAACAGTCTGTTGATCATTTGAATGACAAGTCGGATGGTCACGAGACATGTGACCCTGCCCGCCGCACGTGAAACACTGCATGTTCCACATATGACTAGCTTTGTCTCGTCTACCATGCACAACTGAACCTGAGTCCTGAGGTCATCCACTGAATGGTCTAGTTTGCTTGGATATCTATGACATCTTTCTGCTGCAAGCTACAGAAGACCCCACTACGTGTTGCACGGTGGCGGGTCTCGCTGCTAGTAACTGCTCATCAAGGAAACTCTTCACTAAGAGGGATAGCTCCAACACTCCTTCCAGCTTTGGGATGCTGAGTGAGATCATCAATGCCCTGATCTCTCACCTGAGCCCCTGCTCAAAAGTTCAGTCCATGAAGAATGGGCTTCACACCATATCTGTGGAGTAGCGCGAGAGATCGGTGAACCTCGCTGAGTACTGTGCTACCATCATTCTACCCTACTATATATGAAGTAGCTCATGTATCTGTACTACCCGTAGGTTGGCTGGGATGAACTCCGCCTGAAAAGGCTCTCAAAGTTTGCCAAGAGAAGTGTTGCCTCGTCATGCACTTGGAGCATCAGGCTCCACTATCGTCCTACTACTTCCTGAAGGAGACACACGACAAGGATCACCATATGGTCGGCTGGTGTTCCTACTAGTCAAAAAACTCTCACCACAGCCTCCATCCAATCCTCAGTCGCCTGTGGGTCTGTCTCTCCCTTGAACCTAGGTGGACTTTGGATCTAGAACTCGTTCAACACGCTCAAGTGGCATGAATATTCTATTGCTAGGGTTGGTGGCATCGGTGGCCCAACATGTAGTGGTACCACTGGTGCCTCTACTATGATAGGGTCCTACACCGAGGCCTCATCGCTCGGTGGGCAGCCATCTCATACAACTCTTGGAACCCTAGATGGTTGTCTGTGTGGGGCCACCCTATAAAGAAACAGGTGCTCCATGGTCAAAAGTTATACTTGGTGAGATGACTCAAAGAGATCACAAAGAAAACTCTTCAAAACACACACACAATCAGTTTTTTCATGCCCTGGGTCGGAAATCAGAAGTTAGGGTCTTGATGTATGGATATGTCAGTCGCCACATCAACACTGGACTCCCTAAACTAAATACCTCACTCAATACTCTTAACACTATTGCTACAAAGAAAAGATCATATTCCTAAGTTCTGCAGTATAACTGACTCCTCCAATACCAATTTGTCACGACCCGTCCCCCGGGGCCCGTGCCGTGACCACCCTAAGCCTGCCTTCCATAGGCAAGGGGCTAGTGACTAGCACCAAAGGCATAATTCCCTAAAATGGGGAAGTCATTGCCTTTATAACCTACAAACACACACAACAGATACAATCACGAGGAAACTAAATAACCGAAAACTGAGTATAGAAACTAAAAAGGGGACAGAATACAAGATCAACTGGAAAGTACAAGAAACTAAAGGTATAAGTACAATTTAGAAATAGAAAAAACAACCACTGAGTAATTCTCTGAGGTTCCTACCTGAAGGGTATGTACATATCACCTCCTCATCACTCCACATCCATCCGTCTCCTCTATGTACCATCATGCCACAAGGCACACCTCCATGTAAGGTTCAGTCTTGGTACTCTCAGCCTCGGTCAGTACTGATCATCGTCTGCATCCAACACAACGAGGTGCAGGAATAGCTCATGCAAAGGTAAGTATAATGATACTATGTAGGGAACCTGAGACCCTTAAGGTCTCCCAAAAATCCAACAAGGATAAACCACAAAGTATGAAATTAATAGATAACCCCACTTAGGTATATGCTCATAAATATACCTAAGTTATCAAGTAATCCATTTTAATCATGAGGTTAACACATAAGTTACTGACTCAGATCACACATGTATACAACTCTAGAAGAGAGATAGAGATAATTAGATGTAGCCACTAAATCATCCATTCTGTCAAACCCACTTAGGATCTAGGACCAATAGTCAGAACTGTCGAACCCACACAGGATCCAGGAACAGTATTTGGTGCTGTCAAACCCACACAAGATCCAGGAATAGTAGTCAGAGCTATCAAAACCACACAGGATCGAGGAATAGTCTTCAGAGCTATCGAACCCACACAGGATCCAGGAACAGTATTTAGAGCTGTTGAACCCACACATGATCTAGGAACAGTCGTTAGAGAGCAGCCAGCCAGAGGGTTTTTCACAAAGTCACTTGATTCTGGGAGGGTCCCCTCTTCTTTCCAAGTGTCTCAAAGGCCCACCACATCATAGGGGTCAAATCCAAAAAATATGTGTCCAAGAAACAGAGGGTGAGATGACCAATCCATTTTCCAAAAAGTACATGTCGTATTGGAAAAGGGCACACACCATGTCTTCAGACCTCATGTACTGCCTGTGTACAATGGCATGTGTCATAAGGCCGTTCATATAGAAAAGTAAGTACACAGTTTGTGGTATGGTTACACGCCAAGTCCAAGAAACTGGGTTCGGCTCTGTGTACGCTGGCCATGTGCCCGTACATAGCCTCAACCCATGTTTCGCTAACCCCTGTAACTAGTACACAGGGTAGCCCATGACACCAGCCCTACCTAGCCAAGTGGTGGAGTACATGCCCATGTAATCCACCCTATTTCCATGTATCCCCGAAATACATGCCGAGTCTCGCATAGCCGCCTCTGCCGAGCTGCATAGAGAGTACACACCATGTCACTAGGCCGTGTAATTCTTCTTGTGTCCGTGTATTTCTCAGAATACATGCTGAGTCTTGCATAACTGCCTCTTCCAAGCTACATAGAAATTACACGCCGTGTGACCGGGGTCACACGCCATGTGATACACATCTGAAACCTAAAACCCCAACCGCAGTACACCCATACTACATGGCATGTTCTACGGAAGTACACGTCGTGTATTCTAAAATTTTCTAGAAATGACGCTTCTCACCAGTGCGCCTCCCGTGATGCCTGTTCTTCATTCTAATGGTCCAATCACCACGAAGCTGCAGACTCTAGGTGATCCCGATGTTCTAAAGTCATCACCGGTGTTTTCAGGCCTCCAATTGGCTCCGATAACACATTTTCATTCACTCGCTCGATGAACGGTTGAAGCACGGTCTTCCCGATCTGGTTTGATCTATCTCCCACTATCATCGCCACACCACATCTAGGTCATCATTTTGTTGGGTCTTCAATTTTTGATCATTGCATCAAATAATGAATCCATAATGATCAATTGTTCATCACCCATGAAGAATGCGAAGAACACACCACAAGAAGTACGACGGAGGAATTAGGCCATGTTAGTTTGGCTCGGTACCACCACATTAGTTTGATAGAAAGAGGTTCAAGAGGAATAAAACAACTTATGATGAACAAGAATAACATTGAATAAATCAAACACACCCCTACCATTGTTCATTTCTCGACGATGAAGTAGCGGAAATAAGACGGAAGAGATTGTCGTTCATCGCGTCTGCCGCACACTTTCAATCCCGAGAACGCACGTCGTTTGTGGAAGACGTTCCATGTCGGTAAGAGTCCAGGAATGAATATCGAAGGAGATCATTTCCAGTGTTCTTCCTTGGATAAATGTGTTCTTTGTTCTTCATTCTTAATTGGTGAGATTTTTTCTCTCTTATCCCAATAATCCTCCTCTCAAAACACCCTCGTGAAATGTTGTGCCAAATAATATATTATAATCTCTATTATTTCATTGGTAAGAATTAAAATGGGTTAATTAATTAGGTTATCTCTAATTAATTAATCACGTTGTTGGAAATGTGGATGATTTGACACCATAAATTCTTGTGTGTTAGTTCAATTAAGGTGGAGGGGTGGTGGCACCATTAAGTGGGGAGCTCAAGAGGTTTCTCCCCACTTAATGAGGAGTTCAAGAGGTTTTAACCTCAAGTGGTCCCCACCCTATTAAACATGAATAGGAGGTTAGGTTCTGGGGGGGGGCACCAACATAACCTCTCATGGGAGGTTAAGGTGTGGTGGTCCGCACCTCCCACTTCCACAGAGAGGCTTCAACCAACCAAAATAAAAATAAAGCTACAATTTTATTTTTATTTAATTCATTCATTAAAAACCCAAAAACTATATTTTATTTCCGACCATCTTTCATCAAGGTGAAAGTCTTCTTAAGCTAATATCGGAGATGTGAGTTCAACGGTGCCCTCTGATTTCAATTCTGAGCACCTGTTCAAAATTTATAAAAACCCTCTCGTATGTTTACTGAACGTACCAGAAAAAAACTTCACAAATTTATTCTAGCACACGGGGCCTTATAATCACGCGTCGTCAGTTTTCATAGACTCGTAAAATTTCATTGTATTTAAGAAAAAAATATTACACAGAAATTACAGGGCTTTATATATGATCTTAAAGAGTACACATGAGGTCATCTGAATCCCATAATAAGAGGGTATATGGGAGGGAATCCCAAGAATGTAATAAGAGGGTTTACGGGAAGTCATCCCAATCCCATAACAAGAGGGTTTACGAGAGGGAACCCCTAGACCATAATAAGAGGGTACATGTTATGGAATCCCAATACCATAAAAAGAGGGTACATGGGAGATAATCCCAATCTCGTAATAAGATGGTACATGGGTGGGAATCCCAAGCTCAAAACAAGATGGAACACTAGAGGACATACCATTCCTGAAGAAGGAACATAGGTGATTATCCCAAGAATAAAATGTTAGGAGGGTCTTGGTAGGTTTCCTCAAAAAAGTATTTTCTATGCTTATGTATATTCAAGAATTCCATGACTTATTATTATGTTATGTTGTCTTGGATTATGCTCTATATTCTATTATAATTCATGTCTTATGAACTTAAATAATTTATTTTGTTACTCTTGATTATGATCTTCGATATGCAGGGTATGCTCATTTAATGTTATGATCATGTTCTCATAACCTTATAATCGTGTTATGCTTACATATCTCCTTTTTTATCCTTACTGAGGATCTCATGTAACCATTTTATTATGTTACATTTACCCATGTGATGTATAAATCTTTTAAGTAGGAGTATTAATGGGGAATATCTTTAAAGGATATGTTGATAATCTTTTACCAAGTTATAAGATTATGTTTCCATGTTTCCAAAGACACTAAAATATTTTAGTCCTTAGGCGTGTTCTTTTTTAATGTGATGAATATTCATCTAAAATGATGAAATATCCCTATATTTTAAGCCTAGGTCGCTATATTTGGTATAAAATTAAAGGTTTAATCATCCATTGGAAACTTTTATGAGAAAACTTTAGTGAGATATCTAGGTGTATTTCCAATTATATTTTTAGGGATGTATCTAAGGATAAGCATGAGGTTCCATGTATTATCAAGAATTTTTCATAATGTTGACATCCTATAAGTTATTTTTCATGATTATGGGGTTTTTTGATATGATATTTATTTCTCACACTGTGATTTATTGTTTTAGTGAATGGTGGTAACCAGAACGAACTGTGTTAACATTGAATGTTATGAACAACTTTCTACTGAGTTGTCAAATGGGCTAATCATTGGAGTGAAGGATGTTGTGATCATGCCTAATGTATATTTTCATGAAACATGATTAATATAATGTACCATAATCAACACTTAGACTCACCAAGGAAGAGAAGGGAAGATCTTTCCCAGAGTTCAATTAATAGAGACCATGGAGGAAATAAGAATTGGTTTCCTCTGTGTCAAGAATTTGGAATGAAGTACCCAAGTGAAAATATTAAAAGAACATGAATATGATTTGATTATAGAAAATAAGGACCCAAAGAAATTAATTATAAATAGAAAATAAAAATAAAAATTAATTAAATGGATTATAATAATGTCTTCCCAAAGGTATTATTGATGGTTGAATGCTTTAATTGTGAAATTAATGGTCATTATGAAAATCTATGCCCTATGTGGAATGCTTACAAAGAGAATTATCAAGGTGGTATGAGTAATTGTTACCTTGTTGATGATGATGAGATTTCAAGTCAAATGGGAAAGGAAAGATGAATTAATTAATAGGATGATGTATCCATGATAATTTATTAATGATGTAGTGGAATAATCAAAGTGTTTATGTATTTAGAATCAAGAATTATGTTATATGAATTTTGAAATATATAAGGATTGTTAGGGTTATGTAGTTTTATAAATATTTACAAGAATATGTTTAATGTTTTTGATGGACTAGAAATTAGATTTAATGGAAAGGTGATATTTATGGGAAACACGTGATTAAGGTAAAGATAACCCTTAATATTTTCATGATGTTTAGATAATGATGTTTGGATACAATAAATTGGATGATACATGTTACCTTGTAAGTGATTAATTTTTTTCATAAAGTGATTTATGGTTTCATTGATGATGATTATAGATTTTTTTTATTTAAGTAATATATCCAATAATGTTTGGAATACAAAAACATGCATGTTTTCAATAAGGATTTATGATAATTCGTGTTATTACCATGTTTTAAAAGAATACATGATTATGGTATTCACAAGTTTGGTATGTAAAAAATAAGATATATGTTATGATATATGAGGGATCAATGTTAATCTGATTTTGATAAATTTAGATACATTCATTCTAAATTTATGGTCTTTCATGTTTCGGAAGGGTTATAAGGTTAACCAATTATGGAATTGTTTTTGTTTCATTTCAGATAAGGTTTTAGAGATTAAAGTATTATATTTCTATATGAGGATTTATACATATTGATAATATAAAATAATATTTTTTTGTGAAAAAGATATATGTAATGACCTATAATTCTATTTATGGATCTCATGATCTTCTAATGCTTTATAAAAAAAATTCACCTTAATTTCATGGAATAAGAGAGGAAGTGTAAATTGGTCAAGGAACAAAAAGGGTGAGATTGTGCAGAAATCAAGTAAGTGTATCTTCTCATTAAAACTATTAAAATTTAGGAAAATAGTATTTGAAATAAAATGGTGTCCTGTTATCATAATTTTTATGATACCAATTTCCTTTTTCAAGCCTCTTTGTTTTGTGTCTTTGGGATCATTAACAGTCTCTGGACCATGTTCTATATCACTCTACATCATTACTTGATAGTTATATTCCTCTTAAATTTCCATGTTTTCACTTTCCACCAATGTTATCATACATGGAAACCCAGTTTTGAGTTACATTGTGTAACCCTTATGTTACCAAATTTCATTTTTAAAATAAGTTTTAGAATTCATTTTTACAATGTGGGTTTCTTCAAAAGGAAATTTCAAGTATTAAACCATTGATAACCCAAAATAATTTCAAAGGAGAATTTTATTTTTATGGGGGTATAATATAACTCCTTCATATTTTTTGAAATATTTTTTTACCTATTTAATTTAATATTTTTTATATTCTTCATTTCATGCAACACTAAATATAGATTGTGTTATATGAAAGAACTACATTTGGCATGCATACATGAAACACAAAGTTATTCGTATAACACATGAACCACTTATATTATATTGAGTTACATGTCACAAAATGTTTGTCTTTTGTTACACACAATGTAGAGTACCTTCATAACTTGCATGATAGGAAAGAACTAGGGTTACCAAACTAAAACGTAATGATAATGTTATTATTTATATATTATTATAGTTGTCACATAGTGATTGGAATGGATGTTATGAATAAGGTTAATAAATATAATGAAATTATGGATTAAAAATGTATATAATAATATTTATTTTGTTACCAATTTACTAGAAATGATAAAACCATTTTAAAAATATTGGAATTCTTTTTCAGGAAAACTATATTTATGAAATAAAACATGTTTTACCTTAATAAATTAATTAAAATTCTTTTGATAAATTATTTTAATGATATATATATATATATTATTCAAAAAACAATTTTACATTCATCATTTTTTTATAGAGAAGAGAGAAGAATAAAACCAATTTTAAGAATAAAGATAAAGTTTTTTTCTAAAAGGTAATTTTACCAACTTTTACTAGAGTGCCTATTTTAAATATAATTTTGAGACGTTTATAAATTATATATGATGAAAAATATATAATTTAGGAAATTGGAACATCAAAATCTCATTATGAATAATTTTTTATTTTTCCGAGAAGTTTCATTTTTTGGATGAATATTGAAAAATACTCAATTTTAATTCCAAAAATGCATTTTATTATAATTTAAATATAAGTTAAATTATATTTTAAATTGGGTTTAGAGTATATTTAAATTAATTATATATATATTAATACAATTTAGTTCATTGGAATCAATTTCATATTTAAATTTGATATAAAAATATTTCAAACTTTTAAACATTTTCACTTTAAAAACCCATTTTTTATACCATCTACGAGATTGATTTTAAGTTACTTTCTTCCACATAATATTTTATAATTTAGAAAAATCAATTAAATATTTATAATAAGAATAGTTTTTAATTTATATTTTGTTAAAATTAGTTTTTTACCAAATATATTACTAATGTTAATTAAAATTAATTATAGTGATTAATGTAAAAACAAGTTTTCTTAGTGGTTATAATATAACTTAATGGAAACAATAACCTAAAAACATATTGAAATGAAATTTTATGTACATATATCAAACATATACTCTTTTTTATTGAACATGGAAAATTATTTGAGGCACATGATGTAAGGGAGACCCCTTAATAGTTTTTTCCTTTTGTATTTACAAGAATGTTGCTCCTCCTCCACTATTAAAGGGCATTCACCCCCTCACTTATTCACACATCTCAAGACCTTTTTCACATCGAAACCATCCCCAAATAATATAACCAATTCCCTATCTTCATTCTATATTCCTTAATTTGTTTCAAAAATACCACCAAGTAATCCCTTCAGTGCAAACCAAAAGAGTTACCCAGTGAATAGGAAACGTCCTTCAATAAGAACTTTTATTTATTTATTTTAGACCCCTAAATTATTCTTATTAAATTATTATATAAAAAATAATTATCCTAAATATTCTAATATGTTGTTATATAATGTTTTTGATCTACACTCAAACACACTTCCATAAAATGGGATATGTAATCATCGTTTGTGTGTACGGAGGACTTCCGTCTCTCGAAATGATGGTTTTCATTCATCCATTAGCACATTTCATGTTTCGAAATAATTATGGTATTAATATTTTTATATGATATATATTTTATTTATGATGTATTTATTCTTATTTAATTATTATATAAAACATACATTCATTCTTTCTATTTTGTAGGAATATGATAACTTCATTTATGGACTTGTGGACTACAACCTCTTAAAAGCGATGCGATTTGTTCACACATTACATGGAATGTATTAAAGTTGGGTTTATAAAACTTATATGATATATATAAAATAATAATTCCACTATAATTATATATATATAATTTACTTTCTTTCTTTCAATATGATAAGAAAACAGAAACAACATTCATGTGTACGTACGGCCTACCGTCTCCATGGACGGTGTATTCCATTTCATATTTATATCTTTGATAGATTAGTAGTAATAATTATATAATAAATATATTTTATATTTATATCAATTTTTACATTATTAAAATAATTAAATCACAATCTATGTAATATTATCAAGAACAACAAGTCTATATATATATGAAAAACAAAGCGGTTATTACCTAAAATGTAACTTTAACATGAAATTGTTAATAAATGGGTAATATAAAGTCATAATAAAATCATATATGGAATTATATATAATAATATGTTACTTTGTTAGATTTATAATAAACTTATATTAACTAAACTTTATGTTTTAAGGTGTACAAAGAAATTCAAGACTTAAGGTAATGGTTTTCTCATCTCACTTTTATTTCTATAAGATATATGGTATATTCACCACATATTCTTATTGTGTTGTTTATATACATTAATATGAAATTTTATATCATAAATTTGATTTATTTAATGATATTAAAGTTTTAATTTATGTTATTATTTCATGTATCTCATGATTCAAAAGTTACTCGTGAAGTAAGGGGATTTCTCGTCTAACTTTTATTTCTGTGAGGCTTATTCCATATTCACCACTCCTTTAATTTTTCTCTTGTATATACTTTCTATAAATGTATTATTTGATTCCTATCCTTAAATTTATGGGTATTTTCATATCCATTTTATTATCTTTATTCCATGTGCTTTACGGTTCAGAAGTTACCAAATTTGTAAAGTATTTTTGTCTCAATTTACCTTCTTTGGGACACATGTTACTTTATGCACCTATATTCTTTTATAAAGTGTATATACTAACCCTTTTACATGTTATATTAGTAATCTCATTATTTTAATTAGATTACATGCTTCGTGTAATTTTATTGCTTCATGGGGATTATGATTCGAATTTACCAAAGTGATAAGAGTTTATTGCAACAATCTCTTTGTTTATCAGGATTGTTTATGATTATGCCACCATTGATGAAATATTATGAACCATCTCTCAGGAATTATAATGAATTGTCTTCTACTCATGTTATTCATGATATATTCATGTAATAGTACCATTTCCACTCTTTTTTTTACTTAAGATAATTGAAAAAATGTTTTTAAGACAATATAACAATATTTATCGTTTCGGTAGTATATATATTTTTTCCCAAAAACCATGTTTTCTAAAAAAATAAAAAAATTAATATGATTTTATAAAATAAAATTTAACCCATATTTTACCATTTTAATAAAAAAATGGTTTTAAAAAGAACATTCTTTTCATCAAGTCAATTTTCTAAACTTATTATGGTGATAAAGCAATGTTAGGAATATACGGATTTAACTGCCATCATGACGGTCATTTCCTTGATGCTTCCTCTAAAAGCATACAAGGTTATTATTAATGAAGTTTTTTCCTAATATTTTTTAAATTAGTTTTTTAAAAGTATATTTCAAGGAAAAGGCTTTAAAAAAAATGTTTATAAAGTATTTTTTGTTTAAAATTAATGTTTCCGTTATAAGTCTTCAATGCTTTTTTTAAAGAGAAGGTTTTAAATTTGATTCAATATTTAAATGGAGTATTTAAAATAGAAAAAGATATTTTATCAAGAAATGTTTTAAATTATTTTAAAAATCTTCTTTTAATTGTTTTTAAAATTTGTTTAAAAAAGTATTTTGAAAATGAGTCATATTTTAAAGAGTTATTTTCAATGAATGATATTTTCCTTAAAAAATGTTTCATGTGACCTTTCAAAATACTTCTCCTTCTAAGATGGAATGCTTTAATATAGTTTATGGACTATTGGGGATATGATCCAAGGACATAATTTTTATTCATTATTTTATTGATTTATGTTTATTATGGCAAGTCATTTATGAATCCCATTTCTCTTCCACAGGTTAAACCATGATGAAAACCACTTCTTTATATGGGTCATGCTATCATGAATTGATTTTGAAAACTGTTTCTTTTTCCCAGGTTATGATATTAATAAATATTAACAATACATATTTTATTTCATGGTTTATGATATGATGTTTATGAAACCCATATCTTATTATGGGTCATAATAATATGATTGTTTTATTATCTTGTGGCACACATGTATATGAATTTATTATATGATGAGTGGGACCTATACCTCCCTCCAATGAATTGGGTAATGGTAATTGTTCTATGATCTCAAAGGGTGAATGAGAGGGAATTCCAATTCCATAAAAAGAGGTTATATGGGAGGGTATCCCAATCCCATAACAAGTGGGTTTATGGGAGGGCATCCCAAGTCCGTAAAAAGATAGTTTATGAGAGGGAATCCCAAGTTCGAAACAATCAGGAACATGAGAGGGTATCCAGAGCTCAAAACAAAAGGGTATATTGGATTCCATCCCAAGGCCATAACAAGAGAGGACATAAAGACGAATATCAATCCCGAAACAAGATGGTACACGATAGGTCATCCCAAGCATGAAGAGTTTACATGGGTGATTAGCCCAATCCTAACACGTTATGAGGGTCTTGGTAGGTGTCCTAGATATAGGATTTTATATTCCTATGTGTATACCACAATTCCATCTCATATTCCTTTTTTATTCTCTCATGGATTATTCTCTTGATTCCATTATGATTCATGTCTTATGAACTACTAATATTTATTACATGAATCTTGATTATGATATTTGATATGTAGGCTATGATCTTCTAATTTTATGATCATGTTCTCATACACTTATTCAAATGTTATGCTTACATTCTCACTTGTTTACCCATAATGATCATCTGAGGTCACCTCATTTTTATGTTTCCTTTCTCGAGGTTATGAAGCAAGGTTTTAAGTAGGAGTACTAAAGGGGAATATCTTTACGGTATATGTTGAATATCTTCCACTATGTTAGAATATTATGTTTCAAATTTTCCAAATACACTAAACTATTATTTTCCCCAGACATGTACTTTTCTATTTTGCTAAATATTTATAAAAAATGATGTAATATCCATTTATGTTAAGCCTGTGTTTCTATAATGAGTATCCAAATATCTCCTAGTAGTGTGATATCTTGGGAATTTAAATGGGTAAACTTGATCAATTACCATTCACAAGGCCTAGTTTTGGTGAAAATTCACTATCATAGAATGTATTTGGTATAATTATGGGAATAAATTGGTTGTTAGCATTAAATATCATATTGATTGATGTGTCAGGTGATTCATTCTCACTTCTTTTCATGGAGTTATTTATCATTTCAATCAGGTTGGGAAATTAGTATCACAAGATCATGGTATTTAGGGAAAGTGATTATAACTAAACCTTTGAAATGGCCAGTTGTGTTGTGTGAAATGAGGGTTTGGTTGAAGGATTTTGGAATCAAGGTTATCCTATTTATTGGGAATCTAACTATATTGAACATGAAAATTAAGTGCGTGTAAACTGGAGTAGTTTCTGGAAGGGAGACCTCCTAGGAAGTTTCTCATGGTGTGGGTGAGTACATGATTATGACTCTAGATTAAGAAATGTGGTAGATTTTTCTTGTCATGGTTAAATGGTTCCATTTAGTGATACCCTAAAGACCATTACCCTATGTGATTAGTGGATTATTTAAAATTCTTAGTTTGTGTTTTCTCATTTCTTGTCTCACTTAGGACTTCTATGACTAGATCAGAACCTTTATGATATCTAGTGTGTGGGATTTATTATTCACATGTATATGGGTGATGGGTTAGTAATGTGTGTGATTAATGACGATTTATGTGTTGAATTTATATCATAAAAATGGGTTTTATACACTAGGATAGAGTTATATTTTTTATGGCTCACATTACTAGATTGGGTGACCAAGTCATAGGATTCAAAGTTGTTAAATTTCAATAACAATTCCTTTAGGTTAAACCTTAATGGTGAGAAGCCATCAATAAGTGATCATGGAATGATAATTTTCTCTTACATTATAGGATCCAATTTTGGATCATTCATTTCTATGAAATTTTCTCTAAACCTATACTTTTGTGAATTTTCTATCATGATATTGAGAGGGTATATTAATAATGAGGTTTAAACACCAGTGACTACTGGGAATGTTTTGAAGGACCCATGAACACCCTAAGATTGGAGGGGTGAATCAGGGTGTCAACTTTGTTTTCCAAAAGTGAGGGAACATATTCCCACACTGGTAGGAAATTGTTAAATCTATATGACAGTACTATACAGAAAACAAACAATCACATGAAAATAAAAAAAAGCACTTTTACTTGGTTCTCCAATAAGGGGTAGTCCAAGAAGCATACACTGACAGTGTGTCAGTCATACCTAAATCCAATTATCATCACTAGTTTTGGAATATATAAGTTCAGACATTGTCACACTATTCTAGGCACAATATCTTTACTAGAATTTAGGGATTACACAATGCATCCCTTGGTACACATTTGTCAAATCCCCCTAGATCACTGCATTGGGTGAAGTCTTACTCAGTTTATTGATATGAAGGTCACTTTATGAGATTGGCAATAAAGTCCTTTTCCCTAACGAGTGAAAGGCTCTCTTGCACCATAAAATAGAGTTGACGCCGTTTTAAATCATTGTTCACTGAAAAAGTGATGTTCCAAACTGCCTTTCATGAGGTTTCTTCATTAAGCTCTCTCCTTCATAGAGAACCCCTCCTTCACATAATAAGTTTCATTCATGATTCTCACTAAGCTAATATGGAATAAGAATTCATAAAAAGGCACTCATTACATATAATCATTAACACTAGTTAAGACTAAGATATTATTTTCGTGATGCTCAAGATCGCATAGAAAACCAAATTCGTGAAGCTCCTTCATGAAATCAGAACGATTCCATATTTCCTCTAATTTATTTGTTAAATGAAGTGTGGGTAGCCTTATATTTATAGTCTCAGAAATTTTCAATGATACACCACCTACAACACATTTTCAGATCATTTAAAAACATCTCCATGATGCTCCTCCATTCATGAAGATCTATTGATATTTGTCATTGTCGTGAAGATCTATATCAAACCATCATGAACTCGTGATGATCTACTTCTCATAATCATGTAGAAGATCATATCCATTCATGTTTCTCCATATTTTCATGAACCTCAACCCAATATTCTAAAAACCAATGCCTTTCCCATATTTATGAAGAGTTGATTCTAGAAAACATCCCTTCATGATTCTAGCCCCTTATTCCAGATTTTGCGCCCAAAAAAATGAAAAAAACTAGGAAATGATGCCACATTCAACAATATTTTCAGCCTGTACTGGAAGATCACTTGACTTTAAAACTCCTTGATCAACCCAATGTGAATTAATAATAAACACAAAACCAAAATCAATTTTTATTAAACAACATCTCTGGTTCTAACGATATCCCCCTTTGGGTTTGTTGGAAATCTGTAGATAAATTAAATAAAGAACCAACTATTATCAAAACCTAATATTAATGAAACAACTTATCCAAAACTCTATGTCTACATGAGAAAATATCAGTGTATAAAAAAATAGTGGAAAAATTTCTTTGATCACATTGAATCTCCGAAATTTTCCCATTCTCATCCTCCCCCTTTGTAACATTGATTTTATCCATTCTCCCCCTTTTGAAATAAACACCAAGAACCAATATTTCTACTTGTATATATCAAAAAATAAAATTCACCAAGATTTTATATCCCCCATAAACCTTAATCACTTCCACAAATATATTAAAATAGTTAACACAACTAGGGAGAGGGGAACAATCATAACCTCCTCATGTACATGGAGCTGATTGAACACCAAGGTTCAACTAATGTTTCTAGAACACATGTATTGCTAATGGATTGGTAAGAGGGTTATCCACTTGGTCATAAGTTCCAACATGATCCATTTTAATCATGCGTTGTTCAACCTTTCCCTTGGTGAAGTTATATTTTATTTCAATATTTTTTGTAAACGAATGATAAATATGATTCCTTGTAAGTTCTATTATGTTATTATTATCATGGTGAATCACCATTGGTTGTTTCACCTCATCACTAATATCAGTTAGTTATTTAGTCATCTACAATAGTTGAGTGCAAGGTTTTGTTACAGAGATATACTCTCCATCTGTAGTACTAAGAGATGGGATTTATGGTTTCTTACTCAACCATCCCACACATTTCATTCTAACAAACAATGCTCCACAACTTGTGGACTTTCTATCAAACACATCTCTAGCCCAATCATCATAAAAAAAATTCTATGGTTCATTATCACTTCCTGAAGCAAAGTATAATCCATAATTATGAGTACTGTGAATATACCTCATGATTCGTTTAATTATTTCCAAATGTTTTTCCTTTTGATTACTTTGAAAAAAATTCTTTAAGAATGTTGAAAAGATACTATTTGGCCATGTTTCTGTTAAGTATAATAACATTTCAACGATTCTTATGTACATGGTGTGATCCACAATATTCTCATACTCATTCTTTCTTGGTTTTTTTCCAACAACAATTGTTGTCGACATTGGTTTAGAGTCATGCATAATTTATTTCTTTAGAAACAATTTTTCATACTTTACCTAAGAAATTAAAGTGTAATCCCTCTTCTTAATCACCTGTTTCCCCAAGAAGTATGCGAGTTCACTAATCATAGACATTTCAAATTATGATTTCATATGATTGGAAAATTCTTCTACTAATCTCTATATGCTTCCTCCAAATATAATATCATCCACATATACCAGATCTATAAATTGATCTTACATATAATTATTCACATGTAGATTATGGTTTAAATCTCCTATTTTAAATTTTATCTTCTTAAGATAAGAATCTAGATGATAATACTATGCTCTTGATTATCTCTTCAAACCATAGAGTTATTTTTTAACCTAAAAACCTTTATTTCATCATTACCAATTAGAAAACCCACTGGTTTTTTAAGATAGAGCTCTTCTTCATGAACTCCATTTAATAATACTATTTTAAAATCCATCTGATAAACTTTATATCCTCTTTTAATTTTGATAGAATAGATAATCCTGATTGACTCCAGTCTTGATATTGGAGAAAACATTTTTTCAACAACAATTCCTAAAATCTAATCATAGCCTTTACACACTAAGTGTACCTTGATTTTAATAAAATTTCCATGCTCATAATTTTTTTTCTTAAATATACATTTTGTTCCAATCACATTGTGATTTTAGTTTTTGTAACAAGATCCCGCATCTAGTTCTTATCAATCTGGTCTAGTTCATCATTCATGGAATTCATCCATGATTCATCCTTTGTATCTTATTTAAACATGGTTGGTTCCATAATTTATAGGAAGAAATTTTTTTCATAATTCCTCACTATCCTTGTCTATTTTGGTGTGGCCCAATCCCCAATAATGTTAGATTGATCAATGTATGCCCTTCTTTTTATCTAGTTAGTTTCAAATAACTTTTCTTCATCCATCATTTCTTCTTCTGATTATTCTTATGAATTATCAGCATTTTGTGATAGATGAATGTTTTTCACCCCTTCCACTATTTCTTAATTTGAATTTGTTCTATGTCCAATGTATTATTAAACTTCTATCAAATCATCATAAGATCCCCTCAAGGAATTTTTTGTCTTTTCATCAATGATCTTGAAATCAATTTTTTCCAAAATTATTATAAGATGATTGTTGAAAGAAATAGGCCTTTATCTTAGTTTCATATCCAAGTAATATTCCTTTTTCTATAGCATTACCATACTTGACATGACTACCTTCTTTGTTTGGGATGAAACATTTACTTCTAAAAACACAAAAATACTTTAAAGATGGATTCCCTCCATTCCACAAATCATATGGGGTATTTTTTTCTCCCATATAAATCCTTGTTCAATTTTTATTATAAACTTATACTTGAACAACAACGTTCCAATAGTGATGAGATATATGACTCTCAATCTACATAGTTTTGGCCATATTGTTCACTTGTCAATTATTATGCTGAACAAATCCATTTTTTGTGGGGTTCCCACAACAGCCACCCCATATTGTATTCTTTCATTATATAGGTAATTTTAAAAGTCAATGGATGTGTATTATCCTCCATTATCATATCATATAACTTTAATTATACATATTGTGTCATTCTCAACTATTCTACGATAACCTTTCATGAAATCATGAACTTGTTGTTTCTTGTGTATAACCATTACAAAGTCTACTAAACTATATTCATCAAAAAATAGAAAAAGTACCTTTATCCATATGTTCACGAAACATTTATTGGACCACATACATCTATGTGGATGAGATTAAAATGATTTGATTCCCTTTTCTTCTTTGGCCAATTTGAACTGCAAACTAACTATATTCATATGAAATCATCACAAGTCTTTTCTCGTTCACGCTTTAGATTGGGTATATCTATGACTATGATCAAATTATATATATTTTCCATGTCTTTTTTATTAATGTGACCCAACCTCCAGCACCACAAGTTGTTTTCTTCTTCAACTATCAAGTTGAAAATGTTCTCCTTACTATCAAACTGATATAAGTTACCTTCTATTCTGCATCTTTTCATGAAATAATTTCAAATCTTTATTTTGGTAGTGCACCCATTTTTATTAAAAGTCACTATAAGACCTAATTAATAGAGTTAACTCACGCACATGATATTGTGACATAGACTAACCACATAGTGAACTTTCGTTTTCTTCAACTCGCTATTATCCAGTGCAGTAATTCCACTTCATTTGATCTTCAAAGCAACATAATTACTGAATCTTAAAATTCCATAAACACTTTTCCTAACATTATTCAATAAGTATGCATTTCCCATCATATGGGATGATCACCTGATATCAATAATCTAAGTGCTACTATTATTTGTATCTTTGAGAGATACTTTTTCAAGGTTGGATTTCTCAATTTTCTTCTTTTCTCTCCATGAATTATTTGATTCAGTGGTGGATAATGAAGTCCTTTCCAATATCCTTTCCACATACATGGGCTCAACATGATGGTATTATTATTCCATCAGAGAAAATCAATTTTTCAGAGAAACTTCTCTTTTTTGGTGGTTATTGACTTGTCTCTATGTTCTGTAAGTATTTTTCTCACCTTTCCTCAACCTACAATAAATATCTTTATGATCATAGCTAGGGAAGTGAAAAAAATATCCATAAAATTTATTTCATCTATAAGATGTAGGATATTAATTATTTCTCCTTTTTTGACTTCCTAGATCTTATCCATTAAAATATCTCCTTACACCTTCACAGTATGACATCGTATGTACTTGAAAACCAAAAAATTGAAATTTCATAAAAGGAAATGTCCTTTAACTTCTATTCCTCTTCATATTACCTTCCTTAAGAGAATAATTTGACTGTTGATCATTTTTTGATACTTGTGGATAGTTTTCAGTTATCCTTTCAGTGTTATTTTAGGATTTCTTTTTTAGGACTTCAGGTTACTTTGTGATATGTCTGACTATCAACTTACCTTTATTTTGGCCCATTTTATTTCCATCCTTTGATGTTTTATCATCACAAACAATTCCATTATTTTCCATGAATATGGATCATTGATCATTAAAAACCATGTCTACTCCTACAAAACCATGTTTATCTCTCTCTAATTTCATAGCATCTAAGATTATTCCAAATTATATTTTCCTCTTTGTTTAATTTGAATTTGATTCACTTTCTAGTTTACTCCTTAGAGTAACAACTTCTTCTTCAAGGCCATCAACTGCATTTGAATTATCCTCCGATCTGTATGTAAAGTCATTGATAACCTTTTCCTATTCCTCAATCTTGATCTTATATTCAACAATATCTTCTGAGCATTAAATAGTTGTTGAATTTTGTTTACTACTTCTTCAAATCAATAAGTTTTAACTTCAAGATGATCAACATATTCTGATGACTCTCCCATAACTTATACTTTATTTTTGTTTCTATTTATTTGATTTTCAAGCTTAGCAAGAACATCCTCAAGTTCCAACTTGAGATACGCATCACCAATCAACTAATTATCTCTAGATTTGTCTTTTTAAGGTTCTAACTTTTCAACTATAGTCATCATTGATGCTTGGGTTCCAGATTTAAACTTTGGTTCTTTTTCCTCAAAAAAATCATTATCATACTTTTCTTCATTACACATAAAACTATTACTCTATAATTTCGTTCCTGATTTTTAGTATCCATTTTTGGGAAAACATTTTTTGAGGCTTCTCTATGTTTTCATCTTCAAATTCATTATCATTGAACCTCTTTAAGCATCAGGGGGAAATTTTACCAACACTTCCACAATGAAAACATGCTAGGGGTATCTTTCATTCAAATCTATTTTTCCCCTCTTGAATTTCATAGAAAAAAGAGAAATAAGTTCATCTTAATTATTATCTTTATAAATACTATCTCTATAAATATAAAGGTTTTCATGGCTTTGAATTCCATTTCCTTTATTACCTGGGTTGTTGCATCTTTTAGTTTGAATATCATTTCATATTCCACCGGACTTCTCATCAGATCATCTTGGGAATGTTTAGATAGATCCCTTTCCTAAAGGGATGACACATCTGTATTGTATAGAGGTGGAAGACTTCTCAATAATTTCTTCAAAATTTCAATTTCTTTTATTTCTTCACTAAGTCATCTATTGTCTATAACAACATCAATGATTCAATTAAAAATGGTATCTACATTTTCATCTAGAATAGTTTTCATATAATTTAACCTATTATGAAAAACATAGAGTTTAACCTCCTTCACTTTGTTGTCACATTAAAACATATTTTCCATATTTACCCTCAAATACTTGGTTGAAGTGAAACTCATCACCATAAAATAGATTTGATCATATAGAGTAGTGGTAAGGGAATTATATTCTTTTTCTTCTACATCATTTTTTTTGTCTATTTCGGTCAGAGATACTCTTTTTGTATCAGTGAAATGCATCCCTTGTGTGGTGGAAACAAAAACATCCATTATAAGAGATCTTAGATGCTATCTAATCATTTTATTACATATTTGGATCTTTCTTCCACCAAATATGGGGAATCCCAAAAAATTTACTGAGTTATCCATGATAACACGAGATGATATATTTAACTCCATAAACCTGTACACTCTGATACCAATTGAAGGACCTTGAAACACCCTCAGAGGGGAGGGGTGAATTGGTGTGTCAATTTTTTGTTCAAAAGTGATAGATCTTGTTTCCACTTTTGTAAAAACCTATTAAACATGTCTGATGGGAATTTATGGAAGACAAAAAATCACATGCAAAGAGACAATAAAAAATTAATTTGTTAACCAATAAGGACTGGTCTAAGAAACATACACCGATAGTGTGTCAGTCATACCTAAATCCACTGATATTCATAAGTTTTGAAATTTAGAATTTTGGACAGAATCACTTTGTTCCAGGAACACATCCTATACAAGAATTTAGGGATAGCACAATGTGTCCCTCTGAACACTTTTGTCGAATCCCCCTTTCTCACTACCTTGGGTGAATTCCTACTCAATTTATCAACATGAAGGTTGAATCAGTATATTGGAATTATATTGTTTTTATCCAAATATCATGAAACTTTTTTTGCACCGTAAACCTGAGTTTATTCACTTTGAAAGCACTCTTTACTGAAAATCTGAAGCTCAAAACTACCTTTCACGAAGCCCCTTCATGAAGCTACCTCTTTCAAGAAGCACCCTACCTTTTTATAACAAAATACCTCTACAAAGATCAATGAGCCAATGTGGAATACCCCATCATCACTAATCACTCAATACAAAGAGTAATTATCATTATTCAAGACTAATGTAGTCTTTTAGAGATGCTTTATTTAGCATAGAAAACAAGATGTTCAGAGATTCTTTGTAAAATCAGAGCGATTTTGGATTTTATCTAAATTTTTTCATGTCAAATGAAGTGGGGGTAGACTTATATTTACCGTATTGTTATTTTATAATGATCCACCACCTTCTATTCTATTTTAAGATATTTCAAAAACATCTTCACAGTGCTCCTCCATTGACGAAGCTCCATTGAGATTTTTCATTAATCCAAAGATCTTTTCCAAACCATACCATACTCGTGATTTTATACTTCTCATAATCAGAGAGAACACTTTCTATATCTGCGATGATCCACATTTTCAAGAACCTCATCCTAGAATCCATGAAACCTATGAATTTACCATATTTATGAAGATTTGATTCTAGAAAGAAACCCTTCATGATGCTATCCTCTTCCTTTATATTTTGATCCCAAAAAATTAGAAAACTCTAGGAAATGATGCCGCCTTAAAAACTATTTTTAGCCTGTACTTTAAGTTCACTTTTATTTCAAACTTCTTGATCAACATTGTGTGGTATGAAAATAAACTCAAAACCAAACTCCATTTCTAGAAAAAAATATCCTTGGTTCTAACATATTATGATTGTTAACTATAACTTTAGTGTTGTGGGATAGAATTGTCTTGGCCTTTAATATTAGCTCAACTAAGATATTTTAGAAGATTAATATTTCTAGGGTTGTAGTTTACTGACTCACTAATCCATAGAATTTAATATAAATTTAATGGATATGTATATAGAGTTCTAGAAATAAATCATTACTTTAAAGTCTTGAGATTTCATGGTGTACTGATTACCATCATATGTGTTTAGGAACCTAGTTTTATTCATGGGTTAATTGGTTATTGAGTTAACCATTAGGAACCAGCTAAACCATGAGTTTGATATACTTCTTTCTATTCAAGGGGTGGTCTGAGTGATCATAATATGGGAGGAGGTTCTTAGAGGTCATGTGATGAACTTTGGTAGTTCTTGGGAGGTTCATTTTCCTTTATTGTAGAATTATTATGTCTTTAGTTATAAAACAATGATTTATATGGCCTTATTTAGAGCATTGTGTGCCATTCAGGTTAAACACCACCATTCTGGGGGATGTTTTGATAAGTTATTTCCATATATTCGGTATTATATGAGTAAATTGTAATCAAATTCTCTAGTGTGAATAAAGGTGACTATTTATTGGATTGGTTTGGTATTTCATTGTGATTATTCTTCTATTTTGTAATTTTTTTTAGTGTTGTATCAGGTATTCTTGTTGGTATTTTCATGACTAGGTATCTATCATCTAGATACTAGAGGTAATTAGTTACTTGTTAAATTGGGAACTTTTGAATTTTATTACACATTGGTTAGGTTTCTTATCTGGAATAATTACCCTCCTAATTTAGAAACACATAACTCTTACACATATCACAACTCTAGAGGTATTTTCCTAACTTTGTTGTGTGGTGTCTAAAATTTTGTTTCTCATGATTCAAATGTTTTATTGGGTAAACATGATGGATTAGATAATGGTATAGGAAAATGAATCTCATATAAGGATTATGAATACTATTGGTAAGTGTGTTATAACATCATTGTTGGGTTGATGATGACTCTTGGGAACTAGAAACTATTATTATAAAGAAATGGTCACGTTTTTTACAAATAAACATAAACCTAGAACTTTATTAGTATGGAAATACCAATGGTGTGGTGAATGTAATGTAGATTCTGGGCACATCAGAAGCATCCTAGGGGTCATTTCAAACTCATGTTTTTTCATAAACAATGATTAATCTGAGATTTAAATAATGATAAACTCTATGATCAAAAAAATTGAATGAAAGAACATAAATAGTAGATAAATGCCGAATCCAAATCATAGGATCATCAAATTTTATTTTTAATTAATTTAATAAATTAAATAATTAACTTGTTAGAAATTATTTTTTGGTGATAGATCTAACAATGGATCTATATCATACTACTATTAAGTTATTGGAATCAAAAATATAATCCCTCTAGTAGTGATCCATACATGTTCTAAAAATATTTGAATGTCACTGTAGGAATCCATATGTGCTGTCACAATATAATATATCACTTTTGTCATTCACCTTTGATCACTTTTAGAATCACTTCCAAGTGATTCTTATTGATCTCTCTAGACTCGATATTGGAAGGTGGAGGAAGATCACTCTCTGTTCTTAAGAGAATTATGGGAGAGAGAGCTATCAATGTCTTGAGAGGATTCTCTCTGAATCTTTTTGTTCATAACACAAAAAATGAATTTTATCTCTTAAGAAAAAATATAATTGTGTTTCTATACCACTAGGGTTAGAATAAATAATTTCAGAAGTTCCCTTTATTATTTATTTGATCCCCATGGATCCCCATGTCTATAATAATAATAATAATATTATTTTTTAATATGAGATACAATTTCGAATTAAAATTAAATATTATCGATTCAAATAATATTCAATATATATATATATATAAAATTTATCACTATAACATTTAACCCGGTCTTCCATTCCTCCACAATTTTTTTGGGCCTTGAATAATGACTATTTATTTAATAAATAAATATCACTACATTATTCACCAATAATAAAATATTATATCCACTAATTTGAAAATAACTATCTTTGAAATATTCCGCTCACATAATATTCTCATGAATAACTGGAAAAAAATATATGTGATCGAGAAAACAGGAATAATTATTAAAACATGCAAGGTAATTATATTTATTCAACTTGTTAAATAATAAATAATAATATATTATTGAACTAATATTCTAGATACACTTAGTGTGTGACCCTCTAGGCATCATTTTTAGTGTAATGAGGTGAAGTAGCCAAAATTACATGTCTAGCATCAAGAAACACACGAGGGAACCCATAAATAATTCCCCATGACTTCATACCTCATATGGATGTTGGATGTGTAATATAATTCAATTATTGTGATATATCTAATAAATCTAGTTCATGCTAGTGCCATAAAACTATATGTTTAATGTATCTTTCTTTGAATTTATGGAAATAAAACATTCTTATAGAACACTATGGACATGGATTTATTTAGGCTATATTATTTCCATAAAAGGTCCTGAGATATCAAAATTTATTAAATAACATAAGGGACAAATCATTTCTATCATTATTCAGTAATGAAATATTACTCGTGACACACCCAATGTATCCTACCTCATTATGAAAATGTGTCATAATAGTTTTCATCAATACATAAAGCACCATGAATTATAACACTCATTAATAATAATATTAATGTTTATGGATCAATACACATGTCCTCAGATAGGAACATCCAATGAAACATATAAATGTGTATTTCCATATTGTTGGGTATTGTTTTCATAATATCCTACAGTGGATATTACCATGGGCGTACACCATGAGAAGGTGACTCAATGTACTATGAGTCTCCAACCATAATAGAATTATCATTGTTCCCCTTAAATGATTCCATCTAGAAATAGAACATATATTTAACAATATTGTCATGGAACTTTTAGATTTTCATCATTACAAGGAACTAATATCACCTTTTAGTGAAATAGGTAATCTTAGGAAATTATCACATAGAATGTTATGCATAAGAACTATAATGATGTGATAATGAGTTTATTAATATTCAAAATAATGAATACTAGTTGTAGCAAATTACACACAAGTTGGTTCTAGGTAACCAACTCCAATAGAATCCCACTTACACTAGATCCAACTGCTAAAAACCTTAGTATGCTAGCTCTCACATGATAATCATGCTTTTAATGAGATAAGACTTTAGCCAAGTGATTCGCCATGTTTTATTCTATGTGAAATATTCTGACTATAACTTCACCACCTTGACAAAAATCCCTGAAGAGTTAATCCTTGCAGGGTATGTGCTTTGTCTCTTGGTGTAACCATGGCTACTTTTTAGGATACAACATTATAGTATTATCACAATACAATGTGACAAAGTCTTTACTACTAGGTACCACATCAATATCCTGGAAAAAATTTCATATCCAAATTCCATCCTTGGATATATCATAATCCACTATATACTTTAACATTACTATAAAACAGCAAAAACTAGGTTCTTTGAATTATTAAATCTCACAACCCCTTCATTGAGACAGAAAAAATAACACGACTGTTACTTAAGAACATTTTTATATATTTGAAAACTAGCATCGGTATAACCCATGATGACTAAATTCTTGTCTCCTCCATACACCTTGAATATATCCTTAGATATTCTGAAATACTTCAGAATATACTTACCAACATACCAATTTTATTCTCCTGGATCAACTAGATATCTTCTTACCATGATCAATGCATAGGAAAAATCAAGTCTAGTACATAACATGGAATAAATGATTGGTCCCATTGCTAAAGAATATGGGACCTTTCTCATTCTCTCTTTCTCCTATTGTGTTTGAGGACAAAATGTTTTGAAAGATGCATACCATGTGACACTCGAACCAATATTCTCTTGAATTTTTCTATACAAAACCTCTTTAGTATCTAGTCAAGGTATATACTTTGACTTATTCCATGTAGCATCTTGGATCTATCAAAAATTGTCTTGATTGACACCAACCAGACATGGGGTGTGGAAAATTTTATTGTTTTAACCTAAGGGTGTTGTTGTAGATATGACCTAAGTCATCTACCAAAACTGGTGTTTTGAATCAATATGTCATGAATGCGTTAACTAAAATAAAAATAAATAATTTGAATGACTAGGTGAAAGGGGACTAGGTTTGTGAAGATGAATTTAGAAAAGAGTAATGCTATTTTAGGTTTGGCTTCCATTAGGTAATTCTATCATGGCCCTTTTGAAATTTAGTATTTTTTATTGATTAATTAGTTTAATGAATGGATTAATAATCATTTATACTTTCCACCCAATGTTAAAAAATGATTAATAGTGATAACAATCCTCCCAATTTCCTTGGTTGGAATATTCTCCATCCAATTGTGAAAGGTATAGTTGATCTCCGCTAGATCACCTAGGAAATTCCAAATATGGAATTGAGTACCCTATATTCTCTTGTTAGCACCACCATGTCTTCCCTGAGTGCTTATAAATCACTAATCACTTATCTCCTGGACACTGGATCACACAATTGGTGTGATCCAATACCAAAAAGTTGGTGAATAAAATTCTTTAATCTCGAAAAATTTAATAAAGTTTATATTTGAATCAAAACACAATGCATCACATTAAAATTTTGAATTCATAAATTTAAAACCATTTAATAAATCAAATATTCAAAAGAATTTAGTTAAAACCAAGACTCCAAAATTATAATGGGTCATATACCCTTCACCCAATCCAGAAAAGTGTCTACCCATCGATTACAATGGAAACAATGGGGATAGAAGAAGCAGAAGTCATAATGAAAGTAGTAAGAAAATAAAGCAGTGAAAAATAGAGTATCATTATCAGTGGTTGTTTCTTCCTTTCGGTCTATCCCTTCTCAAGATGATTGGACCTTGTATTTATAGAGGAGGATTTTCTTCGGGCTTCTTTGGGGAAAATATACTCCAATAATTTTAAAAAAATCTATGTGAGATAATTTTAGTGTTTGTTTATATATATAAATGAGTGTATCACATGATTCCTATTATGGTGAGAACAAATGGAACTGATGATCCTTATTGTGTTCATGGATTTTTCATGGTTCAATGAGATTTGGATGGATCCAAGGGGGTAGAAAGGGATATATGATAGCATGGATTCATATATGGAGGATGTCATAGTGACCATCAGACCCCATTCAACCTTCATAGTGGTAGAAAAATTGAGAACTTCATCATGTTGGGGATTAGTAGTGGGATCTTAGTGGTGAAGCAATGGAAATAAGTCACGAATTTCATTAAACCTCAGTTATCCTTTACTATGGATAGATGATTCAAGTAGATCAAATAGGGTTGAAGGGAATTGGAGAAGATTATCCAATTCTCAGTAATAGAGGCAATAGATATAACTCCAATGGTGGAAGGGGATCTTGAATTGAGACCCTCTAGTGGCTTCTAGGGTGTTTATATAGTGGTTTGAAGGAGGTACAATCAAATGGTATGATCAGTGGTCTAAAACACTCAATAATGGTGCACAAGTCACTGTTGAGTCAATGGTTCCTCCTGAGTCACTGTTCTTTCAAGAGGCTCATGATTCACTGTTGACTTTAACGGTTGATCATAAGTCACTATTTTCTTCAACAGTGGATCACAAGTAACCATTGAGGAAAATTTACAATGGTGGATCATGAGTCACCACTGGTTTCAAAAGTGGCACATGAGTCACTGTTGAAAAAAATTTACAACAGTGGCTCACGATTCACCATTGGATTCAATAATGGATCTAGTTAACTTAGTGGAGTTTATTGGTAGCTCCCTACCTACCGGTGCGGTGGTTGAAGTGTGGAAGAGGTAGGCGAAGACTTCCCCTCCTCACTCAACCTTATTAGTGGCTGAATGAGACTTTAAATGGATCATGGAGGTCATCGAGGATGAGAGATATTATCTATGGCATCTGGGTTCTTCGGTAGTAGCAGAAGGCTTGACCCAAATATTTGGGGTGATGGAAATGGATGTTACTGATGATGTAAGCGGTGGCGGGCCAAGGAAGAAGGTTGTAGTAGTGGTGGATAAAAATGGTGCAGAATTTCCCATCCCCATGAAAATGTTGAGAATGGGAACACATGTTTTTTTAAATAATTAATAGTGTCCTGACACTCTTTTCTCACATCGAAAAAAAGATGTGGGGGTGTGATGGATTAAATAACAATGCATGTCTCTCCCAGAGAAATGAAGTCGTGCTGGGGAAGGGGACACCTGTTCGCCACCATACACCACCTCATTTCGGTGATGCTTTACTTCTATCCTTCCATGGGTTTCATCACCATGGGATGATTATTCAGGGCTACAACTCAGCTATGTATTACCTAGGGAATTCAACCCCACAGACCACCCATGGGCCCGATGCCCTCCTGTGGGATCTCCCTTCCTTCAAAAAGGCCTTATATTGGTGGTTACATGGTTAGGTTTCCCCTGTGGGCCTTTCTATGTGGTGTGTGGTCTTAAGGTCGAGGGATAGCCTAAATGGCCCCACATTTTTGGTAAAGTCAAAAAATAAGAAGGTTAAAAATTATTTTCAACATAATATGAAAAATTTCAAAAATATATTCAATAAAAAACACAATAATTTAATTACATTAAATAAATTGTAATTCAACATTAATAATTTCCCACAAATCAATGAAACATTGGAACATATGGGTTATATTCTTCAAAATCCTTAAAAAAACATCAACAATTATTCAAAATTTTTATAAAAAATGATTTTGTCAAAAACCTCCACACTTAAATCATTATTGTCTCCAAGAATAACATCTCAACATTAAAATTTGGAGGGTACCACTATTATCAATATTCAAATTTCAAAGTAATAAAGTCAAAAAAATTCAATTCCAAATCAAATTTTCATAAATTTATATAAAATATAAATTCAATTTCTCAATTTTCAAAGAAAAAATCCAATAAATTATTTTACTTTTCCCTTTTTAAAACTTATGTAACTTCTTTTCTCATTCATTAATGTTATTTAATTAATTATTATTAAACAGTAAAAATTATGACTCACCTCACTCTTGAATCTTTTCAGTCATCTCTAATGATACAAATCAAGTGGAGTTATGATAATATCATGATAACTTGCTCTATATCCATAAGATTGTAAAGGAATAATTTTCTCCACTTTATAAAGACAAAAGTCAAATACAATCATGAAGAATTTACTTTAAGGTTAAAATTTCTCTAAGGATTGATTTTATTATAACTGTTGTTTTTAAAAAAAAAATAAGCCTCAAGGATGATGATTATATCTTAAAGTATAAATATTGATATAAAAATTAAAATCTTAATAAAATCCCCCCATAAAATTATTATAACTCCCACTTTCCCCTAAAACCAAAAGTAAAGGTTATGATCAAATAAAGCATAATGAATGATTTGCGCAACCTCTTTTTTTTATTCCCCCTTTTTTCAAAGAACATTTATCAATTTTTTGAACATTATGCTTGGAAAAAACCTCAAATACATGACCTAACCACATATGATAAAAATCATATGTCTAGTCATGGTGATTTTTTATTCTTATAAGTCACAACCCATTTTCCATTTTTCAGTTCTTTTTTGTCATTTTTACTCTTTTTTGTTCAAGAGGGGTAAAATAGTAAAGAGTACAATGAATAAATAAATAACATTTCTTAATTACCACATTAGCGCCCCCACAATTCTTCCTTCAATATAAATCATCCTTTTCATCATAATTCACTTCACCCCCACACTTTACCTTTAAAATAATAAAAAAATACTAAGATATGGTAGGAATGGATAAAAATGGCTTGAAGCATGGCTAATTCTTAATAAGGGTAGTCATAGATTATAAGGGATAAAAAATGATTGATGTAAAGGAGTTATTTTAATGCATGGGGATTTTATAAATATGACTCAAACATTTTAAATGTGGTTTCATATTGTCACATCTCCGAAAAGTTCAAATGAAAGTTTTGGTTGGTGACATGTCCCAAGATCACTCAAAAAATATTCTCAATAATAAAATTGGAATTATTTGGTCTATAAATCCTCTCAAGAATGTGAATATGATATTAGAAAATAACTCAAGGAATGTATGATAATAAAAAATAAATTGACATGGTTATTTTGAAATTCAAAGCATGGATATTTTTTGGAAATCCCATTTACATGAATCAACTAATTCCCTCAAATCATGAATCCTCATTTCAATATCTATACTTAAATTAAATCATTCAATTTTCCATTTTACTCATTCAATATTATTAAAATTGAAATCTAAAACATGATATCATATGGTTTCATAAGAACTTATTTATCCTAGATAAGAAAAAGAAATCATAAATTCCACGTGTGGGCATGAAATATCCAGTTTAACACTACCACTGGAATTTAAAATTCATAAAATATTTTCGGAGACATGGAAAATGTTATAAACAAATAGAAATATTGAATAAACACTCTGTTCCCATGTAATTCTTTCTCTTCATCGTTCTTAGTTCATGGGATTTCTTGTTGACTTCTTTAATTGTGGTCTTATAAAAAAACTCATACCAGTGTAAGAACCATTCCATGGAAGCTTAAGGGGGTAATATAATATGTTCCCACCACCTAAATCCTAAGAAAACAGTAAAACATGGGTCAACTCCTAGAAGATCCTATAGTTTAAGTTGGTTTCTCGACCTAACCTCATATGAAGAAATTAGTATACGGGTTGGAGAATCCTGAGGTCATCTAATGGTTATTAAGGTATATCCCCATGGAACTTTTTCAATATCTTACCATTGACAGTGAATGGTTTTCCTTCCTCTTATCCCTTAATATAAATTTCACTAAATGGATAGAAAATAGTAACTATAAAAGGTCCTTACTATCTGGAACAAAGCATTCCTAGACTTAATATATTTCTATAATTGTAGAGTATGAATTAGTCTCTATGTTGAAAGGTATTATACTATATCAGTTTTTCATGTGCCACTTGGTGCTCTCCATGTAAATTCTTTATTTTTCTAAAGGCTCCCTTCTGATTTCCTCCAGTTCTTGCAGCATGATATTTCTCTCTTTCCCAGCACTTAACAAATATAAATTAATATGTTTTATATCCCAATAAGATTACTACTCCAATTCCCATGTAAGATGAATACATTTCCACTAAACCATTCTATACAGGATCATACCTATTTGTGTGTTGTAATATTTCTAGTATTCCCATAAGGTTTCTTCAAGTATTTCACTCTAATTCTTCTGGTTAGGTTTACCAATTTTCTCTAAAATAAATTTGATCTTTTTGTTGGACACTTTATCTTGGCCATTTATTTGAATATGATAAGGTGTATATCCATTGTGGTGCACCCCATACTTATTAAGAATATCCTCTATATTCCTATTATAAAAATGAGTCCCTTTTTCAATTATGATTTCCCTTGTAACTTCTAAACCTAAAAAAATGTTACTTTTGAAAAAATAACATGCAACATTTGAATCATCAGTCATGGTGGCCTTATCTTCAACCCATTTAGAGACATAATACACAAAAATAAAAAGGTAATAATTAAAAAATATATATGGGAAAGGGTCCCATAAAATCAGTTCCCCATTCTATAAATATTTCACAAAAATGATTGGTTTTTGAGAAATGTCCTATCTTTCTGAAATATTTCTTTAATAATGAAATTTTAAACAGTTTTTAGACAATCCCTTAATATAATTAAATAATTTTATATAATAAATTCTATATTACAACACTTTTTGTTCATTCTCTGAGGTCTAAAGGGGCCTCCACAAGAAACTTTATGACTAAATTGGAACCCAGTTTCTATTTCACTTGATGATAAACACCTCCTTATGAGTTTATTATTATATATTTTCTATAGGAATAAATCTTACCAATTATATAATCTGAATTTACCTTAATGTTTGTTATTTTGATTATTGTTAAGGTGAGAAGGTACCTGATAGGTGGAAAAATAATATAATAAATCATCATACCATGTTACTTCACTTTCCAATATATAGAGTTGTTTTTTAGGTATGTGATCATTTAGCGGGCTCAGTTCTAGAATGTCTATTTTAGTAGTGTTTAGTAGTCTATGAAGGTTATATACTACTCGGTTCTCAGCTGCTTTCTCATCCTTGATCTCTAGGTTGAATTATTGAAAGATTAGTATCCATCTCACTAGTATTTCTTCGACATCATCCTTCTTTAGAAAGTACCTAAGTGATGTATGATCAAAAAATACTATCACTTTACTTCCTAGTAAATAATATATAATTTTTTAGATTGAAAATACAACATAAATGAATTCTTTTTCTATAGTTGTGTATTTGAAATGAGTAAAATCCAATGTTCTCAAGTTATAATATATTACTTGGGTCTTCCTTCAATTATTTGGTAGAGGATTTCTACTATATCTTGGTTTGAAGCATCACAAAGTAACTCTAATAGGTACTCCTAATCTTGGGGTTTCATAATTGGTGGGGTAACAAAAGTTTCCTTCAGTTCATCAAATGACTTTCAAAAATCATCATTAAAAATAAAGTCAGAGCCTTTTTAAATTATCATGGAAATAGGTAGAGAAATATTACTAAACTTTTGTATGAATATTCTATAAAATACTATATGGCCCAAAAATGATCATATATTCCTCACACATCATGGATATAGAAAATAATTAATTAATTTAAATATATACTTATCTACCTCAATTGCTTTTTCCAAATTATATGACTCAACATTATCCTATTTTCAACTATAAAGTGACACTTCTCAATGTTAAAAAAAATATTTTTCTCCATAATGGTATTCAAAACTTTTTTTATGGTCCCCAAGAAGTGATCAAAAGTGTTTCCATAAACACTAAATTCATCCAAGAATACCTCCAGTCAATCCTCCATGTAACATGAGAAAATTATTACCATACAATTCTGGAATATACCTAAAGTATTACAAAATCCAAAAGGATTCCTCTTTTATGGAACATTACCAAAATAGAATATTAATGTTTTATTCTCTTGGTATTTTGGGGAAATGGGTACCAAAAATAACCAAATAATATATCTAAGAAAAAATAATGTGTCTTTCCTACTAACCTTTTTAGAATTAAGTCTATAAATGGGATGGGGAAGTGATATTTCTAGATTACATGATTCAGTTTTCTGTATTCAATGTATTCCCTATAACTTTTTTGGACTCTCATAGGGATTAATTCATTATTATAATTTGGCACTATTTTTATTCCAGAATTATTTGGAACCACATGAATGGGACTAACCAATTGTGAGTCATAAATTGGGTATATTACATCATCTTCCAATAGTTTTAAATCCATTTTTAATAACATCCATATTAGTGGGGTTTAATCTCTTATGGGGTTAACTAATAGGACTATAGTATACATCCCAAAAAATTATATGATAACAGACCTTGAGGTTAATTCCAACGATGTCTCCAATGGTCCAAATTATGTCTTCATCATTTCTATTCAAAAGGAAAATCAAAATTTTCTCTTGGTATTGGGATATGTTTTTAGCAATGATCACTAGAAAATTTTCTACTTCCATGAGAGAGACATATTTTAAGTCACAACGGAGAGGTTTTAGTTCTAGGATTGGGGATTTCATCAAATATGATATTGAATTCAAATTTTCTACTTCAAAAGATTGAATTTTCTTAGCAAAGGATATCATATCATGTTCCCCTAGAAAACTATTATAATATCCATATGTTATTTCTTCTTGATAAAAGAATAAAAATATTAATCATTCACTCATTCCATCATGTTTTTAGAAGAGACATTATCTTATAATTCTAAAAATTCTATAATCATACTAGATTCTTATATAGTCTTAATACATTCTTCATGGAAAATTGTAAAGAGTGACTGATTGTTTAAAGGGTTCCTCTTAGAGTTAAGAACATTGAAGTACACCTTACTGTATCCTAGATATATTGTGAGGGTTACTTCATGTAAATTAATGATAGTTTTGGATATATTTAGAAATTTTATTTCCATAAAGAGTGTTGAATTCTCCAATGATTTATATTTATCAATTTTCTAAAAATAGTAATCTTCTAAGAAAACCAGTCTTTCCACTCCCACTAGCACATCCTCTAAAACTATGGCAAGTAAGATACTGGATCTATTTTCCATTTAGAAAACCACTCTAGTGGGTGTTAGTTTACCTATTTTCAAGGAGGAATATATATATTTTTACATGAAATTAATTTAATATCCATGATTACATAAAGAATTAACAAATTTTGAAGAACCATTGGTGAAGGGAATAGATAATTTCCCAGGGTCTTGACATTTTTTGGGTAATGGTGGTGTGATCATGGATGAAACACTTCTCCTAAGGCGAATTCTTTCAATCCTGTCCAATATATTTCTCTCAGAGCAAATATATTTGAGTAATTGGGAATATTTGTTAGTTTTCCTTATGGTTTCCTAGAGGGGATATTTAATTTCAACCTTTTAAAATATCTCCAAGACTTATTTTTAAATTTTCTCATCCTCAATATTCTTGGATTCTATAAATATTGTATTGAATGGAAAGGGAGTGTTTTTATTCTCATTATTATATTTTTTAATTTAGTTTATAATATTTATTTCCAAAATATTGTATTGGGTTCTTCATATTCATATTTTCTCTTTTGTAGGTAGTGTGGTTTCTATTTTTCAAATTTGTCTAGTATTTCCCGATTCACCTTCTTTTGGGTCAGCTTGGGTTTCTTTGGGTTATGGTTCCTTGATCTCATTTCACTTCTTATTATGATCATGATAACACTTTATTTTTGGTTGGGGTTTTCTGAGGTTGTATTTTTCTTGGGTTTGTTTGGACAACATGTCCATGATATTTTCATATTTATTTGAAAAATACTTTACTGTATTTTTCTTCTCCTCCATCAATATTCTTTTTCTTCATTCTAATATTTTTTCACTTGATGAGTGATGTCCATAGGGTGTTTGTTCAAATGTTTGTGGTTAGTAGTCATGTTGTTAGTACTTTTTTTGTATGGATTTTGGAAAGCGTATGGGTTTAATAATTGTTATGGTCTAGTCTGATTTATTTTGACCCCCAAATCCTAGACAGACTTTCCCTTTCCTCCATTTTTGGTATTTTGGAACTTTCTTGGATGGAATTTATATGAACATATTTTGATACCCTTCACCTCTACACACTGATCAGTGAATTTATGGTTTTATGAACATAAAATACATACTTGGGGTGGGGAAAGTTGTTCATTCACTTGGTTTACTACCATTGAACTTACAAGGTTGGTTATTTCTTCTAGTTTGGTTTCATGAATAGGTTATGAGTAAGAACATTTTACCTCATATATGCCTTTGGTGCTTATTACTCATTTTCCAAATTGTTTTTAATTTTATTTAATCTTCTCAATTAGGATCCTAGCTTCCATGGTCGATTTATCAATCAATGATCCTCTAAATGATGAATCTAAGAGGTTCATCTCTTTTTCCAGTAGCCCATGATAGAAGAAGAATATTATGTAAACATCTTCCATAGATTGGTGTGGATAGCTTTCAAAATGTTTTTTGAGTCTTTTTCAAATTCATAGAGGATCCATCTAGTAACTTATATAATGGCATAGCTATTATTTTCTATCAGAGTTCTTTAGAAGATTAGGAATAGTCCCTATATAAAAATCCTATGGATATCATTACAGTCATGGATCTCTCTAGGTTGAAGTCTATACAACCATTCTTTAGTATCTCCCTTTATTGAAAAGGGAAATTCCCTCCACTAGACCTGTTCTTCCACATATCATCTTGGCTTGAAGATTGAGTAAATATATATGAACTCCTGGATGTGAAGGTTTGGGTATTCTCCTACACATCCATGAAACTTGGGTAACATAGTAATCATATATACTCATAATTAAAAATCATTTTTTTAAAGGCATGGTCAATTTATTATTTTGATTGTAAAGTTTTGGAAAACAAATGTCCCTTAGGGTCTGTTGTGGGTTAATTTCAATGGTTTTTGGCTTAGAATTAGGACTTGATGTTTCACTGGGGTCTTTTAATTTGATTTGATGAAAGTGGTTCTAAATTTTTATTTTCCTAATATTTCCCATAAAGTTCTTATATATCTTCGGGTCAATATCTAAGATTTCTTTATTATAGGTCCTAGTCACGCATGTTTTATGGGTTTGACATAACACCTACTCCATGGTAATAGCACCAAGTTTTGACGCTACCTAGTCATAGGGTGTGGAAAAGGCTTATTGTTTCACCCTAAGTCTGTGGTAATAGGTTTGGCATAAGTTATATCCTAAGAGTCGTGTTTTAAATCAAAAAATCATGAATGAAAAAATTAAAATACAAATCAATAATTTGAATGACTAAGCAACCATGGACATGGTTTGTGAAGATCAGTTTAGAGAAGAGTTATTAGGGTTTCGGTTTTTCTTCCCTTACGTAATGTTATCATGGACCTTTGAAATTGAATCTTTTTTTTGGATTAATTATTTTAATGAATGGATCATTAATCATTTATCCTATTACAACCTTGATTAAAATTCAATTGATAGTGAGAATAATCCCCAAAATTTCTTTTGTTGCACTATTATCCTTCCAATTGTGAAAGTAATAGTGGATCTACCATGGATAACCTATCTAATTCCAAATAAATAATTCAGTACCCTAAGGGCACATATTGTCCCCACTATGTCTTCCCCAAGTGTTTAGAAATCATAATGCACTTATATCTATGACATTGGATCACCCAATAATTGTGATCCAATACCATAAAGATGGATAATGAAATTATTTAATTAATATAATTTATGAATGTTCAAATTTGAAATAAAAAATAAATGATTATCATTAAAACTCTGAATTCATAAATTTAAAAACATTTAATAAATCGAAGAGAAAATTGGCCAAACCGACTACTATAGTATATTGGTGGGCCTAATGGCCTAATGGACTAATGGAATAATGTCAAAATTGTCCTAATGTACAATTGGATAAATAGAGACTTGAACAATTGGAAAAATTCCCAAATTCCTAAATGGCCAAATTCCCTAACGCCCTAACGCCCTAACGATTGAAGGGAAAATTCGCCAAACAGACTACTTTCTGAATTCCCTAATGTCATAATTACCTAATTTCATATTGGACTAATGGAATATTAGACTATTGAAATAATGGCCAAATGGCCTATTGACATCTTAGACTATTGGCCTAATGGCCAACTGGCTAAATGGAGACTTGTCCAATTGGTCAAATTCAAAAATGCCCAAATGGCCAAACACCCTAACAGCCTAAAACCCTAATGCCCTAACACCATAATTCCCTAAATCCCTAATGCCCTAATTCCCTAAAGCCCTAATGGTATAATTCCCTAACTGCTTAATGACCTGACAGCCTAATGCCCTAATTTACTAATGCCCTAAAGGCATAACACCCTAACACCCTAATGCCCTAACACCTTAACACCATAACTCCCTAATGGCCAACGAACATAATGGCCAAACTCCTTAACAATCAAATTCCCTAAGGGCCTAATGGCCAAACGACCAAATGACCAATCAGCCCAATAGACCAACATCCCAATGGTTGTTTGGCCTAATGGTCTAATGGCCAAATAGCCTAATGGTCAAATGACCTAACATCCCAACGTCCGAATGGCCCAACAGCCAAACGAATGAATGGACCAAAAGCTAAATGACGATAGAAGGACCTGATGGCCTAACGGCCAGATGGACAATTGGCCAGATGGACTACTGTCCTAATAATCTAATTTCTTATTGTCCTAAATGCATATTAGCCTATTGGATGAATGACCAAGTGGATTAATGGAATATTATAATACTGGAATAATTTCCATTTGGATAAATGGAGACTTGGCCAATTAGCCAAATTCCCAAATTCCCAAATGGCCAAACACCGTAATGGCCTAATGGCCCAATATGATTATTATATATATTTACTAACAGAATAAATTTTTTCAATTTTCATTTGTTTTGTTTAGTTGTTTCTTTTGTGTCTTATTGTAGGTTTATTGAAGCAGAATATTGGAATGAATTGGAGATGTTTAGATCACTATATATGTGAAGACGTATGTTTGTCATTTATTATTTTTGAGGATACTGGTGTTTCAACTATTTGGAAATGATTTTCTTCTGATTTTAACTATGTTTCTGCAGTCCGAGAAGCAGCACTGCAATTTTAAAAAAAATTCCCAAGTTAGCGATTGCCTATGGAGGTCACTAATGGGTGGATTTTTTTCCATAGCCCAGCCACCACCATTGGTGGTTTCTATAGACCTATTTTGACGTAATCTATAGTGACCTCTATTGGAAGTCACTATAGCTTGACCCAATAGAGGCCACCATTAGGTCGAGCATTAGGTTACCGAAAGTGACAGGCCTAATGTGACGGCCATTGGCGGCCAAAAGGCGGTATCTAAAGACCATTAGTGAAAACCAATGGGGGTTTCTAATGGTCTAATTTATAGTAGTGTTTATATTATCATTTTTTACCTTCTATGCAAAGAATTAGTGAAAATTGAATCACATCTCTCCATGATGTAATATTTAGCCATACACATGAACAATGTTATCATTTATTCAATAGATAGTAAGGTTAGAAATTATATGATATAATTATTTTAAATAATTATTAATATATAATTAATATCATATATATACTTATAATCATTCCTTATTTCCTTTCATGTAAAACATAATTGAAAAAAAAATGACATCACTTTGTGAAGTGGTAGTCTTTTATACACATGAGCGATATTATCATATTTCTTATAGAATAGAAAATGAGAAGTTATATCTGATATTATAATTACATAACTATAATTGAATCATAAATAGTCTATAAAATAATTAAATCCATCATTATATAAATTCATGAGAGGTGGTGATGGGAAAAAAATAGCACCGGTTCGTAAGGTGGTAGTCTGCCGTACACATGAATGATGATTTTGTATCTCAATTGATAGAAGAGGATATTGTTTTAGGTAATAACCTTAACATAAAAACATTTTAGTTATAAATTATAAATATTTTATTATATCTTCATGTTTTAATCTTAATTTAAGGAGGTGGAGAAATAAATAAAATAAACCCACTGGTTAGGGATTTTACCTCTTTTTTTAGATAACTAATTTTTGTTTGCACAAAAAACTTTCCTATGATGGATTTATGACCAAGATAATTCTTATTGTATGAGAATATGTAATTAATTGAGTTAATTGGGTTGGTATTTTCCTATAAAATGTTTTTTTTATATATGAACTATAACAAAGAGTGGTGGCCTTTTATTAGTGAGGTGAGTGACAAATTTGTAAATTTTGAAAGGATAAAGGTGTACCCACATTCTTCACGTGCCAAAAGGATAAAAAATGGGACAATAATGAACATAATAAGTTATAATTTGTAAATATATTCAAAATATGGGTGTTTTAAAAGTTTATATATTAGTTTACCCCTTATATGTTTAGTTTAACACCCTAGTAAACCCATTTTCACCTTAACTACAACAATTAAATTTTAATTTTTTTACTATTCATCTTGGAAAAAATTAATATGAACATGTTAGATAACATAAACTATACAAATTATAAATATTTAATCCATTTTTTTAAATTCAATTAGTATAAGTTGAAAATTTAAATTTAAAATTAAACCCGCATACATGATGAGAAAGTAGATTTCCAAAGAGAAAATGTTCAAATGTTTCAAATGTTTTTATATATAAATTCAACATAAAATTAATTAAAATTAACTAATTTGGATTAATATGTATATAATTTTACTAATTTTACTTTATAAAATATTAAAACAATTCAAAAAAATTTAAATGATTCAAAAGGAAGGATAATTCTTAATAAAAACCTCGTTTTTCAATAGTCATAATTTTTTTTATCATTTTACAAAATTCTATAAAAGTTCACTCGAAGATAATTTTTAAAAACTTATTTTAAAAACTATGTTTTTTTACATAAATTTGATAAATTTTTCAAAAATTAATTTTACCATAAGTGTGAAAAAGGTGTCAAAACTTCATTTTTTAGAAAAATAAAGTTTTTAAGCAGAAAATTGAATTTATTATCATCACTTATAAAGAAAACACATAATATGGATGTTAATTTTTTTTATTGAATGTATAATATATAAGTTTCATTAAAATCCTTCAAAAAATGTGATTTAATTAATTTATTTTGGTAAAACATGTTTGTATTCATAAAAATAGTTTTTCAAAAAATGATTTCTGTTATTGTAAAATGATTTTGATTTTAATTTATAATTAATTAGTCACCAAAAATTTCATTTTATATAACTTTTTAGACTATAAATTTTTATAATTTAGTTAATTCTATTCATAACCTCCATTCAAATGACTAGGTGATAACTATCATATTAAATAATAATATCTTAATAATATGTTGTGTTCTGTTAAAACTAGGTATTTAATGTTGCACAATCTATCAATGAAGTTAATATTATTTGGAAATATTTTTCATAAAATCTCATGTTTTTACAAGGTTACATGCCCAAATATATGGTTTACTATGTATTTTTTTGGGGTTGTCATGGGGATTCATCGTTTCAAGGTTATGAGAGCCTATATCTGTGAGATCAAGGCACAATTATTTTGGATAATCATGATGAAGTTAGGTGAATTGTACCTCACTAAAATTTACTTAATAAATTGATATCTTATTTTTTAAAAGTTATTTTTTTTAATATATATTATAAATTTTGCTGATGAACCTTCTTTGAACATCCTCTTGGTGGAAAATTGGTTTTAGAAAAATTTTGTTGGTAACACCCACAATGTGTTTGATGAAATTATTATTTGATTATTTGGTATTAAAATGATGAAATTAGAATGTTATGAAATTATATTTGTTTTTTTATTGGTGTTAGTTAGTATGTGTTCATGTTTCATTAGGATGGGGATTTATTATAAAGGACATGGCCTCCCATTCCCTTTAAGGGAATGTGGTTTTGGGGAAATGGTGGCATCAAATCGAATTAAGTTGGAATGCATTCAAGATGTAAATGAAAAGGGGCTAATTGATTGAGAATTTATTTTCATGATGAAATAGGGGACACATTTTGAAATGGTCTTGTTTATTTTTTCCTAGATGTTGTTACAAATTGGGGGTACATTAGTTTGTACCTATAAGTAGTGATTTATGTTAGGAGGAATGGGTTTCCAATCATGAGTTAGTCTCATGAGTTAATATATCCAATTATTCCCTCTTTGATGGGAGATGAATTAGGCTAGTGAATTTCATGGGCTTTTTTGTACATGATATCATTTTGTGATTTGTGGCGTGGGTTGTTTTTTTTAAATAATGGGTTAAAATAAAGGTTAATTTTTGTGTGTGGGTTGTTTAGATGGTTTAATATCAATTTATTTATTTTATGCTTATCTAATATTTTATATAAATATGAGATAACTTGTTCTTGTTTAGGTGGTGTGTGTGATAATTCTTAGGTGGAATCCCAACTAGGTTATATACTCAGCGACTATATATGAATCTTACTGTATATATAGATTTTTTTCATCATTATATATATAATGTAAAGATCTCACATCTCTATAGTGGATAATCTTGATGTTGTTGTCATGGTTAATGGGATGCGGATATTAGAGATGGTTAAGGGGTGGTTCTTGGGGTGGAGCTACATTTTCCAACTTAGTGTCTCTTGAGATTTTGGTTTTGCAGACTTGTGTGTGGTATTTCTAACTACCAAAACTTTAATTATTTTCATGTTATGTTTATTGGATTTTGGTTGGATTTTAATCATGCATCATATTTATATTATATAAATTTTTCTTGTCTATTGTTGGTTTTTTTGTTTATAAGGGTAAATCATCCACCCCCAATGATATTTTATACACTTGAAATTTATTTCCATAGTTCGGTGTCTGGGGGATTCACCTAAGGTTAGTGGAATTTCATACTTTACCAAGCTATTGGGTTGTGGTATATATGTTAAAAATGGTATATTTTTGGTACAGTCCAATGGTTATGATGGTAGGTGTGTTTATATGATGTGTATGTGTTGGACTCCTCATGTATTAATCATGTTTTAATGATCAAAAATCTCATCAATGATCACAAATATAATTAATAATCATAAATCTATTTCAAACTAGTTAAATACTATAAATTATATCCAATCATGTGTATTTATGTTTCATGTTCATTCATGCTTTATAATGGTTAAGCTCAATCAATTTCATGCACATTTCTATTTATGTCTGAATACTATTATTTTCCAAAGTACAAGACACCGTGAAGCCTGACACAGTAAGCCAGACACCGTAAGCTGACATAGTAAGCCAGACATTGTAAGTGAGACACCATGAAGCAAGACACCATGAGCAAGACACCGTGAAGACAAGACACTGTGAGAAAGACACCATGAAGACAAGACACCATGCGCAAGACACCATGAAGACAAGACACTGTGACACTCAGACACCATGACACTCAGACCATGACACTCAGAAACTGTGACACTCAGACTGTGACACTCTGACAGTGACACTCAGACACCGTGTGAAGGAGACACCATTTTCATAACATACTGTGACACCGTTTCCCAAACTATTTTTTCTTCTTTCGTTTTAATGTTTAACGGTCATATTTGAGGCCTTTAATGAACTGACATAATTAATGTTTCTTTTTAGAAATAGTACGAGGTATGAGGTACGAAACACATTGAAACTATTGGCTAAAACACATTCATTCAAAGATAAAGAGTGGTGAGTGCCCAATAACCATAGCACGCGATACTGAACGAAAAACAAGCCTGTGAGCACGACTGTGAAGAGCACACTACAAGATTTACAAAGAAAGCATTGTCTCTTAAATGCAATCTGACACTAATGAAGAACATACAAAATACAGTGGAATCTAGAGAACACATTTACATTATAAAATCTTGTGAAGAACACAATCTGGATTACAACACTCTATTTTTCAAGACAAAAACTAGAGAAGGACTCAGAAGAATTTTTGTTTAATCAAAGGAGTCCAGAGATTCAATTCAAATCACTATATCATTATAAACTCATATCTACTCTCTCTCAGTGATTCTTTTACTTACTTTTGAGCAGTGTGTGTACTCTGTATATTCCATACACACACTGACTCCTGTGCTAAACTTAAGGATTTCTAAATACTTACACCAAACTCTTTATACTTTTGTTTACCCTTGACAACAGTGGAAGAGGACCATGTGTGGCCTAATTATTATTTTTGTTTACCCACAAAAATTGTGGAAGAGGTCCATGTGTGACCTGGATAGTCTGTGTACTGTTGTCAACCCCGATCTAGGGTGTGGATCAATGTTTATTTATATAAACTTCTTGGTGGCAGGTGATCACCAAGTGGAGTGGATTAGGTCTCGGCTTGAGACTGAACCACTTCTTTCATATCCGCTGTGTTATTTAATTTAGTCTTCTCTGTTTCACTGTTTTACTGTATAATCGAGAAAACACTAATTTCACTTTGATAGTTAGTCTTGGAAATAAGTTATAAATGATTTGTCTTAGTAGGATAACTTCAAAAGTAATATTAATAATACAAATTAAGATTAATGAGAATTAATTAATCTTCTAATAAGTTGTTTAAATAGTCAAACTCTTATAACAGTATAACCTTGATTAACTGGTCTGTATCTATTTTTTGGGAAAAACAGTTCTTTTAAAATAACATTTTTGTAATAGAAATTTTTATAGTTACTCAATTCACCCCACCCCTCTTGAGTAAACTACTCCGACCAATATTTGGTATCAGAGGTTGATTTATTAGGACTCTGCGTACTCTTACTCAACTGTGATTGAAGTTGTACATTAAATAACTGTAAATTTCTATTAATTATAAATTTCTAGCTCTTTTAAATTAATTTGTTAGAATGGATAATATATTGGAAGGTGTTGCATCCAACAGAACACCATTCTTTAATGGCACCAACTATGCTCAATGGAAAATTAAAATGAAAATGCATCTAGAGAGTATGAGCTTTGAAATTTGGTCATACATTATAGATGAATATAAACTTCCTGTGAATGATAGAATTACATGGGATGAAACTACAAAACTTTCTTTCAATAACAATTGAAAATCGATGAATGCTTTATACTATTCCTTAGGAGATGAATAATTTAATAGGATTTCTCCTTGTAAAACTGCCCATGAAATTTGGGATACCTTGTCTATCTCAAATGAAGGCACATCTAGTGTAAAGGAAATGAGACTTAATAATTATACTATAAAATATGATAATTTTAAAATGAATCTTGATGAGCCTTTTTATGACATGTATCTCAGGTTCAATGGGATTTTCAACACAATTATTTCTCTTGGAAGAGAAGTCACTGCCAAAGAACAGATCATGATAATCCTCAGATGTCTACCTAACAGATGGAGGGGAACCTCTGTCTCAATTAGAGAATCATGCGACATCCACAAGATACCTATGAAAGAACTCATTATGAAACTGATGATGTATTAGGAAGAGATGAAAGTCAACAAAGAAGAGGAGGATGATCCAAAGAAGAAATCTGTAGCATTCAAGACCACCTTCTCGAAGCACAAGGAAAAAGGGAAACTGGAAGCTTCTGTAGAAAGTTACACCACTGAAAAATCATCACCTAATAGTAATGAGGAGATGGCCCAACTGGATAGAAGATTAAAATGATTCTACAAAAAGAATAACTTTTTCAGAAATCCCAACTTTAAGGGAAAGTATAATCTAAAAGGAAACTAGAAAAAGGACTGGAAAAGAAATGACAAAACTGATGAAATTATATACTATGAATGTAAGGGAAAAGTACATATAAAGTATGTCTGTCCAAAGCTCAAGTATAAGAAGAAGTATGAGGATATGGATAATAAGTACAAAAAGGAAATGAATGAAACTTGGAGTGCCTCTGAAGATAGTTCAAGTGACTCAGAGACATCACATGATAAACATGCTAACAATTCCAATATGTGCTTTATGACAAACACATCTGAGGTAACACTGAACTCTTCTGTACATAATTCATACTATTCTGAAGAGGAAAGTGAATCTGAAAATATGACTAATGAAGAAATGTTTGAATATTGCAACATGCTTGAAGAGACATGCAATGAATTAAAAGATAAATATAAATCATTGAAGAAATAACATTCTCTCACTGTAAATGTTAAATGTGAACTTACTATTGAAAAGGAGAAAATTTGTCAACTACTCAAAGAAAACAATGAATTAAAAATGTATAATGAGAAATTAAAAAGTGACTTTGAAACGTTTACTAATGGTAAAAATACCCTTACAAAAATACTAGGAAAACAAATTTCCCCCAAATACAATACTGGAATTGGTTATCAACCTAGAAAAAGAAACCTTGGTAGAATGAATTTTATTTCAATTTCTAGGACATATAAGTTTGTTCCTAGTTCTGGACATAGCTCAACTAGCTCAAGTCATGATAAATACTCTACTGTTTCAAGTTTTTGTGGACAAAATACAGTTTATTTTTCAAATACTTTAAATAATTATTGTAGGAAACATATGAGACAAATATGGGTTCCTAAAGAACTTATTACTAATTTTACTAGACCCAAACAAGTATGGGTTCCAAAATATATCTTTTATTGATCATGTTATAGGAAAGATGATTAAATAACTCCTGCAAAAATCTATGGTACTTGGACAGTGGATGTTCAACGCACATGACATAAGACTGCTCATGCTTCAAGAACCTGATAAAAGTAGATAGAGGACATGTCACATTTGGTGATAATTCCAAAGGAAAGATCATTGGCTTAGTCCAGATTGGTATCTCTGATTTGATTTTAATTTCTAAAGTACTATTTGTTAATTGGTTAAAATATAATATGCTTAGTATCTCACAAATATGTAATGATGGATATCATGTTAAATTTGAAAATTATGCTTTTAATGTCTTTAATTATAATGATGAATTAGTATTTTCTACATCAAGGAATGAGAACCTTTATTATATTAACTTATATTCCTTAGCTTCTCAAAAATTTTCATGCTTATGTGTATTTCATAAAGAATCTTGGCTCTGGCATAGGACACTAGGACACTATAATGTTCACTCCCTTAGAAAGCAAACTAGAAAATAACTTGTTAAAGACTTGCCCAAACTTGGGTTTTCAAATTATAGAGTGTGTAATCCTTGTCAAAAGGGAAAACACCACAAAACCTCTTTCAAATCAAAGAAATAAGTTTCTACTTCTCAACCTCTCAAATTGGTTCCCATGGATTTTTTTGGACCATCTAGAGTTTCTAGTTTAAATGGGAAGTACTATGTTTATGTTCTAGTAGATGATTTTTCTAGATATAACTAGACCTTATTCATGGATCAAAAAAGTGAAGCCTGCTGTTATTTTACTAAGTATTCCAAGTCCGTAGAAAATTTTAGCGGCCATAAAATTAAATCTTTAAGGAGTGGTCATGGTCGTGAGTTTGAAAATCCAGAGTTTGAATCCTTTTTTTCACAAAATATTTATAGTCACAATTTCTTTTCCCCTAGAACACCTCATTATAATTGTGTTGTATAAAGAAGAAATATGACCCTACAAGAAATTTCTAGAAGAATTCTTAGTGAATATGACTTACCTAGTTACTTTTGGGATGAAGACGTTAATACAGCATGCTATATAATCAAGAGAGTCTTGATTAGACCAATTCTCTAAAATACCCCATATGAACTATAGAACAATAGGAAGCCTAAGGTTAATTACTTTATAGTTTTTGGTTGCAAAGTCTTTATTCTCAACACTAAGGATAATCTTGACAAATTTGCATCCAAAAGTGATGAAGGAATTTTCCTAGGTTACTCAATATTAAGTAAAGATTATTGAGTATTCAATAAGAGAACTAAATGTGTGAAAGAATCTGTTCATATCAAGGTTGATGAAAATAGCCACATGAGCCTAGAACCATCCTAGAAAATCTAGAGGATGATGTATCAAATATGAACATCAACTCAAAACCCTCAAATTCTTCTGTGAAAGACTCTATGAAAACATCCAATTCTAGAAATTCTCTCCAATCGAGTCATAATGAAACAGAATCTATTGATGAATGTGAAATCACAAGTCCATATTTTCAAGAAAGGTTAGAACCATTAAAAACCATCCCTTATATGCTGTTGTAGGAGACTTAGAGAAAGGAACACAAAATAGAGCTTCTCATAGAAATCAGGTTGAACACCAAGCCTTCTTGTCACAACTTGAACCTAAAAACAATGATTATTCCATCAACGATGAATTTTGGGTAATGACTATGCAAGAAAAACATAATTAGTTTGAAAGAAAAAAATATTGGAAACTTGTTGAAATACCCAAAATACTTTAATCATAGGAACTAAATGGGTGTTTAGAATTAAGGTAGATGAAGCTAGAAATATATTCAAGAATAAGGCTATATTAGTTGCACAAGGCTATAGTAAAGAAGAAGGAATTGAATATGAGTATACCTTTTCTCCAGTAGCCAGACTTAAAGCCATCAGAATCCTACTTGCTTATGCTGCACATCTGAATTTCAAACTATATCAAATGGATGTTAAGAGTGCATTCTTAAATGGGTATATAGCTGAGGATGCCTTTGTTGAACATCACCCTGGATTTACAAATCCTCATTTTCCCAATCATATTTTCAAACTATCAAAAGCTTTATATGGTTTAAACAAGCTCCAAGAGCTTGGTATGACAGATTGAGTACTTTTCTTATTTCCAACGGTTTTACAAAAGGAATAGTTGATCCTAACCTATTTATAAAATGAATTTATAATGATTTTTTAGTTGTTCAAATATTTATAGATGATATTATTTTTGGATCTTCAAAAAATTCATTATGAATTGATATTTCTAAAATGATGCAAAACGAATTTGAAATGAGTTTAATGGGTGAACTAAAATTCTTTCTTGGATTTAAAATCTTTCAAAATAATGATGGGAATGTTTTAAATCAAAGTAAATACACTAGAGATCTTCTAAAATTTTTTGGATTGGATAGCACTAAAAGTGTGACACTCCCATGAGTACCACCTGTAAGTTGAATCTTAATGAAGATGTAAAATATGTTGATCAAATAACTTATAGAGGAATGATTGGAAGTTTACTCTACATAACTGCTAGCCGTCCAGATATTATGTTTAGAGGGGGTATGTGTGCTTGTTTTCAAGAAAATCCTAAAGAATATCATTTAAATGTGGTAAAGAGAATTTTAAAATACTTCAAGAATACACCCAATCTAGGAATATTCTATCCTAAAGGATAATCATTTGAAATAGTTAGTTATTGTGATGCTAACTTTGTTGGATTTATGTTAGATAGAAAGAGAGACTCTGGAACATGCCACCTTTTAGGCAAGTCACTAGTATCATGGTGTAGTAAGAAAAAAAAGTATGTTGCATTATCTATTGTAGAATCTGAATACATAGCTATTGGCAGTTGTTGTGCACAAATTTTGTGGATGAAACACACTGTACTATATTATGGATATCAATTCAAACATGTACCAATAAATTTTGGAAACAAAGGTGCTATTAACATCTCAAAAAATCCGGTTTCATATTCTAGGACAAAACACATTGATATAAGACATCAATTTTTGAGATATCATTTACAAAAAGGTGATATCACCTTGGAATTCATTAGTACTGAATATCAACTTGCTGATATATTCACTAAACCATTAAATTCTAAGAGAATAGACTACATCATACCTGACCTTGGAATGATAAATCTCAAATAGATATCTTGCTTGTCTTACTATTAAATATTTTACTATGTTTTACTTTACTATTTCATGATTACGGTTTCTCAGTTATTGTCTATCATGTTTACAGTCTCACCGTTAACACTTTTTACTCACGGTCCGACATTTAATGTCTCACCATAATGTGAAAGGAAAATTTCACTTATTGTCTCACCGTGACGTTCACTCACTGTCTCACCATGATGACCACTTGCTGTCTCACCGTAATGACCACTTACTATCGCACAGTGATGACCGATCAATGTCTCACCATAACAACCATTCATAGTTTCACCATGAAAATTATTTATGATTTTATTTAAACCTGTATTGTGGTAATTTTTATTTCACCTTATTTACTTTCCCGCATTTTTATTTTTTTGACTTTTGACATTCCCAAATGATAAAATAAAAAGTTTCACACGGTTCTTCACTCGGACTCTCTCTTGTTTCAAACCCTGTCAAACTTGCAACAACTTGTCTCTTTCTCTCTCTCCCAAACCCTTAGTGGATGCCAAGAATGAAACTTCCTTCATCATCCACACCTGAGAAGTGCCACTCGAAGAAGAAGAAGATAACACCCAAGCTGACACCCGAAGGGCCTCTGAATCTGAACCTAGTAAATCATAGTGTTGTTCCTGAGAAATAAATTTTCCCCAAATGGCTTTTATCTAGAAAATCTTGTAACAGCCCAAGATTTTATAAAAAATATTCTTTTTAATTAATGTCTTGTGTTGTACGCTACACCAAAAGGATCTTGCACAACACGCATCCTTGACTTGCCTTGCATTACACGCAATCGCGACCTTCCTCGATAGCGTGTGTAATACGCAATACCGAGTTTCACTAAACAACGATATTCTATTAAAATATTATTAAAAATAGTCGTTATGAATAGTAATAACCACTTTTTGAAATTCTGTAAATCTTATTTTTCAAAATGAACTTCATTTTTGGATTCGGAGTATCGAATTTAGCCTAAGGTGAAATTTTGGTACATTTCGGATAACTTTCATATTCTGATGAATAGTGAAAATTACTAAATTATAATTAAAAAACAACTTTTTTTAATCGAAATAATTAATAGTGATAAATTATTAATTGGAGTAGTTTTAAAGTATATTTAGAATATATTTTTACAATTTAATACAATGTTGGTCATTGGATGTAATTGCACATTTAAACCAGACATAAACAAGTGTCAATCTTTTGATAGATATTGTTTCTTAAAAACACGCTATTTGTTTAAACAGCGGGGTTTAATTATAAAATTAATTAATTCAACTTCTATGTTATGAATTTGGTAAAATAGACTTCATTTTTGAATTCGGAATATGAAATATATCTTAGGATGAAATTTTGGCATTTTTCTGAAAACCTTCATTTTTTGATGAATAGTGAACCCACTAAGTGGTAGGTTAAAAACTGAATTTTGCATAAAACTTAATTTTACCTCTTCTGTGAATGGAATTTCAAAAATCCGACAGACACGGTTGATATAAGTAAGTAAAATGTGGTTTAATGAGATAAAAATAATTTTTGGTGAATAGTAACTTTTTACTTTTTTTACCGCGGTTAATAGTAAATAGGGTAACTAAGGGTAAATATGATATTACTATTACCCTAACACATGTCCTAATTCTATTGGATAAGTTTAATTCGACCAAAAACAACCTTATGAATAAAATATGACCATTTAGGCCCACTTGGATTAGATTAGGAAATTTATTATTAATTTATTTAAAGAAGGGTTAAAATAGTTAAAATCAAAGTTTAATAAGTAAATAATTTTTAATATGGGGTTATACATAAGATAAATTCGACTATAAATATTCCTTAGAAAGCTAAAGAGATTTCCTACATAATGGTATTTTATTTGTAATTTTTAAACATTAAATAATTTAATTTATTTATGACACAATGATGATGAAGTAATTATCTTATTAATGAAATATTGACATAATTGATGTTATAAACACCAAAATAAATATAATTTGAGACGTTTTATGAATTCCACTAATTTTCTAGGTTACTATGATATAGTAATGTTGATTTAATCAACTTGGTTCGAACATATAATTCTGTTATGACTTTCACAAAAATCATATATCAAATAGTGTCAAAATTGACACAAAATAGTTTTTAAATCAAATATTATATTATTAATTATTATTTTATTCCTAAAAATCTAAGGTTAGGCCAAATGACTTATATAAGGATATATATATTAATAATAAACAATTTTGGGTTCTTTTGGCATGTTATAGTAAGTGTATTAACCATATAGTGAAAGAAAACAAAAAGACACGGTAAAAGTTAAATTATTTAACTTAGAGTTAAATCTAATTGATAAGGATAAAATAATACCCTAAACTTGTCTAAATCCTATTGGTCGATAGGCTTTCGACCCATCCCCACTTTAGATTCAAAATAAGACCCTTTGGAACCATTATAAACCGATTTTGACTTTAATATAAAATAATATTTTGAGATATTCCTAAGGTGCCCCTCTCCTCCCTTATAAAAGGGCACCTCCTCCCCCTCCTCCTCACACCAATTTGAGCACTCAAGCTCGTCCCACCCCTGCCATTTTCCATTCTCCACTTCCCTAGAATAATCCTAGAGGTCCTGGTCTTCTTAAAAGACCAATCTTAGTTCCCTAAGTGAAGGATTCAAAGAGGCGTTTCAAAGAAGAGGTAATAACCATTACCGATCTTTTCAATTTCTTTCTTCTTCAACTTCTTCTTCTTTAGTTGTTTCATGATAAAGTAATAACATCAGTATTACTTACATACTGATATGTTATTATAAATATGAAACAACTCTAATTAACCTTCTATCCATCCTGCGGAAAAAGGAAATCACCGCGCGTGCGTACGTACAGAATACCGTCTCCACGCCGCGGTGTAATCTATTTTCCACCACCACCTTAATTGGATGGGTATAATGGTTTAATGAGTAACTATATATGATTATTATAAAGTGATATTGATACTGAAATAGTATAAATACACTTCAACGCAATTCCACGACCATGGGAACGATATCATCGCTCGTGCGTACGTACGGACTACCGTCTCCACGACGCGATGAGATTCATTCTCAATGATTAACCATTAATGAATGATTATAAAGTTTATATAATAAGTACTAATGAAATATATTACCTAATAATGATAATGTAATTATTTATATTTATATGTATGTCATCTACTTAATTCCATTCAATTCAATAAGGAAACGAAAACAGCGTTCATGCGTACGTACGGACTACCGTCTCCATGAACGGTGTATTTCTTTCCATTTACTGATTTATTATATATGTATATTCTGAATATATATATATATAAATCATGTTTTATATTCTGGAATTAATTAATCATGATCTAAGTAATCATATGAATAATTACAAGTTAAAAACACAAACGACAAATGAGACGATTTTACCCAAAACCCTACTTTAACATGAATTTACAAAAGAACGGGTAATACAAAGTCATAAGTGGACCATATATGATATAATAACAATGAATATGATTCTGGAATAATTCAATAACATGATTTAAATCATTATACAGGAGGTTCAGACACTTACGAAGAAAATCGGACCTAAGGTAAGGGAAATATCACAATCTCATTTTTATCCGAGATTGTTTATTCGTAAGTATTTACTGGGGTGTATTTTATCATCCACATCCATGTTTCATAAATATGTAATATTATCTCCATCCAACTACAATTGTTTAAATCCAATTTTACCCTTCGGTGAGTTTTTAGTAAAGGAAATGAAAGGAATCTTTTGTCGTTTTTTGACTTTTCCGACAAAAGTACGAATAATGTTTTTTTTAACTTATACGGCATGAATGGATTTCTAAAACATTATTTCCAAGAAGCTTCCTTTACAAGTATTCAAGTTTATTTTTAATCAACTTATTTTAGTTTAAAATTGTATGACATGTTAAGAAAGGAAAAGTTTTTTTGAAGTAGAAAGGATATTTTCCTCAAGAATGAAGTTCAAGTATTTTATCAAAATTATTTTCCATCTAATATAATAAAAGGGTTCTGTTTTTATCCCTATTATTACATGGATTTGATTATGTTGTTATGGAAACATTTTTATGAATTCCTTTATCTTATATGGATTGTTTTATGATGTCATGTTGTTTAAGAATCCCATTTTTATTATATGGTTTATGAAATGATGTATGTTTTATGATTATGTGGCACACATAAGAAAGGATTCATTATGAGATGGGTGGGACCTATATCTCCCTCCAATGCATTGGGTAAAGATTTTATATCTCATGAGATAGACAGGGCTGGAACGGTAGGTTATACCGGTTCAGTGAAACGGGACTAAAACGAGGGTTACTCGATTCAGAAAGGGACTTTGTCCACTAAGATAGTCTTGGCAATGAGTCTTGACTAACAAGAAATGATTCTCCATGATTATGTGTGAATTCCACAAAGTTTCATGTTTTAAGTTATGATTATTGTGATTTCATTTCACTATTTATGATTTATCCCATGTTATGAAATTATGCTCTCTTTTGCAGGTTAAGATTTCCAAAAGTTATGTTCTTATGAATATGATGTGATTGATTTTTCTCATGTTTACCCTTACTGAGCATTTGAGCTCACCCTTTTATGTTTTCTTTTCCCCAGGATATAAATAAAGGTTTTAGGTATAAAAAAAGGGAAGATCTTTATGGGAGATATTGAAGATCTTTCACCACGATTAGAAGATTACGTTCCGAGTTTCCAAAGACACTAAACTATTACGGTCCTTGTGTGTGTGTTTTTGTTATGTACTAAGTATTCCGAAAAAGTAATGTAATGTCCATGTACGATAAGCTTCGGGTCTCTACAAATCTCTAGTCTTGAAAGTGTTAAAATATCAAGGATGGTTAGAATGGTTCTCAAGGGAGAACATACCCATCTATCCGAGGCTAGTAGCTTAGTTCTACCAGTACGCATAGTTTTTGTTTGACTCTGGTGAAAGCTTTTTTGTGAGGAGCTGGATTAATGGCCAAAGATGCTCCTTCTCGTCGAGGTTATAGGTTTCATGCCATAGGATACCTCACAAAGGAATATGTGATGATTATCAGAGAGAACCTCCACCTACAATTTATTTCTTTGACCTTGACGATGCTCTAAAAACCCTAACCGGAAATGGAACCAAGAGAAGGGCCATAGCTGCTGAACTTGATAGGGAAACAAGGCTAATGTTAAATTTTTTTCAAAATATGGTTAGTCCGAGGAAAGGTGAATTTTCTGTTTAAAGTATCAAAGACGTGTTCTTAACTCATCTTATAAAGAATGGATACAAGATTAACCAGTGCAAGTACATCATTCACCATATGTGTGAGTTGATCAAGGTCACATCCAAGTCCACCTCTTTGTTCTACATTCAGCTGATATCATCCATGTTTGTTGAAAAAGGCATAGTTGGACCTAATAAAGAAGTGATTATAGACTTAGGGTACTTTCTCTCTAAATGCACCATCAGGAGAATGAAGATAAACTGGAACCCCTGAAAAAAATGAGTGGGTGGAAGACAACGATAAGGTTTATGAGAAGTTTAATCCTGTGGATTATCCATCAAGGCCGAAAGACATTTCTGATCCTGGTTTGGAACTGGATGAACTTTGTGTGTATTCAGAAGAAGTAGAAGAAGAGGCTGAAGTACCTCATAGGGAAGAAGTTACTGTTGAGGAAGAAAGGATTATTGTTCCTCCTGTTGTTATTGAAGAAGAAGTTCCTACCCCTAGTGAAGATGTCAATCTGGAAATCCAACCCAAGTCTGAAAAAGAATTAACGGTGACAAAATCTGAGCAAAAAGTCATGGAAGAGCCTGTTCTAGAAGAACTCCCTATTATGGAAGAAGAAAATCTCAAAGAACTCCCTGTTATACAAGGAGAAAATCTGGAAGAACTCCCTGTGGAACAACCTGTTCCTGAAATAATACCCTCTACTAAAGAGGGGATGGAGATAGCCTTTCAGCTGGCTAGACAAGAGATGAATGAGGAACTTAGAGGTGAACCTGTAGATTTAGACCAAGCTCTTGAGCCTCTGAATCCTGAAAAGGAAGCACCTGTTGAGGGGGAGGGAACCCAAAATCTTGAGTCTGATGAAGCCTCACATCCAACTGAGTGAATTCATGTGGACACTCAGTAAAAATTTCCTGGTTTTTATGATGTGAGTGAGTCACAATAGGTTACTACCACCGGACTTGATCTCTCTTCCCTGTTCTAGTTGAAGTCAGTTTCTATCTTTTCCCTTGAGAAGGAACCCAAACCTGAACCTTTCCCTGTACCAATTTCTACACCTAAAACTTCACCTGAACCTTTACCTGAATTGCTTCCCTTTTTCAGTAAGGATGATTTGAAGTATTTTAGAGATACTATCTTATCTGGAGTTGAGAAGCTTGTGAACTCCCAACCTCGTGTTGTGACAAATCTGAGTGAGAGAGATGCCTCAATGCTTTTGGAGAAGATCATTTGGCAGATACAACCTAAAATGATCCATGAGATTCAAGAAGTTAGAGTTGAAAATAATCTTCTCAGTAATGAAGTCACAGTCATGAGAAGTATGGTTGAAGATATGCAGAAAGAGTTGCATTCACGATCAGAGCCTTCTACTGCTCCTCTAGAACCCACTGATTCTCAAATTTCTTGAGATGTTGTGTCTCAGATTCACCCTTTTCTGTTATCCTTTGATGAAAAGATTGTAGAAAGGCACAAATAGTTGTTGAAGGAAATGAGAGAGTTTGTGGTGAACCAGAATAAACTCACTAATGAGTACACCGGTTGTCTTCAAAAGGTACTGAATCATCTCAAATCTCTGAAAAAATTTGTCAAAGCTTCTAATACCTCTGGTGAATCCTCTACACCATCCTTGGATAGTACTTTGCTCAGATCTATATTCCAAGAAGAGAATCAGAATGCTTTCAGTGGATTTAATGTGGCCTCTTTCTCTGAAGTTTTCATGAATTGTGATTGATTGCTTGACCTTGTGAAATTTCACTCTAAGATTGCACATGTTTCATAGCAGGAGATTTCTACAAAAGTCTATTTCTATTTCAACCGAATTTTCTCCAAGACTGATATGACCAACCACTTCAAATACCTTGTAGAGAATATGTGGATTCCTCCTGTAACTCAAGCCTTCAAAAACTAAGTCCAAAAGCTAACCGAGTTTACCTAATTGTTGGAAAAGTTCATGGAAAACAAAGATAACTTTAAGAAAGCCATGAATTATGGTGGAGAGATTATTGCAGACTTCATCATAATTCTGAGACCTTTTCTTCATGTCTAGAGTACATAAATTGTTCCTCTAGAAGCTTCCCCTCTCAGACCTGGACTACCTACATGCACCTCTGCCTTAGCCTCAACTACCATGTCTGTTGGACAAGCTCTCAGTCAGATTAGGCCTGTCATTCTTAATCAGCAACTGCCTCAATCTTATACTTCTCCTACCTTGGCTCCCTCAGTCTTCGAAGGACTCCCTTTATCCTCTCTATCTACCACCTCTCTCCCTTCTTCTACATCAACTGCTACCCCTATGGCTTCCTCTTCTGTTGCTGATAAAGGAAAAGAGAAGTCCAATCCTTGAAGAAGACCAGTTCTTACTCCTTTTTGATGGGGATGTCATTATTTTTGTATCTCTTTATTTTGTACTAAACTATTTACTCTTAATGGAATGTGCAATTTTTACCCTCTCTTCATTTCAACCTTTTGATAATCCCAAAAGGGGGAGAAGTTTCTATATGTTATTTTCTCTATAGTTGCATCTAATTTACACTTTAACTATGCATGATCTGTGATCATCAAAAAGGGGTAGATTGTTGGACTCCTCATGTATTAATCATGTTTTAATGATCTAAAATCTCATCAATGATCACAAATATCATTAATAATCATAAGTATTATACAACCTAGTTAAATCCTATAAATTATATCCAATCATGTGTTTTTATGTTTCAAGTTCACTCATGCTTTATAATGGTTAAGCTCGATCCATTTCATGCATATTACTGTTTAAGTCTGAATACTATTATATTCCTAAGTACAAGACACCGTGAGGCCTGACACAGTAAGCCAGACACCGTAAGCTGACATAGTAAGCCATACACCATAAGCGAGACACCATGAAGCAAGACACCGTGATCAAAACACCATGAAGACAAGACACTATGAGAAAGACACCATGAAAACAAGACACCGTGAGAAAGACACCATGAAGACAAGACACCGTGACACTCAGACACCGTGACACTCAGACCATCACACTAAGAAACCGTGTGAAGGAGACACCGTTTTCATAACATACTATGACACGATTTCCTAAACTATTCTTTTGTCTTTTAATTTAATGTTTAACAGTCATATTTGATGCCTTTAATGCACTGAAACAATTAATGTTTCTTTGTAGACATAGTACGAGGTAAGAGGTATGAAACACATGGAACCTGTCGGCTAAAACACATGAATTTGAAGATAAAGAGTGGAGAGTTCTCAACAACCACAACACGCGATACTGAACGCAAAACAAGCCTGTGAGCATGACCACGAAGAACAAACTACAATATTTTCAAAGAAAGAATTGTCTCATACATGAAATCTGACACTACTGAAGAACATATAAAATACACTGGAATCTAGAGAGCACATTTACATTATAAAAGATCATGAAGAACAAAAGACGGATTACGACACTCTGTTTTTCAAGAAAAAAACTAGAGAAGGAATCAGAAGCATTTCTGTTTAATCAAAGGAGTCTGGAGTTGCACTTCAAATCACTAGAGCATTCTAAACTCATATCTATACTCTCTCAGTGATTCTTTTACTTACTTTTGAGCAGTGTGTGTACTCTTTATATTCCATAAACACGCTGACTCCTATGCTAAACTAAAGGATTTCTAAATCCTTACACCAAACTCTTTATACTTTTGTTTACCTATGACAACTGTGGAAGAGGTCCCTGTGTGGCCTCGTTATTATTTATGTTTACCCATGAAAATTGTGGAAGAGGTCCATGTGTGACATGGACAGTCTGTGAACTGTTGTTAACCCCGATCTAGGGTGTGTATCAAAGTTTATTTATATAAACTACTTGGGGGAAGGTAATCACCATGTGGAGTGGATTAGGTCTCATCTTGAGACTAAACCACTTGTTTCATATCTGTTGTGCTATTTAATTTAGTCTTCTCTGTTTTACTATTTTATTGTATAACTCAGAAAACACTAATTTCACATTGATTGTTAGTCTTGGAAAGAAGTTATAACTGATTTGTCTTAGTAGGATAACGTCAAAAGTAATATTAATAATACAAATTAATATTACTGAGAATTAATCAATCTTCTATGAAGTTGTTTAAATATTAAAACTCTTATAACAGTAAAACCTTGATTAACTAGGCTGTATCTATTTTTTTGGAAAACCATTTCTTTTAAAATAATATTTTTGTAACAGATATTTTTGTAGTTACTCAATTCACCCCTACCCTCTTGAGTAAACTACTCCGACCAATAGTATGGACATAAAATATAGTGTATTAAAAGGATTAAATGTTCTCTTTAAACTGAAATTCAAGTTACTATGGTGGTCTATGTATGAAAAGTGTTGTTAGAAACTTCTAGGATTATTGTAGCCTCATATTGATTTTTTATCCTATGAGAGTGGTGTATCATTCATTAGTAAATATGATTCACACTATTATTTCATCATTCATATTCTATTTTATTTCTTATGCTTTGGTGGATTCTCAGATGATATATTTTATTTCTATTACTTTTTATGGTGTTTGTGGATTTAATTGAGGACTTCTAAAAAATGGTTTTCCGAACATGGTAAAATATTATATTACCTTATGTTGTGTAATAAATTTTCAAGCATCATTACATATTAATTACTTAATGAAATGGATTATATTTAATTTATTAAATGATAATGTCCCTATTAAAATTGTTAAACATTTCAAAATTATTACTTGGAGGAATATATACATGATTTACTACTTTATTAATAAAGGGTGTCATGTATATACATAAAAAGTAACTTTAACATAATATAGTGAATTTTTTCATCATATCATTGGATGTTTTCATGATATACCATGGCTTGATAGGAATATCATAATCTGAATATATGTTTTATATTTACTATGATCTAATGAAGATCATTCTATAAATTTAAGTGATTATATCTTTGATTAATTATAAAATATTTTAAAATTATGAACACATTGTTGTTAATCCCAATATATAAGTAAATAGTTATTAATGTTTAACATAGTGAGTAGCATAGAAAGAAAAAAAATTATATGTTAAATGAGATATATTATTATAAATTTTCAAGTATTTTTTAAATATTATAATTTTCAGTTAACTGGGTATGAGAGAATGTTGAAGGCTCTGAAAGTTTAACTATAATTTTTCAATTTGTTCATTAATTGATCATGATATATTGGTAACATAGCCTCTTCAATAAAATGTTTTAATTTGATATATAATGAAATAAAATATAACAATATAGTTATGTTTCACAAACATGATTCTTTTTTGTTGATACTAAATTAAAATACTCAAAATTTATAGAACAAGATGTATCTTGTATTTATATTAAGTTAAGTGATAAATAATGACATGGTAATAATATTGGTAATTCTTACACTAGTATGACAGGATGTGTTCATATCATTTGAGCATCGCTTATTGGTGTTTACATGGTTTTTTTGTGAGGATATGAATTCTTCATAAATATATTTTAATGTTAAATAATTTTATTCTTAGGTTTTGATTTATAAAAGTTTTTTTGATTTAAAACTGTTTTTATAAAAATCAATTTTCTTAAAGGTTTTATAATGTTTTTCTTCTATTATTTTTTTGAATAAATATTTAAATAATTCAATTTAAATTGTCCATGAGGAAAATAAATTTAGAAATAAATGATTTTGCTTGTTTTCAAAAGTGAATTTTTACCAGTGTTCTATGTGGTGTGATTATTTTAATGGATTTATAGATACCTATGAATGTTATGATGTAATTTTTAGATGTAAGTTATGATTATTTGGAATGATATTTCCAAAATATTTTATTCTTGAACTTATTTTTCTTGTTATTTACATTGAACATGTTCTTATTCATTATATCATTATTGTATTTGTGATTTTTTGTGGTAAACATGATATTAGTTAATGGAAATAGGGGTTTCATGTAGAAATAATTCCTAATGGGATGAGTGTAACACCCTGTGTTTTTTTGAAATATATTATTTTAATTAATTTAATCTTTTTGATATTTTGTATTTCACACAACAATTAATATAGCTTTTATTATTTGAAATCACTAAGTTTGGATTATTTACAAGAACATTAAGTTAATATTTCACTAAAAGTAACACATATATTATCTTTCAGTACACACAAAACTATGTTTTCCTTGCGTTACACTCAATTTTGAGTTCCTTTGATAACTTGTGTGACACACAAGACCTAGTTTTACCAAACTACAATGTACTATTAATATTATTATTAAAATATTATTATAGTCATAACTTAATCACTTGATTGAAGGTTATGAATAATATTAATTAAAATTATGAAAATATGGCCTACACATGTATATAAGAATAATTATTTTTTGACAAATTTACTAGAAATAAAAATAAAACTCTTTTGAAAATAAAGGAAATATTTTTCTAGAGAATTATATTTATGTAATAAAACATGTTTTACCTAAATAAATTAATTAAAAAACTTTTGATAAATTATTTAAATGGAATATATATATATATAAATAAAATATTTTTAATTTACCTTATGTGTTTTCTAGACAAGATATAAGAATAAAACCAATTTTTTGTAAAAAGATATATATTTTCTAAAATTTAATTTTACTACCTTTTAATGGAGTTCCAATTTTAAATAAATTTTTTGAAATTTTTATAAATTATATTTTATAAAAAAATAATTTCTGAAATTTTAATATCAAAATTATCTTAGGGTGCCTTTTTTTTATTTTTTTAAGAAGTTTCATTTTTAGGTAAATAGTGAAAATAAACTAAATTGTAATTCAAAACTAAATTTTATTATAATTTATTTATATAGTTAAATTATATTATAATTTGGTTTAAAAGTAAATTTATATCAATTATAAATATATTACTGCAATTTAAGTTATTGTAATCAATTTCACATTGAAATCAGATATAATAACATTTAAAAGTTTTGAACATTTTCACTTTAAAAACACGTTGTCTCATCCTTTATGCGGGATAAATTTTAAATTAATTTTGGAATATTCTATATTTATAATTTGAAAAATTGGATTACATATTTTAAATCATGATAATTTAAAATTTATAGTAATTATTACTAATTTTTTGAAAAAACATATATGTTAATGTAATTAAAATTTATTAAAGTGATTAAGGTAAAAAATGAGTTTACTTAGTGGTTAAACATTAATTTAATTGGACAAATAACCTAGAAACATATCAAAAATACATTTTATAGACATATTTTGAACATATAATTACTGTTATAGGACATGTATCTTTATTTGTGGCACATTATATAAGTGAGACCTCTCAATAGTGTTTAACTTTTTGTATTTACATGAATTCCACTCCTCCTCCACTATAAAATGGTATTCACCCCCTCAATTATTCACACATATCAAGCAATTTGGTTCATAAAACCCTTCACAAATAAACTCCAAACATCCATAAATTTATCTTAGTGGCATAACGTTGGGAAGAAATCCATCAAAGGAAGCCCTTTGGTGAAAACCAAAAGGGGTTACCCAAATAAGAGGCAACATCCTTCAACAAGAACTTTTTTTAATCACTCTCCTCAACCTCAATTATTATTATTACATGATTATATAATTAAATAACTATTTTCAATATAATTAAATTTTTTATGTTAATTGTATGACCTACACTCAAACATAATTAAATAAAATGGGATATGCAATCATTATTCATGTGTACAGTGGATTATTGTCTCGCGAATCGATGTTTTTCGGTCTTCCATTACCACCATTCAAGGTTGGGAATAATGATAGAATTAATATTTTTATATGGTATATATTATATTATATATTTATTTATGCTTATATAATTATTATTTAACACATACCTTCATTCTTTCCATTTTTTGGGAATACAATAACTTCGTCTGTGGATGTGTGGACTACTGCCTCCTCAAAGTGATGTGATCAGTTCACACATTACATGGAATGCAATGAAAATGGGGTTATTAAAATTATATGATATATATTAAATAAGGTTTCTACTAGATTGATATATATATATATACAATTATATTTCATTTACTCTATGTATTTCAATACGACAAGTTAACGGAAACAATGTTCATGCGTACGTACGGTCTACCGTCTCTATGAACTATGTATTGAATTCATATTTATATATTTTATAGTTTATTATAACTAATTATATAATAAATATATATTATATTTATATCATTTTTAACATTTGTTAAATATGTTAATCAGGATCTATGTAAGAGGATCAATAACAGTAAGTCAAAACATATATGAAAAATAAAGTGGTTATTACTTGAAATGTAACTTTAACATGAAATTTTTAATAAAAATGTAATATAATGTCATAATATAATAATATATGGTATTATATATAATAATATGGTTATTTGGTATATTAATAATAAAATTATATTTACTATACATTCGGTCTGAACGTGTGTGAACAAATCAAGACTTAAGGTAAGGGTTTCCTCATCTCACTTCTGTTTCTATGATATATATTTTATGTTAACCACTTATTCTTATTTTGTGGTGTATATACTGACCTATTACATGTTATATCATGAATTTAATTTAATTCATGATATTTAAAGTTTCAATTGATTTTACGATTTCATGGATCTCATGATTCGAAAGTTAATTGAGTAGTAAGGGGATTTCAAGTCTCAGTTTTTATTTCTGTGAGGCTTATTCCATATTCACCACTCATTTATTTTTTGTATGGTGTATTTAATTCCCATGAATGTATTTTATTATTCTTGTAATTAAATTTATGGATATTTAAATATCAATTTTGTGATCTCTCTTTCATGGGGTTTACTGTTTACATGTTACCAAATCGTTAATGTATTTTTGACTCAATTTGATTTCTTTGAGATTAATGTTATCTCGTGCACCTATATTCTTTTCCAATGTGTATATAAATACCCTTTGAAGTGTTAATACATGATTATTATTCTTTTAATTATATTATATGGTTTGTGTAATGTTGTTATATCATGGGTATTATGATTCAAAGTTACCAAATTTGTTATATTTTCTTGTTATAATCTAATCATTTATCAAGATTGTTTATGATTACACTTCCATTGTTGAAATATTATGATAAATATCTCTAACATTATCAGGAATTTTATTCTCAAATTTTTATTAATGATATCATAATTTAATATTACCATTCTTTCACTATTTGTCCCTTAATATATATATGATTTTTTAAAGAAAATTTGACATTATTTATCTTTTTAGTCGAAAATCTATTTTCCACCAAAACCATGTTTTCTAAAAATGTTTTAATTTTTTTTAAAATGATTTTTTAAAAGATAATTTCACCAATTTTTTAAATTTTTAATAAAAAAATGGTATTAAATTAATCTTCTTGTCATCAAGTCACTTATCTAAACTTTTTACAGTGCAAAAGGAATGTTCAGATTATATGAATTTACCTTCTGTAATGACCATTATTTCCTTCAAAATTCCCTTTAATGGTAACAAGGTTGTTTTTAAATAATAATTTTTTCAAATATTCTAGTTTTTTATTGTTTTAAATGGGTTTTGATAGAAAAAGTTTTTCAAAAATTGATTATGTTTAAAAAGTGTTTTAAATGATTTCAAAATATTTCTATATATGTTTTCAAGAATAATTTCTAATTGGAAGGTTTACAAATAATTTTCTAATTTAAAAAGAGTATTTAAAAAAGGAATAGATATTTTATCAATAAATATTTTAATTTATTATTAAAATATTCTTCTATATTTTTTCAATGTTTGTTTTAAGAAAATGATTTTGAAAATGATTTGGGTTTTAAAGAGTGTTTTTCAAAGAAGGATTATTTTACTTATCAAATTTCATGTGATATTTCAAATAATTCTTTATATAATATGAAATACTTTGATATAGTGTATTCCTTAATTGGTATTGGATCCAATTACGCCATTTTTATACTTTCTTTGAATGGTTTAGGTGTATGATGACAAGTTGTTTATGAAACCCTTTTCTCTTCCACGGGTTATAACTGAAGTTTCCAGTGAATTGTATTTGTTGTTAATTCTTGTTTGATGAGATATTATAAATGTGTTTATGGTTTTATGTCTGAAAATTTAAGAGATGGTTTTTATTTCTTAAAACAAGTGTCATTGGTTACTTGGGTTGACACATTGTTGATAAATAGTGTTTTTCAAAGGAAGATTATTTTCCATAAAAAAATTCCATGTGATATTTCAAAATGATTCTTTATATAACATGAAATACTTTGATATAGTTTATGATATAATGGTTATTGGATACAATTACACCATTCTTTTTCATTCTCTGAATGGTTTATGATTATGATGACAAGTTGTTTATGAAACCTGTTTCTCTTTCACTGGTTATACCTGATGTTTCCAGTGAATTTTATTTGTTGTAAATGAGTGTTTGATGAAATATTATAAATGATTTTAAGGTTTTATGTCTAATGATTGAAGAGATGGTTTTTATTTCTTAATACAAGTTTCATTGGTGATTTGGGTTGACACATTTTTTATAATAATAATTTGATGAAGTTGAAAATGCCATGCAAAGGTGATTTCATTTTCAGGAAGAGGTTTGGATAAGTTGGTTTTGGAAATTATTTAAAGAGAAGAATTATATTCTTTTTGGACGTTTTTAACTATTTTTTAATTATCCTATATTAAAAAATATTTCCACAATACTAATCATCTAGCCTTGGAGTAGCACTCACCACTGAGTGGGAGGCTGAGCTCGACCTAGCTGAGCCAACATTTGGCTAAGGAAGCACACATGGGGGAACATATAAGAATTCACATAGGAGTGTATATGGGAAATCTGTGGGAGCACCACCATGTAGGGTGACATAGTGGCATAAACTGGGCGTCGGAAATTCTTGTAGAAGAATACCTGTACAAAGTTGTGCCTGGGAGGAGGGAACAAAGTTAATTGTGATGTGGATTCCATGCCATGTATTATAAAGGGGTGTATAAATTCAGGCTGTTTCGATGTGGGATAAAAAAATATAATGAGGAATGAATAAGATCCATTGGATCAATCGATATGAAATGTCATAGATGTTGTATTACTCCAGTCGAGACATGGACCATGCAATCTATTTTAAAAAACACAGAAATTATTCAGTGCCATATGATCATACTTATAACCTCGTCTTCATCCTTGATCTCTCCCAAAGGGTACTTTGCACCGAGAGCATGAAGTGTTGTCGAGATTACTTCTTTTAATCCATCCGAGCTCCATTTGAGTATCGTTATGATCCTAAAATGATCGAAAAAATGTTTCAATGTAGTTTGCATAATCAAATGAGGATAAAAAATTTGTTTTAACATTGTGTAGAATATTTAGTTTTTTGTGATAATGTTTATTGATGTTGTAAAAAAAAGGAAATGAACGAGACTCGGTGATTCTAGAAGATTCTGAAGATTTTATCAACACCTACAAATACCAAGGTTGATCTCATTTTCATGTGTTTGTTTATCTCCCATATGAGAGGTGTGTTTTGAGAGAGAAATTGTTCTATGAGTGTCTTACTCTTGAAGGATCCCACACTTTTATTTTTTGGGTGAAGAATGAGTTATTCTGTGGGAAATCGATATGTGCTGCACACATTCAAGTAGCCTTGAAATAGATTGAGCTCAGTGTATCTTACTACTTATGTGAAGAAAAATATAATTCCATGACTTTTTTATATGTGTTTTGAACACTAAGATAGTTCGTGGTGAAATGAGGTCTACGTAAATATTTTTTGTGCAAAGAACATCTTTGAGATTCCATGTGACAATGTATACTTACACTGTTATTTTTGAAGAAGACCTTTCACACACTATAACTATACCCATTTGAGTTTTCTCATATTAAAGTGTTGCACATGATGTATGTGCATGAATAGTCTCAGTGTTGTGTGAAGGAATTAAAATATGTAGTGAGAGTTATGCATGTTGTACTTAAACATGATTTCAGAAAAGTTTGTGAAACAGGAAAAAGAGTATGGAAACATGATAGTGTGTATGTTCATGCATAAAATAAATAATTGAAGAAGATAATTGAGGAAATTCATTTATTCATTTAAGTATATATGACTCTACACATGTGATTATATTCTCATTTAAAGAAATAATAAGGGATAGTGCATTTTCTTAGGAAATATACAATTTAAAAGGTGATTGAATTCACCTGAAATAATGCATGCATAAAAAGATATATCTATGCATTTGTGTTTATGCATGAAGACTAAAAATGTGAAGGTGCAATGTAAATTTAATATTCAGTGTGCGGTGTTCTCAGACTGAAACCAAAATTGTATTATCATCATTATTTCAGAAAAATTCATGTGTCTGAGTTTTCAGTGGTGAGTGAGATCGGGTCTTCAACTAAAGAATGAAAATTTTTCCCAAGTAGATTTGTACAGAGTCAGTTGAATTGATATAGTGGTCAGAATTATCTATGCAATACCAGCAACAATACAAAGTTACATATAGTGTACATGACCCAATGTGATCCAGCAAGATCATGAAAGATGATAAAATTGATCATCCTATCTGTGTATCATATTTAAGAAGTTAGACCTTGTGATTGGGGATATAACCAGTTATTGAAGTGGATCAAGAAGGAGATTGGGGGTCTAACCAGTTGAGCGGTTGGGTGGTCTAACCAACTAAGGTAGAAGAGTTGAAATTGGGGGGGGGGGTATAACCAGAATCATCTAGAGGATCAATTACTGGGGTGTTTAACCAGTTTATTATTGAACCATTGTAATTAATAAAAAGATTATAGTAGATAATCCATGTTTGGGGGTCTAACCAACATGGCAAGGATGTAGTTCTAAGTACCAATCCTTGAAAAAATATTGTGTGTTGTGTTTCATTTACTTTCTTCATTTCTTTGCATAATCCACTCATCTTAACAGGTGATATAGGTTTGAATTAAAGGTGAAAAGGAATTTAGTAAAAATTGGGCACACATGATTCACCCCCTATCACTATGACTGCACAATCCTTGGACACTTAAATTGGTATCAGAGAATAGGATACCCTCTGTGGATCTAGAATACTTTCTATGAAATGGATATCTTGAATTCATTTAATAGACGAGGAGTTCCTACTTTTGATGGTGTGAACTATCACAGTTGGAGTAACAATATTTTTCCTTACCTTATATATTTTGTCCAGGATGTAAGAGATGCAATGAAAGTGGTTTTACCTCTAATTAATGAAGATTTTTATAATAATAAAGATGATAATAGAACCTTGAAATTTATTGAAAGGATCATAATGAAATTTTTATGTCTCTATCAAAAAATAATAACACAAAAGTGATGGGTCTTCAAACTGCTAAGGAAATCTGGGATAAACTGAGCAGTATCTATGAATGAAATTTTAAAGTCAGAGAATCCAAGTTGCAAATCTGGAGATGAAATTTTGAAGATATTAAAATGGTTGATTATGAAACTATTGATGGCTAATTTTCAAGAGTGAATGAAATTTTATGAAATATTAGTGGTTTTTGAGAGAAGTTGGATGATTATACTATAGTGTAATGGTTTATGAGAAATTTCCTAGATAGGTTTAACTCAAACATTTCTAAATTGGAAGAAAAATAAGATCTATTATTGGATAAACTTCATAATACTCTTATATATTATTAAATAATAAAAGTTACACTATTTATAAAAAATGAAATAGAGGAGATGGACTTTGAAGCCATGCTAAAAGGTAAAAAATAAATCAAAGATAAACTAGAATCAAGTGATTCTGAGGATTAAGATGCTGAATAGGATGTCAAGAAAATTGTTTCCTTTTTTGTACATATATTCTATGGAGGATGATGAAATGAAAATAGAAAACAATAACCAAAGTTCTGGAACTATCACAACATTTATCATTTTTCAGGGAACCGTTGAAAGAATAAGGACGATGCTTCTGAATCAGATGAAGAGGATAAGAAGTATCAGAAAAATAAGTGGAAGAAATATAAGAATAGGTTTACTTCCAAGAATTTAAATATGATGAGTGGATAAATATATGAATTTGCACCATCAAGTTGTGAGTTAGAATATATAAAATATTCTAAAAATCAATTTTTTTATGGGTAAGTTCAAGAAATCTAGAGACTCATTTGAAGGTGATGAAGGTGATGGAATAATTTAGTTGAAGGGATGTTAAAATACAATTTGGAAGATACTCTTATTTAAAATATGAAAATCAGGAACTAAAATAAAATTATGGAGAAATAAATTTATTAGATCTTATTTGAGAATAAATAAGGTTTTAAGAAAAAGAAGATTCATCTTAACAAGATAAGAGAAAATAAGAAGAATATTGTTGGGTTATAATGAAAGAGGAAAACTATTTGAAAGTAAGATCATGATAGGGAATAATTTTCATTTTTCGAATATAATAAAAAAAACATTTGAAATTAGATGAATTTGAAAATATGGTGAATGATATTGAAGAAATACTTGTTGAGAAATAGGAAGAATTATCTAATACACGATCCATCTATCTTATAGCACAAAGTGTGTTAAAGAAGATGAAATAAGACTTCACCAAAAGCTATTTATATTATGGGTGAATCTTCTAAAGTTGATGAGAATAAGGGTTCAGAGAAAAATGGTGTCACTAATAATGTTATTCTGAAATAAAAGAATAAATTTAAATGAGTCAAAATAACAAATGAGAAAACAATATACACAAAATAAGAGTGTACTAATTTATCCAAAATATTTCCTTCTAAGTAGAAACATCCATAATCAGTGAAAAAACAATAAATACAATCTTCAAAGTAAAATTTTTGTTAGTCTAGATGGTCAAGGTTTAGATTCTACTGTTGGTTTTGTGTAGTGTTTGGTCATAAATCTTATTCATGATGACATAAAATTTCAGTACCAAAAAGAATACATAAATCAATGTGGAAAAATTTTGAGTTGATGAGATCATATTATCAAAAATATCAACCATTGTTCAATATTTTATCTAAACTATCAATACTGAACTTAAATGAATGTTTGAGTGAAGTCTCTGAAAGATGTGGTCAATATGGTCACAAAGCTGAGAAATATAGAGTTTTTTATCTAGTGAGATTATTCATAATGAATATGAGATGAAAAATCAGATATTGAATAATGCTACAATCACTAGTGAGTTGTGTGAGAAGCTGAAACAACTTTAAAAAGATAAGAATATTATAATAGCAAAAGAAGAGATAATGGTGAGACATAAAGAATTTAAAGATGATGATAATTCATATATAAGACGTGACTTGGAAATAATGAAGTGTGAAAGATGTATAAAAATTGGTCATGACATAAATCATTTCATGACACCTCTAACATTTCATAAGATGAAAGAGATCTCTTCCAAATCATATTTTAAAATAAAAAAGGGAAAGATAAGGTTGAGAGGCAGCTCTTAGCATGAGTGTTATTTATAAAGAACAAATAAATTCCCCTTATCCCCTTTTATAAATAATTTTGTACAAACATTTAGGGAAGTGAAAGAGACCGTTATATACCTTGATGGGGATATTTGATTTCTTGATGCTGTAAAATTTTCAAAATTCATTGAAAATTATAATCATACTCATACTATTAATCTGAAATTTAAAGGGGATGCCAATTGTTTATTCACTAGAACTTTCTGATTTGTTTGTTGAGATGAGTTCATGGAATCTCTTAGAAATCTTGTTCAATCCTTCATAAGATTATGTTTTTGAATTTTTGTTTGATATTTCTATCATGATTATAATATTTTAATATCTTTGATTCATAGGTGACATCGCTCTTGTTTTCTACACCATGCTTTCCCATATAGACTTATATTTGATTAACTAAGAGATAATTTCTGTTATTAAGTGATATTTTCACTCTTTGAAAAATTGGAGTAGAATTAGTTTGATTCATGAAATCTTTAACTCAACTATGTATTCATTAAAAATAAGGGGGAGAAATATAAGTAAACACATTGATATTATTTGAGTATTGAAAAATATATAAAGGGGGAGATTGAAGTGTCCAATGAATTGTATTTGTTTTCAATGAGTGTTTGATGGAGATTTTAAATGTGTTTAAGGTTCTATGTCTGATGATTGTAGATTTGGGTTGTATTAGTAAAAATAAGTGTCAATGGTGATTTGGGTTGAATTTTTTTTTATAAAAATATTTTTAAGAATTTGAAGATTCTATGAAAAGGTGATTTAATTTGCATGAATATTTTTGGTTAAGTTGGTTCTGGAATTTATTTGAAGATAGGAATTATATTCTATTTGGAATTTTTCTCAGTATTTATGAATGATCCTCTATTAAAAAATATTTCCACAATACTAGCCATCCAGCCAGGGAGCATCACTCACCACTAAGTGGGAGGCTGATCTCCACCCAACTAGCCAACATTTTTTCAAGGGAGTGCACATGGGGGTACACATGAGCATGCCCATATAAGTGTATATGGGAGAGACGAGGGAGTGTAGCCATTTGGGGCGGCACGACAGCATAGATTGGAGCAGAGCGCACCAAAAGGAGAACACCAGTACAGAGTGGTGAAGGGGAGGAGGGAAGACAGGTAATTGAGTTATGGATTCTGTGCTTAGTATTATAAATAAGTTAAGAAATGTGGGATGTTTTAATGTGCGATAAAAAGTTTTAATGCGGAATGAATAAGAGTCGTTGGATAAACTGATCTAAAATGTCATAGGCGTTCTATTGATTTAGTTGAGACATAGACCGTGCAATCAATTTCAAAAAACACAGAGAGGTTATAGGGTCATCCGATCATCCATGTAGCCTCATCTTTAACCTTGAGCTCACTGCAAGGGTACTATGCACTAAGAGCATCAAGTGATGTCAACAATACTTCTTCTAAGCTATCTGAGTTCCATTTGAGTATCCATATGATCCTAAAATGATTGAAACAATTGTGAAAAATTGTTTTTCATAATCAAATTTGGATCAAAACATCCTTTTAACATTGTGAAGAAGATTTATGTTTTTGTGATGATGTTTATTGATGTCTCGGAACAAAGGCAGTGAATTATCCTCAGTGATTCTAGATGATTCTAATGTTTTTCACAATGCCTACAAATACTGAGGTTGAGATCATTTATAAGTGTTCATTAATATCACATCTGAGAGTTCTTTTTTGAGAGATAATTTATTTTGTGAGTGTCTCATCCACAAAGGATCCCTCTCTATAACTGTTTTCATGAAGAATAATTTATTCCATGGGTGATCGACAAGTGATTCACACACTTGAGTAACCTCATGATAGATTGAGTTTCGCATAGCTCACTACTTGAGTGAATAAAAATAAAAGTCCATGACTATTTGATTTTTGTTTTTAAAACATAGATAGATCATAATGAAATGAGGTCTGCATAACTATTGTTTTTGCACAAAACATCATTAAGATTCCATGTGACAGTGTATACTTATGCTGCTATTTTTGAAGGAGACGTTGTGCACACTATAACTATACCCATTTGAGTTTTCACATAAAAAGGTGTATCACATGTTATGTGTGAAAAAATAGTCTCAATGTTGTGCGAAGGAATACAAATATACAGTGAGAGTTATGAATGTTGTACTTAAACATGATTTGAGAAAAGTTTGTGCAAGTGGAAAAGGAGTATGAAAAATTGATAGTGTGTATGTTCATGCATAAAATCTATAAGTGAAGAAGAGAACTGAGGTAATTCATGTGTGAATGCCTGTGTATACGACTATACACATGTGATTATATAATCATTTGAAAAAAAAGAATATTATATTTTATTAGTAAATATATAATTTAAATGGTGATTGAAATCAAATGAAATAATTCATGCATAAAGAGATACATTCGTGCATTTATGTTTATGCATGAAGACTGAAAAAGTGCACGTGAAATCAAGATTTAATATTCAGTGTACAGTGTTCTGATACTGAAGCTAGAAAAATATTATCATTAGTATTTTATAATAATTTATGTGTCCATGTTTTCATTGGTGAATGAGGTCGGGTCTTCTATTGAAGAAAGATTTTTTCCCAAGAAATTTTGTACTGAGTCAGCTAATTTGATACAGTGATTAGGATTATCTAATCAAGACCAACATCAGTGAAAAGGTACTTGTAGTATACACAATCCATTGTGATCTAGAAAGTATGTAAAGGAAGATCAATCCAATCATCCTATTTTTGGATTAGATTGAAGAAGTTGGAGCTTGTGACTGGGGGGGTATAACCAGTTGCTGAAGAGGCTCGAGAAAGAGACTATGGGGTAACCAGTCAAACAGTTGGGGGATCTAACCAACCGAGGTAGAAGAGTTGGATTTCTAGGGAGTATAAACATAATCAAATGGAGGATCGATTACTAGGGTGTATAACCAATTGTTTCCTGAACCATTGTAATTAATTAAAATATTATAGTGGATAATCCATGTTAGGGGTCTAACCAACACATCAAGGATGTAGGTCTTAGTATTTAACCTTGTAAAAATATAATTTTTTGTGTTTAATTTACTTTATTAATTGCATACATGATCCACTCATCTTAAAAGGTGATAGTGTTTTTAATTAAAGGTGAAAAAAATTAGTAAAAATTGGTCACACCTGATTCACCCCCTACTTAGCATGACTGCCCTATATGTGGACACTTCAATACCATGATGAAACCCACTTATTTTCAGTGATTATTATATGATGAATTTATTATGAAACCCCTATATTTTCCCTAGGTTATGATATTGTGAAATATTTATAATACCTATTTCATTCCATGGGTTATGATATGATGTTTATAAAACCCATCTCTTTTTATGGTTCATGATATGATGAGTGTTTTATTATCTTGTGGAAAACGTATGTATGATTTCATTATGTGATGTGTAAGACCTATATCTCCCTATAATTCATTGGGTAATTGTAAAATTTCTATGAGCTCAAATGGTACATGGGAATTCATCCCAAGCCTATAACAATTGGATATATGGGAGGGCATCCCAAGCCCGTAACAAGAGGGTGTCTAAGAGGGCATCCCAAGCCTGTAACAAGAGAGGGTGGGAATCCCAAGACCGTAAAAATAGGGTACATGTGAGGGAATACCAAGACCATGATAATAGGGCACACAATAGGGCATCCCAATCTAGTAACAAGGGGGTACACAGGAGGGAATCCCAAGCCTGAAACAAGATGGTACATGGAAGTTCATCCAAATACCAAAGAAGGTACATAAGTGATTATAAAAAACCTAACATGTTATGGGGGTCTTGGTAGGTAATATTTATATAGTATTTTCTATAATTATATGTATTAAACAACTCTATGTCTTATTAATATGTTATTCTCTCATGTATTATTCTCTGGATTCCCTTATGATTCATGTCTTATGAAGTTATGATCTTTATTCCATGATTCCTGATTATGATCTTTGATACGTAGTGTATGATCATCTATTGTTTTTATCATGTTATCATAACCTTATGACCATGTTATGATTATATATCTAACTTTTCATACTTACTGAGCATATGATATTACCCCTTTCTTGTATTTCTTTTCCCTATGTAATGAAGAAAGGTTTTATATTGGATTACTAAGGGGGAAGATCTTAAAGAAAGATATTTGAGATATTTAACCAAGATAGAAGATTATGTTTCCATTTTTTCAAATGTACTAAATAATTAAGGTCCTCGAGCATGTAATTTTTTAATGTGCTGAATATTCATCTAAAATGATAGAATATCAATGTATGTTAGGTCTAAGTCGTTATAGTTGGTATCAATGGAATGTTTTAGTCAAACTTTGGAAATTAGTATGAGAAAACATTAGTGAGACCCCTTGGGATATTTCTCGGGATATTTCTAGGGATGTCTCTAAGGATAATCATAAGGTGTAATATATTTTTATGAAGTCACCATAACTTATACATCCTATCATATATTTTTCATGATTATGTGGTTTCATCAATGATAAGTGTTTTTCACACAATGTTTTCTATTTTTATTCAATGATGGGAAATACAAGGAATGGGGTTAACATTTAATGTGATGAAAAACATGCTATTGTGCAGTAAAATGGGATAATCATTAGAGTGAAGGATGTTATGATCATTCTTAATCAGTTTTCATGGAACATGATTAACATTTTTTACCTTGATCAACTCTCAGAAAATCCATGCTAGATAAGGAAATATTTTTTGATTTTTCATGTAATGGATACCATGTAAGTAAGAAGATTGGGTTTAATTTATGTCAATAATGTATAAAGAAGCAACCAATTGAATGTCTCAGAGGAATAAGAAGATGTTTTGACCATGGAAAAGAAGGGCACAAAGAAAGTAACTATAAAGGGAAAAGGTAAAGTTCAGCAAATGCAATGGATGATAATAATGGCATACCTAAGGTATCATATATGGTTGAATGATTTAAATGTGAAATGAATGGGCATTATGCAAATTGATTTACTAAGTGGTAAGATCATGAAGAGAATCATATAGGTTGTATGAGTAATGTTTATATTATTGATGATGATGAGACTATAGGTGAAATATGAAAGGAAAGAGTCATTAAGTAATAGGATGAGGTATCTTAGTTAATGGATTAAGGATGAAGTGGAATAGTCAAGTTGTTTATGTATTTGGATTCAAGAATTATGTTATATGAATTTTGAAATATTAAGGATTGATCTATTTATTTTTTTCGCTAAGAATTTACAAGAATATATTGAGTGGTTATGATATAGTAGAAAATTGATTTAATTGAAATGTGATATTCATTGAAAACATATGATTATAGGAAAGATAACACCTAATATGTTTCTGATGTAAAGATATCGATTTTTGGATAATTTTTTTAAAGTTTTTAGCATTTTGGATTTAAGTAATATATCCAATAATACTTGGAATAAGGACAAATGCATGTTTTAAATAAGGATTTATGGTTATTCAGGTTATTACTGTTATTTAAGATAATAAAATATAAAGGTATTCAAATGTTTGTAATGTGAAAAATAAGAGAAACATTACAATATATGGGAGATCAATGTTAAAATGATTTTGAGAAATTTAGTGACCATATTTCTAATGTTTTTGACTTTATTCTTTCAGAAGGTTTATAAGGTAAACCATTTATGAAATAGTTTATGTAAAATTTTGGATGAGGTTTTAGATATTAAATTATTATCTCACCATATGAGAATTTCTACATATTGACAACTTTTTCTAATAATTTTTCATGTTAAAGTTATATGGAATGACTTATCATTGTATTTATGGATCTCATTATCTGTTAATGCTTCAGGAAGGAAAAATTCACCTTCATTTCATGGAATAATAGATGAATTATAAATTGATAAAGGAACAAAAAGGGTGAGATTGTTCTGAAATCAAGTAATTATATCTTCTCATGAATATTATTAAAATTTAGGAAATGGGTGTTTAAATAAAAAAATTCCTATTATCATCATTCTTGATTATATAAATGAACATTTTCAAGACTAATTTTTTATGGCTTTGTAATAATTAACATTCTCCCACCCAAGTTCTCTAGAACTATCTATAAGAACATGATAGTTATATTTCTATTTCATATCCATGTTTTCACTTGACACTAATGTTCTCTAATTTTGAAACATAGTTATGATTTACTTTGGGTAACCTTTATGTTATCTACTTCCCTTTTTAAAGGATATTTTAGTATTCATTTTTACCATTTGGATTTCAATGAAAGGAACATTCAAGTATTATACCTTTGATAAACCAAAAAAAAATTCAAGGGAAAAATCATTTTAAGCGGGGAAGAATGTAACACACTGATATTTTGTGAAATATATATTTAAAATTATTTTAATTTTTTAGATATCCTTCATTTCACACAACACTTAGTATAGTTTGTGTTATATAAAATTACTAAATTTTTCATGTGTACAAGAAACACCAAGATAATCTTTCACTACCTACAACAATAGATTAGCATTCTATATACACAATACCTAGTATTTCTTGTGCTACAAACAATGCCAAGTTCCTTTGAAAACTTTTATGACAAGTAAGAACTAGTTTTACCAAACTAAGTTTTATTATTAATATTATTATTAAAATATTATTATAGTTGTAACCTAGCCATTTGAATGGTGGTCATAAATAAGATTAAATAAAATTTTGAAAATTTTGTTTACACATGTATATAATAATAATTATTTGGTGACCAATTAACTAGAAATGATAATAAAACCCTTTTTAAAGAGCAGCAAATCATTTCCTAGAAAACTATATTTAATAAAAATGAAACACGTTTTACTACAATAAAATATTTAAACTAGTTTTGATAAATAATTTTAATTATATTTATATATATTATTCAATCAAATATTTATCATTCATATCATGTGTTTTTTATATAATAGATAATAATCAAACCAATTTTATGCCTAAAGATATGCTTTTTTCTAAATGGAAATTTTACCGCCATTTAATAGAGTGTATATTTTAAATTAAATATATGAAACTTTTGCAGATTATATTTTATAAATTAAACATAATTATATAAATTGGAACTTCAAAATTATCTTTGGGTGAATGTTTGGTATTTTCTGAGAAGTTTCATTTTTGAATAAATAATGAAAATCATGAATTTTAATTAAAACATTATTTTTTACACTAATTTATCTCTATAAAAAAAAATTATTTTAAATTGTTTTTAAAGTATTTTTATATAAATTATACATATATTAATAAAATCTATGTCATTGGAATCAATTTCACATTGAAATTGGATATAAAAACATTTTAAACTTTGGAACATCTTCACTTTAAAAACTCCTTGTCTTATCCCTTCTACAAGATTAATTTTAAATTACTTTCATCTAGTTGAGAGTTTATAATTTGAAAAAAAATATTCAATATTTTTATTAATAATTATTTATAATTTATTTTAAGATAAACATCTTTTTTGATAAAAAAATATTATAGAAATCAATTAAAATTAATTACAGTGATAAGGTAAAACGAGTTTACGTAGTGTCTAAAAATTAACTTAAGGGTCCAAATGGACTAAAAAATGTACAAAATTTATTTTATATTAATATATATACCATATGAGATCTTATCTAGAAAATTTACTACTATTGGAAGCACATTATTTAAGGTATACCTCTCAATAGTTTTTACCTTTTTGTATTTACAAGAATGACACTCCTCCTCCTCTATAAAATGGAACTCACCACCCCTCAATTATCACACCTCTCAAGACATTTGGGTAGTCCAAAACCTGAAAATATAAGATCATAAATTACCTCAATTAATCATATAGTACTATCATTTTGCATAAAGTCAACCAAGGATACCCTTTGGTGAAAACCAAAAGGAGTTACCCAGAGAAGAGGTAATATCCTAAAACGATCACTATTGTTTTATTTCTTTCCCCACATACTCAATTATTCTTATTAAATTATTCTATAATATCCTCATAATCAACAATATAATTTTATTTATTTATTTTATGGGTATTAACCACACTCAAACACACTTCTATCAAATGGGATATGCAATCTTCGTTCATGTGTATGGAAGACTACCACCTCGCGAGCCGATGTCATTCGATCATTCATTACCACATTTAAAGGTTAGTAATAATGATGGAATTACTATTTTTATATGATATATATGATATTTATGATGTTATTATCTTTCTTTATTTATTATATAACACATATCATCATGGTTTCCATTTTTTGGGAATACGATAACTTTATTTGTGGACGTGTGGACTACCACCTCCAAAAAGTAATGTGATTCATTCAAACATTAAATGGAATGTATTTTAAATGGGTTTAGTAAAATTATATGATATATATTAAATAATAATTATACTATAATTATACAAAGACACACATATTTCATTTACTTTCTTTCTTTCAATTCGAAAAGAAATCAGAAACAGAATTCATGCGTACGTACGCCCTACCATCTTCATGAATGGTGTATTCAATTTCATATTTATATATTATATATTATTATAAATAATTATATAATGATTATATATGATAATTATATCAGGTTTTATGTTTTTTAAATAAGTATATCATGCATATGTAATAGGATCAATGACAACAAGTCAAAACATATACAAAAAATAAAGTTATTATTACCAGAAACGTATCTTTAACCTGAAATTGTTAATAAATCGGTAATATAAAGTCATAATAAAATCATATGTTGTTATATATATTATAATATATTTATTTTTTATATGTATAATAAACTTATATTTACTATAATGGATGTTTGAACATGTATGAACAAAGTCAATACTTAAGGTAGGGGGTTTCCCATCTCACTTTTATTTCTCTCAGATATACGATATATTCACCATTTATTCTTGTTGTGTGGTATATATAATTCCATATAAACTGTTATATAATGAATTTATATTATATAATTATAATACAAGTTTAAATTGATGTTATTATTTCTCAGATATGATTATTCAAAAGTTACTCAATTAGTAAGGGTATTTCTAGTCTCACATTTATTCCATCGAGGTTAATGACATATTCACCACATGTTTTATTAGTGAGGTGTATATAATACCCATTAAATTATTATATTATTATTATATTGAAATTTATGGGTATTTATATACCAATTATTTTCTTTCTTTTAATGGGTTTACAATTCAAAAGTTACCAAGTTATTAAAGTATTTTTTTCTTAATTTTCATTCTTTGTGACACATGTTATGTCACAAACCTATATTATTTTACAAGGTGTATATACTGACCCTTTGAAATTTTATATCATTATTATCCTTATTTTAATGATATTTTATTCTTTATATAGTGTTATTAATTCATGGGAATTATTATTCCAAGTTACCAAAGTGGTAAGAGTTTATTTCAACAATATGAATGTTTATCGGGATTGTTTATGAATATGCTTCCATTGATAAAATATTGTGATCCATATCTCATGAAATATAATGAATTTCATTCTCCTATGGTTATTCATGGTATCTCCATGTTATATAACCATTTTCTAATTCTTTTTTGATAACATTTAATTTTTTAAATAAAATTTGACTTTATTGCTCTTTCGGTCAGAAATCTATTTCCCCCCAAAACCATGTCTTCTAAAAATGATTTCAAAATTTTTTTACTATTATTTTCTAAAATAATTATTTTACCATGTTTTTAATTTTTAATAAAATTTTTTAAATGGAATCTTCTTATCATCAAGGCAGTTCTCTAAACATTTTATGGTTCAAAAGGAATGTTTGACATGTAAGGATTTACCCACTATCATAACCATCATTTCCATGAAGTTTACTTTAAAATTTTACATGGTTATTTTTAAATAAAATATTTTCCCGAATATTCTGGATTTTTTATGTATTAATTTTTTTTAAATAAACTGTTTTCAAAAAAGTTTTATGTCTAAATTGTTTTTTAATAGATTACTAAAACTACATTTATATATTTTCAATGTTATTTTAAAATAAGATGAGTTACAAAAAAAATTACGATTTACATGTTTTTTAAAGACATTAGAATTAATTTATTCTAAAGAAATGTTTTAAACTATTTTTAAAATATTAATTTATAAGTTTTTCTAATTTTTTTATAAAGAAAATGATTTTGAAAAGGATTCATGTTTTTATGGGTGATTTTCAAAGAAAGATTATTTTCATTAAAAATGTTCCATTGATATTTTAAAATACTTATAATAAGATGAAATAATTTTATATAGTTTATTATTTTATAGAGATAGGATCCAAGGATGCCATTCTTATTCAATCATTGAATGGTCTATGTTTATGATGAAAAGTTTTTTTTATGAAACTAGTTTCTCTCAAATAGGTTATACCATGATGAAACCCACTTCCTTTCATGGGTTATGCTATGATGAATAGATTATGAAACCTGTCACTTTTCCCCAGGTTATGATATTATAAAAGATTTATAATACCCATTTAATATCATGGATTATTATTTGATGTATATAAAACTTGTATATTTTTTATGGGTCATGGTATCATATGTGTTCTATTATCTTCTAGAGCACGTATAAATGATTTCATTATATGATTGGTGGGAAATATAACTCTCTCTAATTCATTGGGTAATGGTAAATGTTTTATGATGTCACGACCTGTCCCCCGGGGCCTGTGTCATTACTACCACAAGCCCGTCTTCCAAAGGCCAGGGGTTGGTGACTAGCACCAAAGGCATAATTCCATAAAATGGAGAAGGCATTGCCTTTATAACATATAAACACACACAGTAGATAAGATCACGAGGAAAATGAATAACCGACAAGTGATTACAGGAAGTAAAAAGGGGCCAGAATACAAGCCCAACTAGAAAGTACAAGAAACTAAAGGTACAAGTACAACTGAAAAATAGGAAAAGCAGACATTGAGTCATCCTATGAGGTTCCTACCAGAAGGATTGGTAAAGATCGGCTCCTTATCACTCCATGTCTATCTGTCTCCTTCGTGTACCGTCACGCCATAAGGTCCACCTCCGGGTACCGTCCAGTCCTGGTACTCTCAGCCTCGGTCAGCGCTGACCATCGTCTGCATCCAATACAACGAGGTGCGTGCATAGCCCGTATAGGGGTGAGTATAAAGATACTCATTAGGGAACCTAATAACCTCAAAGTCTCACAAAAATGCTACAAGTATAAACCACAAAGAATGAAATCAACATAAAACCCCACTTAGGTATATGCCCATACATATACCAAAGTTATCTAGTAATCCATCTCAATCCTAAGGTAAGCACATAAGTTACTAACTCAGCTCACACAGGTATACAACTCTAGTAGAGTGATATAGATGATTAGATGTAGCCACTAAATCAACCATTTTGTCGAACCCATGTAGGATCCAGGACCAGTAGTCAAAACTGTCAAACCCACACAGGATCTAGGAACAGTAGTTTGTGCTGTCGAACCCACATGGGATCTAGGAATAGTAGTACAAGTTGTCGAACCCACACAGGATCTAGGAATATTCTTCAGAGCTATCTAACCCACACAGGATCTAGGAAGAGTAGTCAGATCTGTCGAACCCACACAGGATCTAGGAATAGTCATCAGATAGCAGCCATCCACAGGGTTCCGCACAAAGCACACTTGATTCTGGGAGGGTCCGCTCCTCAAGCCAGGTGTCTCAAAGGTCCACCACATCATAGGGGTAAAAGAAAAACAATACGTGTCCAAGACACAAGGGGTGAGATGACCAAGACATTTTCCAAAAAGTGCACAGTGTGTTGGAAAGAGGCACATGCCGTGTCTTCGGACCACGGGTACTACCCGTGTACAACGACACGTGTCTTAAGGCCGGTTTTATAGAAAATTAAGTATATGGTGTGTGTTATGGTTACACTTTGTGTCCATGAAACTTGGGTCAGCTCCATGTATGCTGTACATGTGCCCGTACACATCCTCAACCCATGCTTTGCCAACCCGTGTAACTGGTACATGGGGTAGCTTGTGACATTGGCCCTTCCAGCCCGTGTGGTGGAGTAAATTCCCGTGTACTCCACACTGTGTTCATCTATCCCCGGGATACACGCCATGTCTGGAATAGCCGCCTCTTCCAAGATGCATAGAGAGTACACACTGTATATCTAGGCCGTGTAATTCTTCCCATGTCTGTGTATTTCTCAGAATACAGGCCGAGTCTCGCATAGCTGCCTCTTCTAAGATGGGTATAGAGTACTCTCCATGTCGCTAGGCCATGTAATTCTTCCTGTGTCCATGTATTTCTCAGAATACACGCTGATTCTTGCATATCTGCCTCTGCCAAGCTACATAGAGAGTACACGACGTGTGACTGGGGTCACACGCTATGTGATATGTGTCTGACACCCAAAACCCCAACCACAGTACACCCTTACTATATGGAGTGTTCTTCATAAGTACATGACATGTATTCTAGAATTTTCCAGAAATCACACTTATCACCAGTGTGCCTCTTGTGATGTATGTTCTTCGTTCTGACAATCCGATCGCCATGAAGTTGCAGACTCTAGGTCATCCCGACGTTCCGAAGTCATTACCGGTGTTTTCGGGCCTCCAATATGCTCTGAAAACATGTTTTGATTCACCTGCTTGATGAACGGTTGAAGAATGGTATTCCCGATCTAGATCGATCCGTCGGCCACTATCGTTGCTGCACCACCTCTAGGTCGTTGTGTTGTTGGGTCTTCAATTTTGGATCACTGCATCGCACAATGAATCTGTAACGATCTATTGTTCATCAACCATGAAGAACGCGAAGAAAACACCACAAGAAGTACATCAGAGGAATCAGTCCTTGTTAGTTTGGCCTGGTCCCTCTGCATTAGTTTTATAGCAAGCATTTTAAGTGGAATAAAACAAATTATGAGGCACAAGAATAACTTTGATCAAATAAAACACACCCCAACCTTTGTTCGTTGCTCTATGATGAAGTCACAGAAAGAAGACGGAAGAGATCGTCGTTCGTCAGGTCTGCCACACACTTCCAATCCCAAGCATTCATGTTTGATGTGGAAGAAGTTCCATGTCGGTAAGAGTCTAGGAATGAATATTGAAGAATATCATTTTCATCATTCTTCGTTGGATGAATGTGTTCTTCATTCTTCGTTTGTGAGAGCTTTTCTCTCTTCTCCCAATAATCCTCTACTCAAAACACCCTCATGAAATGTTGTGCCAAATAATAGATTATAATCTCAATTATTTCATTGGAAAGAATTAAAATGGGTTAATTAATTAGGTTAGCTTCAATTAATTAATCAATAGGTTTGAAATGTAAAGGATTTGGCACCATAAATGCTTGTGTGTTGGCTCCATTAAGATGGAGGGGTGGTGGCACCAATAAGTGGGGAGCTCAAGAGGTTTCTCCCCACTTAATGAGGAGTTCAAGAGGTTTTAACCTCAGGTGGTCCCTGCCATATTAAACATGAAGAGGAGGTTAGGTTTGGGTGGGCCCCACTAGCATAACCTCTCATGGAAGGTTAAGGTGTGGTGGTCCCCACCTCCAACTTCCACAAAGAGGCTTCAACCAACCAAAATAATAATAAAGATACAACTTTATTTTTATTTAATTCATTCATTAAAAACCCAAAAACTATCTTTTATTTCCGACCATCTGTTGTCGAGGTGAATGTCTTCTTAAGAGAATATCAGCACAGCGAGTTCAACGATGCCCTCAGATTTCAATTCCAAGCACCAGTTCAAAAGTTATAAAAACCCTATCATATGTTTACTAAATGTACCCGAACAAAACATCAGAAATTGATTCCGGCACACTGGGCCTTGAAATCACATGCCCTCAGTTTTCACAAACTCGTAAAATTACCATGTATTTAAGAATAAAAAAATTCCATGAAAATTTTAGGTCTTTTCATTCTCCCCACCTAAGATCTCTACGTACCCGTAAGCTACAATTCAAACTAAGGAAACAAGTGGGGGTACTGAGTACGCATCTGAGCCTCCTACTCCCATGTGCTCTCATGGAGGTTCCTATGCTGCTAGAGAACACGCACTAGATGTATCAACCATCCACATAATACCCACTCATATCGATCCTCAATATCCACTAGAACCTCCGTAAAAGTCTCCCCATCGTTGACATCCAACTTTCCATGGTCTATGATGTGATTAAGATCATGCACATATCTCCTTGGCTGGGATATGTGAAAAATTCCATGCAACCGGTGCAACTGAGGGGAAAGTGTCAGGCGGTAAGCCACCTCACCTACTCTACTGAGGAACTGGAATAGTCCAATGAATCTTGGAGATAACATTCCTCCTTGGCCAAATCTTCATAGTCCTTGTCAAGGTGAGACCTTTCAAAAGACGTGGTCGCCATCCTCAAACTTCAGAGGCCTCCGTATCCTGTCAGCATAAGACTTCTGCCTGCTCTGTGCAGTCTTCATATGCTCCAGGATGATTTGAACCTTCTCTGTTATAGCTCATACCATCTTTGGTCCCACTAGTGCTAACTAACTAGGGTCATTCCAACACAAGGGTGATTTGCAAGGTCACCCATATAACGCCTCAAAAGGTGCCATCCCAATGGTGGAGTGATAACTGTTGTTGTATGCAAACTCCACCAAAGGTAAGTGGTCCTCCCAAATATGACTGAAGTCAATGACACAAGCACGAAGCATGTCCTTGAGGGTCTAAATTGTCTACTAAGTCTGGCCATCCATTTGAGGAAGGAAGGAGGTTCTTAGATGAATCGGCATCCCGAAAGCCTCCTCCAACCCCTTCCATTGCCGGGAAGTAAAACGTGAGTCACGAACAGAGACAGTAGAAGAAGGTAATCCATGTAGCCTCCCAATCTTCTACAGGTATAGGTGTCCGAAACACTCTAATAAACCCTGCTCTCTGATCAGTAGGAAGTGGGATGACTTGGTGAGTCAGTCAACGATCACTCAAATAGAGTCGTGACCCCTGGATGTACATGGAAGTCCTATCACGAAGTCCATGGATATCACATCCCAGTTCCACTCTGGGACCTCTAAAGGATGAACCAGGCCTGCTGGTACCTATTGTTCTGCCTTCACTTACTGACAAGTGAGGAATTGAGAGACAAACTCTGCAACTGCCTTCTTCATCCCCGATGACCAGTGCTGTCGCTGGAGATCCTAGTACATCTTCGCCACTCCTAGATGTACCGCAATAGGGGATGTGTGGAACTCCCTCAACACTTCCTCCTAAAGTGACACTGGCACCATAGTAAGTCCTCTTAAGAGGATGACGTGCTCCCCACATTCATAAAGTCCATCAGGTGCATGCTCTGTGGATATTTGAGCACGTCGTGTCTCACAGTCAGCGTCCCCACACTACGCCTCCCTGACTCGCTGGAGGAGTGGGGTGTGACTATGAGAGACTATAGGAAAGATGCTCCATCTCTATCCACAAAATATATCTACAAAGTGTCTAGTTTCTCTGTCACTTTGCCTAATAGTTTTATACCAGACCTCTAGCAGAGTGCATCTACAATAATTTTCCCCTTCCTAGGAGTATATACTATCTTGAAGTCATAGTCCTGGAGGAACTCATGCTAATTTCGTTGTCTCTGGTTCATGTCCTTCTAAGAGAAGATATAGCTGAGACTCTTGTGATTAGAGTACATGGTAAAATGCTCTCCCATTAGATAGTGTCACCACATCTTCAAGGCGAATACCACTACTGCTAACTCAATGTCATGGGTAGCATAGTTCTGCTCGTGTTGTCTCAGCTATCGAGAACCATGTGCGATCACTGCTCTCTCCTACATCAAGACACACCAGTGTCTGGTCCCTAAAGCGTCGTAGTAGACTACATACCCTATGACTTCATCTAGAAGCCTCAAGATGGGGGCACTAGTCAGCCTCTGCCTCTGCTCCTGAAATATCTTCTGGTATCTCTCTGACCACATGAATGGTTGAACCTTCTTCGTTAAGGATGATAGTGGTGCTGCAACTTCGGAGAAGTCTGGAACGAATGTCTGGCAGTAAACAGCCAAACTCAGGAAACTCTGTACTTCCCTCACACTCATGGGTGGCTCCAAAGAGAGTACCACCTCAATCTTCACTGGATCCACTGCAACTCCAGCCTCTGAGATGACATGTCTCAAAAAGTGAACCTCTCGGATCCAAAACTGGCACTTCAAGAGATTACCATAAATTCGGTGCTCTCAGAGGGTGTCTAGTACTACCTGTAAATGATAGGCATGCTCCTCCTACGTAGTTGAGTATATCATAATTTCATCGATGAAGACTGACAAATCGATCAAGGTATGGATGGAAAATCTTGTTCATGAGTCCCAAGAACACTCCTGGAGCGTTGGATATGCCAAAAGGCATAACCAAGAACTCGTAATGGCCATACCGACAATTGAAGGCCGTCTTCTGCACATCCTTGTCTCAAACTCTGAGCTGGTGATAGACTGATCTGAGGTATATCTTCAAGAACCAACATGATCCCTTCAGCTGATCAAAGAGTTTGTCAATCCTCGGGAGTGAGTACTTGTTATTCACGGTCACTTGGTAAAGGCGACAGTAGTCGACACAAATCCTCAAGCTCCCATATGACTTCTTGGTGAATAGAATCGGGGCTACCCAGGGAGAAACAATGGACCAGATGAATCCCTTCCCCTGCAAGTCCTCTAGCTGTACTCGCATCTCGCGAATCTCTATGGGAGCCATCTGAAACACTGGTGTAGATATCAGTGTCGTCCCGGGGTACATGTCAGTGTAGAAGTCCACCTTTCTACGAGGGGGTATATTTTGGACATCATCAGGAAAAACATCCGTGTACTGGTACACCACTACAGGATAAGTCAGACTCTGCACATCAGTTGCTCTGAGGGTAAGGCAGGCCAACTGATGGGTGATCGGCTGAACCCTCCTCCGAGTAATTTTGTCATGTGCTGCAAAGGCTCCCTTCTTTCCGGTGAAGGTAAACCTGGTCCCATCCATGCAGACACACCACACTTTGCGCATAATTTAGTCAATCTGAGCATGGACTGTAGATAACCATTCCATACACAAGATAACATCGTAAGGCCTCCACGCCACTACTAGGAGATCCCAACAGAAGCTCTTTCCTCCTAGAGTAATCTAACATTGCTGGCACTAGTGTGTAATTGTCGAATCTACTCCTGTAAGAGTCTCTAGCCATAAACATCGAGCCAATGCCTCTGTCAGAATCTCTGAGCTCCAAAAAAGGGAGGTAGCAATGAAAGAATGAATGAAACATGTGTCTATACGAACTTCAGATAAGGTGGAGTAGACATAGACTGTATATAAAATCATCTTTGTAGTTCCCTGATTGTATGCCTCAGCTTCTTGGAGCTGAGCTCTCACCTATCAACCGGCTCCCTGTTTGTTGGGGTGGACCTCCTTGTAGTGGCGGTTGTAACATCTCAAAATGTTGTCCACCTCCAGGTGCATGGACAGCTCCTCTTCCACGTCCTCCTGCACCCTAAAGATCTCCTCGATCGAACTTATGCCTCTACCTGGGAGGTCCCTCAACTATCTGATGATCATCTGAATGATGAGTCAGACAGTCACGAGCCATGTGACCCTGCCAGCCGCATGTGAAACACTGCCTGTTCCTCATATGACTGGATCTGTCTCGTGTGCCATGCACAACCGAACCTGAGTCCTGAGGTCGTCCACCGAATAGTATGGTCCGCTTGGATCTCTGTGACATCTATCTACTGCCAGCTGTAGAAGACTCTGCTACGTGTTTCCCAGTGGCAGGTCTTGCAGCTAGTGACTACATAGCAAGGAAACATTCCAATAAGAGGTCTCGCTCCAACACTCCTTCCTGCTTTGGGATACTGAGTGAGATCATCAAAGCTCTGATCTCTCTCCTGAGCCCATACTCGATGGTTCGGGCCCTATAGAATGGGTCTCGCACCATATCTGTGGAGTAGCATGATAGGTCGGTGAACCTCGCTGAGTATTATGCCACCATCATTCTACCCTACTATAGATGAAGTAGATCCTATATCCCTACTATACGTAGGGTTTCTGGGACAAACTCCACCTGAAACAGGCTCTCGAAGTCTTCCTAGAGAAGTGTCACCTCATCATGCATCTGGAACATCAGGCTCCACCATCTTCCTACTTCTGCCTGAAGGAGACTCGTGACAGGTTTCACCATAAGGTCTAATAGTGTCCCTACTGGTTGAAAAACTCTCAACACAACCTCCATCCAATCCCCAGTCTCCTTTGGGTCTGTGTCTCCCTTGAACCTGGGTGGCCTCTGGCGCAGGAACTCGTGCAACACACTCAAGAAGTACACACCTTCTGCTTCTGGGACTGGTGGCATCGGTGGCCCAACGTGTAGTGGTACCGCTGGTGCTTCCACTGTGATAGGGCCCTACACCGAGGCCTCGTCGCTCAGTGGGCAGCCATCTCGTACAACTCTCGGAACCCTAGCTGGTTGTCTGCGTGGGGAAATCCGATAATGAAACAGCTACGCCATGGTCAAAAGTTATACCTGGTGAGCTGACTCAAAGAGATCACAACAAAAAATCTTCAAAACACACATGCAATCAGTTTTTTCATGCACTAAGTCAGAAATCAAAAGTCAGGGTCCTGATGTATGGATACGTCGGCCGCCACCCCAACACTGGAATCCCTGAACTAAAAACCACACTCAATGCTCTTAAAACTATTCCGTTAAATAAAAGATCATAGGTTTATGTTATGCGGTAGAATCGACTCCTCTGATACCAATTTTTCACGACCCGTCCCCTGGGGCCCGTTTCGTGACTACCCCAAGCCGACCTTCCATAGGCCAGGGGATGGAGACTAGCACCAAAGGCGTAATTCTCTAAAACGGGGAAGAATTTTACTTTATAACCTGTAAACACACATAGCAGATACAATCACGAGGAAACTGAACAACCGACAAGTGAGTACAGTAAGTAAAAAGTGGCCAGAATACATTCCCAATAGGAAAGTACAAGAAACTAAAGGTACAAGTACAACTAAGAAATAGGAAAAACAGCCACTAAGACATTCTATGAGGTTCCTACCTGAAGGGTAGGTACAGATCACATCCTCTGCACTCCACGTCCTTCTGTCTCCTCCGTGTACCTTCACGCCTCAAGGTCCACCTCCGTGTACTGTTCAGTCTTGGTACTATCAGCCTCGGTCAACACTGACCGTCGTCTGCATCCAACACAACGAGGTGCGGGCATAGCCCATGCAAGGTTGAGTTTAACGATACTCAGTAGGGACCCCAAGAGCCTCAAGGTATCACAAAAATACAACAAGGATAAACCAGAAAGTATGAAATCAATAGAAAACCCCACTTAGGTATATGCCCATACATATACCTAAGTTATCAAGTAATCCATCTCAATCATGAGGTAAATATGTAAATTATTGACTCAGATCACATAGGTATACAACTATAGTAGAGATATAGAGATGATTAGATGTAGAAACTAAATCATCCATTCTGTTGAACCCGCGTAGGATCCTGGACCAGTAGTCATAACTTTCAAACCCACACAGGATCCAGGAACAGTAGTTGGTGATGTTGAACCCACACAGGATCTAGGAACAGTAGTCAGAGCTATCGAACCCACACAGGATCAAGGAACAGTCGTCAGAGCTATCGAACCCACATAGGATCTAGGAACAGTAGTCAGATCTGTCGAACCCACACAGGATCTAGGAACAGTTGTCAGAGAGCAACCAGCCACAGGGTTCCACACAAACCACACCTGATTTCGACAGGGTCCCCTCCTCATGCCAAGTGTCTCAAAGGCCCACCACATCATAGGTGTCAAATCAAAACAATACGTGTCGAAGAAAAAGAGGGTGATATGACCAAGCCATTTTTTAAAAATGACACGGAGTTTTGGAAAGAGGCACACACCGTGTCTTCAGACCTCGGGTACTTCCCGTTTACAATGGCATGTGTCATAAGGTTGGTTGTATAGAAAAGTAAGTATATGGTGTGTGGTATGGTTACATGCCATTTCCAAGAAACTAGGGTCGGCTTTGTGTACGCTAGCCATGTGCCCGTACATAGCCTCAACCCATGTTTCGCCAACCGGTGTAAATGGTACATGGGGTAGCCCGTGACATTGGCCCTGCCTGGCCGTGTGGTGGAGTACATGCCCATGTACTCCACTCTATGACCGTGTATCCCCAAGATACATGCCGAGTCTCACATAACCGCCTCTTTCAAGCTTCTTAGAGAGTACATGTCGTGTATCTAGGCCGTGTAATTCTTCTTGTGTCCGTGTATTTCTCAGAATACACATTGAGTCTCGCATAGCCACCTCTGCAAAGATGCCTGGAGAGTACACGTCGTGTTTCTAGGCCGTTTAATTCTTTTTATGTCCGTGTATTTCATAGAACACATGATGAGTCTTGCGTAGCCACCTCTACCAAGCTACATAGAAATTACATGCCATGTGACTGGGGTCACACGCCGTGTGATACGCATCTGACACCCACAACCCCAGCCACAGTACGCCCGTACTACACGGGGGTTTTTTTTTCTGAAGTACATGCCGTGTATTCTGAAATTTTCCTGAAACGACGATTCTCACTAGTGCACCACTCGTGATGCACGTTCTTCATTTTTATGGTCCAATCACCTTGAAGCTACAGACTCTAGGTCATCCTGATGTTCTAAAGTCATCACCGCTATTTTCAAACCTCCAATCGACTCCGAAAACATGTTTTGATTCACCCGCTCGATGAACGGTCGAAGAACAGTCTTCCTGATCCAGTCTGATCCATCGCCTGCTATCATCACCACACCATCACTAGGTATTCATGTTTTTGGGTCTTCAATTTTGGATCGTTGAATCACACAATGAATCTATAACAATTCATTGTTCATCACCCATGAAGAATGCAAAGAACACACCACAACAAGTACGGTGGAAGAATCAGGCCGTGTTAGTTTTCCCGTTCCCTCCACATTAGTTTGATAGCAAGAGGTTAAAGAGGAATAAAACAAATTATTAGGAACAAGAATAATGTAGAATGAATCAAACACACCCCTACCTTTGGTCGTTGCTCGACGATGTAGTCGAAGAAAGAAGACAGAAGAGATCGTCATTCATCGCATCCACCACACACTTTCAATATCAAGCACGCACGTCAGTTGTGGAATATGTTCCATGCCGGTAAGATTTCAGGAATGAAGATCGAAGGAAATAATTTTCGGTGTTCTTTGTTGGATGAACGCATTCTTCGTTATTTGTTCTTCATTGGTGAGAGATTCTCCATCTTCTCCCAATAGTCCTCCTATCAAAACACCCTCGTGAAATGTTGTGCCAAATAATAGATTATAATCTCTATTATTTAGTTGGAAATAATTCAAATGGGTTAATTAATTAGGTTAACTCCAATTAATTAATCAAGAGGTTCTCAATATGGATGATTTGAAACCATGAATGCTTGTACGTTGGCTCCATTAAGGTGGAGGGGTGGTGGCACCATTATGTGGGGAGCTCAAGAGGTTTCTCCCTACTTAATGAGGAGTTCAAGAGGTTTTAACCCTGGGCGGTCCCCACCATATTAAACATGAAGAGGAGGGTAGGTTCGAGGGGGACCCACCACCATAACCTCTCATGGGAGGTTAAGGTGTTGTGGTCCCCACCTCCAACGTCCACATGGAGGCTTCAACCAACCAAAATAAAAATAAAGGTACAAATTTAATTTTATTTAATTCATTTATTAAAAACCCAAAAACTGTCTTGTATTTCCGACCATCTGTCGTCGAGGTGAAAGTCTTCTCAAGCGAATATCGGCGCTGTGAGTTCAACAGTTCCCTTAGATTTCAATTCCGAGCACCGGTTCAAAAGTTATAAAAACCTGCTCGTACGTTTACTGAACGTACCTGAAAAAAACTTCAGAAACTGATTCCAGCACACCGGACCTCAGAATCACTCGCCGTCAGTTTTTGCAGACTCGTAAAATATCCATGTATTTAAGAAAAAAAAACTTCCATGGAAATTACGGGTCTTTACATATGATATCAAAGGGTACACATGAGGTAATTTTAATCCCATAATAATAGGGTATACGGGAGGGCATCCCAATCATGTAATAAAAGGGTGTACGGGAAGTCATCCCAATCCCATAACAAGAGGGTTTACGGGAGGGAATCCCTAGACCATAACAAGAGAGTACATGTTATGGAATCCAAATACAATAAAAATAGGGTACATGGGAGATAATCCCAATCTCATAATAAGAGGGTACATGGGTGGGCATCCCAAGCTCAAAAAAGATTGAACACTAGAGTTCATCCCTTGCCTGAAGAAGGTACATAGGTGATTAGCCCAAGACGAAAATTTTAGGAGGGTCTTGGTAGGTTTCCTTAAAAATGTTTTTTCTATGCTTATGTATATTCATGAATTGCATGTCTTATTGATATGTTATGTTGTCATGGATTCTGCTCTAGATTCTCTTATGATTCATGTCTTATGAACTTCCAACCTTTATTTTGTTACTCTTGATTATGATCTTTGATATGTAGGGTATGCTCATTTAATGTTATGATCATGTTCTCATACCCTTATAATCATGTTATGCTTACATATCTCCCTTTTTTACCCTTATTGAGGATCTCATGTAAACATTTTCTTGTGTTACATTTACCCATGTGATGTATAAAACTTTTAAGTAGGAGTATTAATGGGGAATATATTTAAAGGATATGTTGATAATCTTTCACCAATTTATAAGATTATGTTTTCATGTTTCCAAAGACAATAAAAATTTTCAGTCCTTAGGAATATACTTTTTAAATGTGATGAATATTCATCTAAAAAGATGAAATATCCCTATATGTTAAGCCTAGGTCTCTATATTTGGTATCAAAGGAAAGGTTTAGTAAACCATTGCAAACTTCGATGAGAAAAATTTAGTGAGGTCCCTAGATATATTTCTAATTATATTTCTAGGGATGTCTCTAAGGATAAGCATGAGGTTCCATGTATTATAAACAATGTGTCATAATGTAGATATCCTATAAGTTCTTTTTCAAGATTATGGGGTTTTTTGATATGATAAGTATTTCTCACACTATGATTTCTTATTTTATTGATTGGTGGTAACCAGAAGGAACTGTGTTAACATTGAACATTATGAACAAATTTCTACTGAGTAGTTAAATGGGTTGATCATTGGAGTGAAGGATGTTTTGATCATGCCCAATCTATTTTTATGAAACATGATTAATAAAATGTACCATAATCAAAACTTAGACTCACCAAGGAAGAGAAGGGGAGATCTTTCATAGGTTTCGGGTAATGGAGACCATGGAGGAAATAAGAATTTGTTTCCTCTGTGTCAAGAATTTATAATGAAGTATCCAAGTGAATATATTAAAAGAACATGAATATGTTTTGATTATAGAAAATAAGGAAGCAAATAAATTAATTGTAAAGGTAAAATATAAAGTTAAATTAATGAAATGGATGAGAATAATGGCCTCCCAAAGGTATCATTGATGTTTGAATGCTTTAATTGTGAAATTAATGGTCATTATGAAGATCTATGTCCTATGTGTAAATATTAAAAAGAGAATTAGAAAGGTGGTATAAGTAATGGTTACATTGTTGCTGATGATTAGATTACAAGTCAAATGTGAAAGGAAATAGGAATTAATTAATTGGATGATGTAGCCTTGAAATTTTATTATGGATGAAGTGTAATAATCAAAGTGTTTATGTATTTGGAATCAAGAATTATGTTATATGAATTTTGAAATATATAAGGATTGTTCGGTTTATGTAGTTTTCTAAATATTTACAAGAATATGTTGATTGGTTTCGATGTAATAGGAATTAGATTTAATGTAAAGGTGATATTTATGGTAAACACGTGATTAAGGTAAAGATAACCAATAATATTTTCATGATGTTTAGATAATGATGTTTAGATACAATAAATTGGACGATACATGTTACCTTGGAACTGATTAATTTTTTTTTATAAAGTGATTTATGGTATCATTGATGATGTTTATATAATTTTTTTATTTAAGGAATATATCCAATAATGTTTGGAATAAGGAAACATGCATGTTTTCATTAAGGATTTATGATAATTCATGTTATTACCTTATTTCAAAAGAATACATGATTATGGTATTCACATGTTTGGTATATGAAAAATAAGATATACGTTATGATATATGATGGATCAATGTTAAGCTAATTTTGAGAAATTTAGAGACCATAATTCTAAATTTCTGGTCTTTCATGTTTCGGAAGGGTTATAAGGTTAACCAATTATAGAATTGATTTTGTTTAATTTCAGATACGGTTTTAGAGATTGAAGTATTATAATTCTATATAAGGATTTATTCATATTGATAACATACACTAATAATTTTTTTTGATAATGATATATGTAATGACCTATAATTCTATTTATGGATCTCATGATCTTCTAATTCTTTATAAATGAAAATTTCACCTTAATTTCATGGAATAAGAGAGGAAGTGTAAATTGGTCACAAAACAAAAAGGGTGAGATTGTGTAGAAATAAAGTAAGTATATCTTATCATTAAAATTATTCAAATTTAGGAAAATGGTATTTGAAATAAAATGATGTCCAGTTATCATCATTTTTTATGATATCAATGTATTTTTTCAAGCCTTTTTGGTTTGTGTCTTTGGGATTGTTAATAGTCTCCGGACCATGTTCTATATCACACTCCATCATTACTTGATAGTTATATTTCTTTTAAATTTCCATGTTTTTACTTTCCACCAATGTTATCATATGTGGAAACCTAGTTATGAGTTACTTTGTGTAACCCTTATGTTACCAAATTTCATTTTTAAAATAAGTTTTAGTATTCATTTTTACAATGTAGGTTTCTACAAAAGGAAATTTTAATTATTAAACCTTTGATAACCCAGACGAATTTCAAAGGAGAATTTTATTTTTATGGGGGTATAATATAACACCTTCATATTTTTTGAAATATTTTTTTACCTAATTTATTTAATATTTTCTGTATTCCTCATTTCATGCAACACTAAATATAGATTATGTTATATGAAAGAACTATGTTTGGCATGCATACATGAAACATCAAGTTATTCTTATAATACATGAACCACTTATATTATATTGAGTTACATGTAACAAAATATTTGTCTTTTTTTACACAAAATGTAGAGTACCACCATAACTTGTATGACAGGAAAGACCTAGTGTTACCAAACTAAAACGTAATGCTAATATTATTATTAATATATTATTATAGTTGTCACATAGTGATTGGAATGGATGTTATGAATAAGATTAATTAAAATTATGAAAATATGTATTAAAAATATATATAGGAATATTTATTTGGTTACCAATTTTATAGAAATGAAAAAACCATTTTAAAAATATTGGAATTCTTTTGCAGGAAAACTATATTTATGAAATAAAACATGTTTTACCTCAATAAATTAATTAAAATTATTTTGATAAATTATTTTAATGATATATATTTATATATCACTCAACCAACTATTTTACATTCAACATTTTTTCTATATAAGAGAGAATAATAAAACCTATTTTAGGAATAAAGATATAATTTTTTCTAAAAGGTAATTTTACCAACATTTAATGGAGTACCTATTTTAAATATAATTTTTGAAATGTTTATAAATTATATATGATAAAATAAATATAATTTTGGAAATTGGAATATCAAAATATCCTTATGGATAATTTTTTATTTTTTTGAGAAGTTTCATTTTTTGATGAATAATGAAAAATACTCAATTTTAATTCCAAAAATTCATTTTATTATAACTTAAATATAAGTTATATTTTATTTTAAATTTTTTTAGAGTATATTTAGATTAATGATAAATATATTAATACAATTTAGTTCATTGGAATCAATTTCACATTTAAATTGGATATAAAAATATTTCAAACTTTTAAATATTTTCACTTTAAAAATTCATTTTTTATACCGTTTGCAAGATTAATTTTAAATTAATTTCTTCCACATAATATTTTATAATTTAGAAAAATAAATTCCATATTTATAATAAGAATAATTTTTAATTTATAGTAAGATCAACTTAGTTTTTACCAAATATATTAGTAATGTTAATTAAAATTATTTATAGTGATTAAGGTAAAAACAAGTTTACTTAGTGGTTATAGTATAACTTAATGAATAAAATAACCTAAAAACATGTTGAAAAGACATTTTATATCCATATATCAAATTTATACTCATTTTTATTGAAAATGGAAAATTATTTGTGGCACATGATGTAAGTGAGACCCCTTAATAGTTTTTACCTTTTTGTATTTACAAGAATGCTGCTCCTCCTCCACTATTAAAGGGCATTCACCCCCTCACTTATTCACACATCTAAATACCTTTTTTCACATCCAAACCATCCCTAAATAATATAACCAATTCCCTATATTCATTCTATATTCCTTAATTTTTTTCAAAAATACGACCAAGTAATCCCTTCGGTGCAAACCAAAAGGAGTTACCCAATAAATAGGAAACGTCCTTCAATAAGAACTTTAATTTATTTATTTTAGACAACGCAATTATTCTTATTACTTGATTATATAAAAAATAAGTATCCTAAATATAATAATATGTTGTTATATAAAGTTTTTTATCTACACTCAAACACACTTCCATCAAATGGGATATGAAATCTTTGTTTGTGTGTACGGAGTACTACCGTCTCTCGAACTGATGTTTTTCGTTCATCCATTACCACATTTCATGTTTGGAAATAATTATGGGGTTAATATTTTTATATGATATATATTTTATTTATGATATATTTATTCTTATTTAATTATTATATAAAACATACATTCATTCTTTCTATTTTTTAGGAATATGATAACTTCATTTATAGACATGTGGACTACAACCTCCTCAAAGCGATGCAATTCATTCACACTTTACATAGAATTTATTAAGGTTGGGTTTATAAAACTTATATGATATATTTTAAATAATAATTCTACTATAATTATATATATATATATATATATTTAATTTACTTTATTTCTTTCAATACGATAAGAAAACAGAAACAACATTCATATGTACGTACGACCTACCGTCTCTATGAACAGTGTATTCTACTTCATATTTATATATTTGATAGATTATTATAAATACTTATATAATAAATATATTTTATATTTATATCAATTTTTACATTATTAAAATAATTAAATCACGATCTATGTTATATGATCAAGAACAACAAGTCAATATATATATGAAAAACAAAGCGGTTATTACCTAAAACATAACTTTAACATGAAATTGTTAATAAATGGGTAATATAAAGTCATAATAAAATAATATATGCAATTATATATAATAATATGTTTCTTTGGTAGATTTATAATAAACGTATATTAACTATACATGATTTTTGAATGTGTACAAAGAAATTCAAGACTTAAGGTAATGGTTTTCTCATTTCACTTTTATTTATGTAAGATATATGGTATATTCACCACATATTCTTATTGTGTTGTTTATATATATTAATATGAAACTTTATATCATATATTTAATTTATTTAATGATATTAATGTTTTAATTAATGTTATTATTTCATGTATCTCATGATTCAAAAGTTACTCATCAAGTAAGGGGATTTCTCTTCTCACTTTTATTTCTGTGAGGCTTATTCCAAATTCACCACTCGTTTTATTTGTCTCATGTATTTAAATTCTATAAATATATTATTTGATTCTTATCCTTAAATTTATGGGTATTTTCATATCCATTTTATTATCTTAATTCCATGTGTTTTATGGTTCAATAGTTATCAAATTTTTAAAGTATTTTTGTCTCAATTTATATTCTTTGAGACACATGTTACATCATGAACCTATATTCTTTTAAAAAGTGTATATACTAACCCTTTTACATGATATATCATGAATATAATTATTTTAATTAGATTACATGCTTCAAGTACTTTTATTGTTTCATGGGGATTATGATTCGAATTTACCATGGTGATAAGAGTTTATTGCTATAATCTCTTCGTTTATCATGATTATTTATGATTATGCCACTATTGATGAAATCTTATGAACCATCTCTCAAGAATTATAATGAATTGTCTTATACATAGGTTATTCATGATATATTCATGTAATATTACCATTTTCACTCTTTTTTTACTTAAGATAATTGAGAAAACATTTTTAAGACAATATAAAATTACTTCTCTTTTCGGTACATTATCTATTTTTCCCCAAAACCATGTTTTCTAAAAAAATAAAAAAATTAATATGATTTTTTAATATAAAATTTTACCCATATTTTACCCTTTTAATAAAAAAATGGTTTTAAAAGGAACCATATTTTCATCAAGTTAATTTTCTAAACTTTTTAGGGTGAAAAAGCAATTTTAGGCATGTACGGATTTAACCGCCATCATGACAGTCATTTCCTTGATCCTTCCGCTAAAAGTTTACAAGGCTATTTTTAAAGAATTTTTTCCTAATATTTTTTTAAATTATTTTTTTAAAATTATATTTCAATGAAATAAAATTTCAAAAAAATTTATGTATAAAAAGTATTTAAAAACATTTTAATGTTTCCTTTATAAGTTTTCAATGTTATTTTTAAATAGAAGGTTTTAAATGTGATTTAAGATTTAAATGGAGTCTTTAAAATGAAAAGGGATATTTTATCATGAAATGTTTTAAATTATTTTAAAAATCTTCCTTTATCTGTTTTTAAAATTGGTTTAAAAAAATTATTTTGAAAATGATTCATGTTTTAAAGAGTGATTTTCAATGAATGATATTTTCCTTAAAAAATGTTTCATGTGATCTTTCAAAATACTTCTCCATCTAAGATGGAATACTTTAATATAGTTTATGGATTATTGGGGATATGATCCAAGTACAAATTCGTATTCATTATTTGATTGGTTTATGTTTATTATGGAAAGTTATTTTTGAATCCAATTTCTCTTCCACAGGTTAAACCATGATGAAAACCACTTCTTTATATGGGTTATACTATCATGAATTGATTTTGAAAACTGTTTATTTTTCCCAGGTTATGATATTAAGAAATATTAACAATACCAATTTCATTTAATGGTTTATGATAAGATTTTTATGAAACCCATGTCTTTTTATGGGTCATGATAAGATAAGTGTTCTATTATCTTGTGGCACACATATGTATGAATTTAATATATGATGGGTGGGACCTATACCTCCCTCCAATGCATTGGGTAATGGTAATTGTTCTATGAGATCAAAGGGTGAATGAGAGGGAATTACAATTCCGTAACAAGAGGTTTTATTAGAGGGTGTCCAAATCCCACAATAATTGGGTGTATGGGAGGGAATCCCAAGTCCGTAATAAGATGGTGTATGAGAGATAATTCAAAGCCCGAAACAAGAAGAAACATGGGACGGTATCCAAAGCTCGTAATAAAAGGGTACATTGGATGACATCCCAAGACCATAACAAGAGAGTACACAAGGGCTAATATCAAGCCTAAAACAATATGGTACATGATAGGTCATCCCAATCCTAATGAATGTACATGGGTTATTAGCCCAATCCTAACATGTTATGAGGGTCTTGGTAGGTGGCCTAGATATAGTATTTTTTATTCCTATGTATATGCCACAATTCCATGTCATATTCCTTTATTATTCTCTCATGGATAATTCTCTTGATTCCCTTATGATTCATGTCTTATGAACTACTAATATTTATTACATGAATCTTGATTATGATATTTCATATGTAGGATATGATCTTCTAATTTTATGATCATGTTAGCATACCCTTATTCTCATGTTATGCTTATATATCTCGCTTTTTTACCATTAATGAGCACCTGAGGTCACCCCATTTTTATGTTTCCTTTCTCAAGGTCATGAAGAAAGGTTTTAAGTAGGAGTACTAAAGGGTAAGTTCTTTAAGGTATATATTGAATATCTTCCACGATGTTAGAAAATTATGTTTCAAAGTTTCCAAATACACTAAACTATTTTTTTCCTCAGACATGTACTTTTCTAATGTGCCAAATATTTATAAAAAATGATGTAATATCCATGTATGTTAAGCCTGGGTTGCTATAATGAGTATCCAGATAGCTCCTGGTAGTGTGATATCTTGGGAATTTAAATGGGTAAACATGATCAATTACCATTCACAAGGCCTCATTTTGGTGGGAATTCACTATCTTAGAATGTATTTGGTATAATTATGGGAATAAATTGGTTGTTATCATTAAATATCATATTGATTGATGTGTCAGGTGATTCATTCTCACTTATTTTCATGGAGTTATTTATCATTTCAATCCGAGTCGGAAATTTGTATCACAAGATCATGGTATTTAGGGAAACTGACTGTAACTAAACCTTTTCGATGGCCTGTTGTGTTGTGTGAAATAAGGGTTTGGTTGGAGGCTTTTGGAATCAAGGTTCTCCCATTTATTTTGAATCTAACTATATTGAACTTGACAATTAAGTGCATGTAAACTGGAGTAGTTTCTGGATGGGTGACCTCCTAGGAAGTTTCTCATGGTGTGGGTGAGTACATGATTATGACTCTAGATTATGAAATGTGGGAGTTTTTTCTTGTAATTGTTTAATGGATCCATTTATTGATACCTTAAGGACCATTACCTTATCTGATTAGCGGATTATTTACAATTCGTAGTTTATTTTTTCTCATGTCTTGTCTCACTGAGGACTTCTATGACTAGATTAGACCCTTTATGATATATAGTGTGTGGTATTTATTATTCATATGTATATGGGTGATGGGTTAGTAATGTGTGTGATTAATGATGATTTATGTGTTGAATTTATATCATAAACATGGGTTTTATACACTAGGATAGCATTGTATTTTTTTTGTGTCTCACATTACTAGATTGGGTGACCAAGTCATAGGATTTAAAGTTGTTAAATTTTTGATAACATTTCCTTTAGGTTAAACCTTAATGGAGAGGAGCCATCGATAAGTGGCCATGGAATGATAATTTTCTCTTACATTATAGGATCCAATTTTGGATCATTCATTTCTATTAAATTTTCTCTAAACCTATAATTTTTTGAATTTTCTATCATGATATCAATAAGGTATATTAATAATAAGGGTTAAACACTAGTGACTACTGGGATTGTTTTGATGGACCCTAGAACACCCTAAGATTGGAGGGGTGAATCAGGGTGTCAACTTTTTTTCAAAAGTGATGGAATATATTCCCACATTGGTAGGAAATTGTTAAATCTATCTGATAGGACTATACAGAAAACAAACAATCACATGAAAATAGAAAAAATAGTAGTTTTACTTGGTTCTCCAATAAGGTATAGTCCAAGAAGCATGCATCAACAGTGTTTCAGTCATACATAAATCCAATAATCATCACTATTTTTGTAATATATAAGTTCAGGCATAGTCACACTTTTCTAGGCACATTGTCTTTACTAAAATTTATGGGTTAAACAATGCATCCCTTGGAACCCATTTGTCAAATCCCCCAAGATCACTGAATTAGGAGAAGTCTTACTCAGTTTATTGACATGAAGGTCACTTTATGAGATTGGCATTAAAGTCCTTATCCCAAACTATCACAAGGATCTTCTTTCACCATAAACCAGAGTGGATTCCCTTTTAAATCGTTGTTCATAGAAAAAGTGATGTTCAAAACTTCCTTTCATGAATCTTCTTCATAAAGCTACCTCCTTCATGAAGAACCCCTCCTTCGCGTAATAGGATGAATTCATGAATCTCCCTAAGATAACATAGAATAAGAATTAATAACAAAGAACTCATTACATAGAATCATTGACATTAGTTAAGACTAAGATAGTATTTTTTTGATGCTCAAGATCGCATAGAAAACCAAATTCCTGAAGCTCCTTCATAAAATCGGAACGATTTCATAATTCCTCTGATTTTTTTGTTAGATGAAGTTTGGGAAACCTTATATTTATAGTCTCAAAAAAAATTTGTGCTACACCACCTACAACACATTTTCAAATCATTTAAAAACATCTTCATGATGCTCCTCTATTCACGAAGATCCCTTGAGATTTTTCATTATCGTGATGATCTCCATCAAACCATCATGAACTCTTGATGATCTACTTCCCATAATCATGGAGAAGATCATATCCATTCATGATGCTCCATATCTTCATGAACCTCAACCCAGTATTCTCAAAACCCATGAAATTAACACATTTATGAAGTGTTAATTCTAGAAAATATCCCTTCATGATTCCAGCCCCTTCTTCCAGATTTTGTGCCCAACAAATTGTAAAAAACTAGGAAATGATGCCACCTTCAACACTATTTTCAGCCTATACATGAAGATCACTTGTCTTTAAAATTACTTGATCAACCTAGTGTGAATTAATAATAAACACAAAACCAAAATCAATTTTTATAAAACAGCATCTTTGGCTCTAACAATCTCCCCCTTTGGGTTTGTTGGAAATCATTAGATAAATTAAATAAAGCACCAACTGCTATCAAAACCTGATATGAATGAAAAAACTTATCCAACACTCTGAGTATACATGATAAAATATTAGTGTATAAAAAAGAGTGGAATAATTACTTTGATCACATTGAATCTCAGAAATTTTCGCATTCTCATCCTCCTCCATTGTAACATTGAATTTATCCATTATCCCCCTTTAGAAATAAACCCCAAGTACCTATATTTCTACTTGTATATATCAAAAATTAAAATTCACCTCGATTTTATATCCCCCATAAACTTTCATAACATCCAAAAATAGATTAAAATAGTTAACACAACTAGGGAGAGGGGACAATCACAACCTCATCATGCACTTGGAGGAGATTGAACACCAAGGTTCAACTGATGTTTCTAGAACATGTGTATTGCCAATGTATTGGTAAGAATGTTTTCCACTTGATCATCAGTTCCAACATGATCCATTTTAATCATGCATTGTTCAACATTTTCCTTGATGAAGTTATATTTTATTTCCATATTTTTTTATACAAGAATGATAAATATGATTCTCTATAAGTTCTATTATGATCTTATTATCACAGTGAATCACCATTGGTTGTTTCACCTCATTACTAATATCAGTCAGTTATTGATTCATCTACAATATTTGAGTGCAAGGTTTTTTTACAGAGATATACTCTTCTTCTGCAGTACTAAGAGACGTGATTTCTGGTTTCTTACTCAACCATCCCACACATTTCATTCCAATAAACAATGTTCCACAACTTGTGGACTTTCTATCAACCACATCTCCAGCCCAGTCATCATAAGAAAATTTTTTATGGTTCATTATCACTTCCTACAACAATGTATAATATATAATTATGAGTACCGTGAATGTACCTCATGATTATTTTAACTATTTCCAAATGTTTTTCCTTTAGATTACTTTGAAAACAAGCCTTTAAGAATGTTGAAAAGACAATATATGTCCGTGTTTCAGTTAAGTATAATAATATTTCAATGATTCTTATATACATGGTGGGATCCAAAAAATTCCCATAATCATTCTTTCTTGTTTTTTTTCAAACCACAATTGGATTCGACATTGGTTTATGGTCATGCATATTGTATTTCTCTAGAAACTATTTTTCATACTTTACCTAGGAAATTAATGTGTAATCCCTCTTCTTAATCACCTACTTCCCCAAGAAGAATGCGAGTTCACTAATCATAGACATTTTAAATTATGATTTCATATGATCGGAAAATTATTCAATTAATATCTTTATGATTCCTCAAAATATAATATAATCCACATATACCAGATATATAAATTGATCTTACTCAGAATTATTCACATAGGTATTATGGTTGACACCTCCTATTTTGAATTTTAACTTCTTCATATAAGAATCTAGATGAGAATACTATGCTCTTGATTATTTCTTTAGACCATAGAGTTCCTTTTTTAATCTAAAAACCTGTATTTCATCATTACCAATTAGAAAACACATTGGTTTTTTAATATAGAGCTCTTCTTCAAGAACTCCATTTAATAATATTATTTTAAAATCCATCTGATAAACTTTATATCCTCTTTTAATTGCGATATAAAGGATAATCCTGGTCGACTCTAGTCTTGAGATTGGAGAAAACATTTCTTCAACAATAATTCCTAAAATCTAAGCATAACCTTTACACACTAATTGTACCTTGTTTTTAATAAAATTTCCATCCTCATAATTTTTTTTCTTAAATATACATTTTGTTCCAATCACATTGTGATTTTATTTTTTGTAAGAAGATCCCACATCTAGTTATTATCAATCTGTTCTAGTTCATTATTCATGGAATCCACCCATGATTCATCCCTTTTAGCTTATTCAAACATGGTTGGTTCCATAATTTACAGGAAGGAAAATTTTTCATAATTCTTTACTATCCTTGTCTATTTTGGTGTGGTCTAATCCCCAATGATGTTAGATTGATCAATTTATGATATTTTGTTTCTCTAGTAAGTTTTAGATAAAATTTCGTCATCCATCATTTCTTCTTATGATTATTCTTTTGAATCATCATCATTTTGTGACTGATGAATGTTTTTCACCCCTTCCGCTATTTCTTCATTTGAATTTTTTCTATGTCCAAAGAATTTTTAAACTTCTATCAAAGCATCATAAGATCCCCTCAAGGAATTTTTTATCTTGTTATAAATGATATTGACATCAATTTTTTTCCAAAATTATTATATGATGATTTTTGATAAAAACTTGGATTTTCTCTTCATTTCATATCCAAGTAATATTCCTTTTTCTGTATCATTACCATACTTGACTTTACTTACTTCTTTGTTTGGGATGAAACATTTACTTCTAAAAATACAAAAATACTTTAAATATGGATTCCTTCCATGCCACAAATCATATGGTGTCTTTTTTTCTCCCATATAAATCCTTGTTCAATTTTGATTATACACTACTACTTGAACAACAAATTTCCAATAATGATGAGATATATGACTCTCAATCTACATAGTTTTGGCCATATTGTTCACTTGTCTATTGTTACACTAAACAACTCCATTTTTTGTGGGGTTCCCACAATAGCCACCCCATGTTTTATTCTTTGATTCTGCATGTAATTTGAAAACTCAATGGATGTGTATTATCCTCCATTATCATATTATATAACTTTAATTATACATATTGTGTCATTATTAACTATTCGACGATAACATTTCACGAAATAATGAGCATGTTGTTTCTTGTGTATAACCATTGCACAGTCCACTCAACTATAGTCATCAATAAATAGAAATTTTTAGATCTTTCCATATGTTCAAGAAAAATTAATTTGACCACATACATCTATGTGGATAAGATTAAAAAGATTTTATTCCATTTTCTTCTTTGGCCAATTTGAACTGCAAACTAACTTTCTTCATATGAAATCATCACAAGTCTTTTCTAGTTCATGCTTCATATTGGGTATATCCATGACTATGATCAACTTATATATATTTTCCATGTCCTTTTTATTAAATTGAACCAACCTCCATCACCACAAGTAGTTTTCTTCTTCAACTATCATGTTGAAAATGTTCTCTTTACTATCAACCTGATATAATTTACCTTCTATTCTGCATCTTTTCATGGCATAATTTCAAATCATTTTTTTGGTAGTGAACCCGTTTTTATTAAATTTCACTATAAGACCTAATTAATAGAGTTAACTCACGCACATGATATTGTGACATAGACTGTCCACATAGTGAACTTCTATTTTCTTTAACTCGCTATTATCTAGTTCAGTAATTAGACGGAATTTGATCTCCAATGTACCATCATTACCGAATCTTTAAATTCCATAAACACTTTTCCTAACATTATTAAATAAGTATGAATTTCCCATCATATGGGATGATCACCCGATATCAAGAATCCAGGTGCTAGTATTCTTTGTGGATTTGAGAGATACTTTTTCAAGGTTAGATTTCTCAATTTTGTTCTTTTCCCTTCATGAAATATTTGATTGATTGGTGGATAATGAATTCCTTTCCAATATCATTTCCACATACATGGGCTCATCATTCTTGAATTCTTATTCCATCGAAGAATATCAATTTTTCATAGAAACTTCTCTTTTTTTGTGGTTATTGACTTGTCTCTGATTTTTGTAAGTATTTTTGTCACCTTTCCTCAACCTACAATAAATATCTTTATGACCAAAGTTAGGGAAGTGAAAACAATATCTATAAAATATATTTAATGTATAAGACGTAGGATAATAATTATTTCTCCTTTTCTGACTTCCTAGATCTTACAAATTAAAATATATCCTTACCCCTTCATAGTAAGACATCGTATGGACTTAATAGCCACAAAATTGATATTTCATTTGAGGAAATGTCCATTAACTTCTATTCCTCTTAATATTACCTTATTTAGGAGAAGAATTCAGCTGTTGATCATTTCAGTATATATGTGGATAGTTTTCAGTTCTCCTTTCAATTTTATTTGAGGATTTAATTTTTAGTACTTCGGGTTACTTTGTGATATGTCCAACTATCAACTTACCTTTATTTTGGACCATTTTATTTCCATTATTTGATGTTTTATCATCACAACCAATTCCACTATTTTCCATGAATGTGGATTTTTGATCATTCAAAACATTCTCTACTACTACAAAACCACGTTTAAATCTTCCAAATTGTATTTTCTTCTCTGTTTAATTTGAATTTGATTCACTTTCTAGTTCAATTCTTAGAGTAACAACTTCTTCTTCAAGGCCATCAACTGCATTGGAATTATCCTCAAATCTATATGTAAGGTCATTGATAACCTTTTCATATTCCTCAATCTTGATCTTATATTCAACAATATCTTCTGAGCATTAAATAGTTGTTTAATTTTGTTTACTACTTCTTCAAATCAATAAGTTTTAACTTCAAGATGATCAACATATTCTGATGACTCTCCCATAACTTATCCTTTATTTTTGTTTCTATTTATTTGATTTTCAAGCTTAGCAAGAACATCCTCAAGTTCCAACTTGAGATCTGAATCACCAATCAACTAATTATCTCTAGATTTTTCTTTTTAAGGTTCTAACTTTTCAACTGTAGTCATCATTGATTCTTGGGTTCCAAATTTAAACTTTGGTTCTTTGTCCTCGAAAAAATAATTATCATACTTTTCTTCTTTACACATAAAACTATTCCTCTGTAATTTCTTTCCTGATTTGTAGTATCCATTTTTGGGGAAACATTTTCCAAGGCTTCTCTATTTTTTCATATTCACATTCATTATCATTGAACCTCTTTTAGCATCGAGAGGAAATGTTCCCAACACATCCACAATGAAAACATTCTAGGGGTATCTTTCTTTTAAATATCCCTTTTCCTCTCTTGAATTTCATAGAAAATAGAGAAATAAGTTCATCTTCATTATTATCTTTATAAATACTATCTCAATAAATATCAAAGTTTTCATGGATTTGAATTCCATTTCCTTTATTACCTAGTTTGTTGCATCTTCTAGTTTGTCTCCCATTTCATATTCCACCAGACTGCTCATCAGATCATCTTGGGAATGTTTAGATAGATCCTTTTCCTGAAGGGTTGACACATCTGTATTGTATAGAGGTGGAATCCTTCTCAATAATTTCTTCAAAATTTCAATTTTTTTATTTCTTTACTATGTCATATAATTTCTACAAAAAAATCAATGATTAAATTAAAAATGGTATCTATATTTTAATCTATAATAATTTTCATATCATTGAACCTATTATGAAAAACATAGAGTTTCACCTCTTTCACTTTGTTTTCACCTTAAAATATATTTTCTATATTTATCCTCAAAGACTTGGTTGAAGTGAAACTCATCAACATCATATAGATTTGATCATATAAGTAGTGGTAAGGGAATTATATTCTTTTCCATCTACATCAATAATTTTATTGTCTATTTCAGTCATAGATACTCTTGTTGTATCAGTGAAATGTATCCATTGTGTGGTGAAAATAATAACATCCATTATAAGAGAAATTAAATGCTATCTAATCATGTTATTCCATATTTTTATCTTTCTTCCACCAAATATGGAGAATCCCCTAAAATATACTAATTTATCCATGACAACACTAGAGGATAGATTTAACTCCATAAACCTGTACACTCTGATGCCAATTTAAGGACCTTGAAACACCTTGAGAGGGGAGGGGTGAATCGATGTTTCAAATGTTTGTTCAAAAGTGACAGATCTTGTTTCCACATTGGTAAGAACCTATTAAACATGTCTGATAGGAATGTGTGGAAGACAAAAAATCACATGAAAATAGATAATAAAAAAATTACTTGGTTGACCACTAAGGACTAGTCTAATGAGTATACACCGATAGTGTGTCTATCATACCTGAATCCACTGATATTTAGAAGTTGTGAAATATAGAATTTTGGGCATAATCACTTTGTTCCAGGAACACTTCCTATACAAGAATTTAGGTATAGCACAATTTGTCCCTTTGAACACTTCTATCGAATCCCCCTTTCTCACTACCTTGGGTGAAGTCCTACTCAATTTATCAACTTGAAGGTTGAATCAGTATATTGGAACTATATTCTTTTTACCCAAATATCATGAGACTCTTTTTGCACCGTAAACTTAAGTTTATTCACTTTGAAAGGACTCTTTGCTAAAAAACTGAAGCTCAAAACTACCTTTCACGAAGCTCCTTAATGAAGCTACCTATTTCGAGAAGCACCCTACCTTTTTAGAACAAACTACCTATACAAAGATCACTAATCCAATGTGAAATACCCCATCATCACTAATCAATCAATACATAGAGTTATTCTCATTATTCAAGACTAATGTAGTCTTTTAGAGATTCTTTATTTAGCATAGAAAACAAGATGTTCAAAATTCTTTGTGAAATCAGAGTGATTCGGGATTTCCTCTATTTTTTTAATGTCAAATGAAGTAGGGTATCCTTATATTTATCGTATTTTTATTTTAAAATGATCCACCACCTCCAGTTCTATTTTTGGATATTTTAAAAATATCTTCACAGTGATCTTCTATCCACGAAGCTCCATTGATATTTTTCATTGTCATGAAGATCTTTTCCAAACCATCCCATACTCATGATTTTCTACTTCTCATAATCATAGAGAAAACTGTCTATATCTGTGATGATCCACATCGTCAAGAACCTCATCCCAAAATTCATGAAACCTATGAATTTACCATATTTATGAAGATTTTATTTTAGAAAGAAACCCTTCATGATGCTATCCTCATCCTTTATATTTTAATCCCAAAAAATAGAAAACTCTAGGAAACGATGCCACCTTAAAAACTATTTTCAGCCTATAATGTAATATCACTTTTCTTTAGAACTCATTGATCAACCTTATGTGGTTTGAAAATAAACTCAAAACCAAACTCCATTTATAGAAAAAAACATCATTGGTTATAACATATTATGATTATTAATTATAACTTTAGTGTTGTGGGATAGAATTGTCTTGGTCTTTGATATTAGCTAGACTGATATATTTTATAAGATTGACATTACTAGGGTGGTAGTTTACTGACTCACTTATCTATAGAATTTAATTTAAATTTAATGGATATGTATATAGAGTTCTAGAAAAAAATCATTACTTGGAAGTATTGAGATTTCATGGTGTATTGATTACCATCGTTTTTGTTTAGGACACTAGTTTTATTCATGGGTTAATTGGTTATTGAGTTAACCATTGAGAACCAGTTAAACCATGAGTTTGATATACTTCTTTCTATTCAAGGGGTGGTCTTAGTGATCATAATATAAGAGGAGGTTCTTAGAGGTCATGTGATGAAATTTGGTAGTTCTTCGGAGGCTCATTTTCCTTTATTATAGAATTATTATGTCTTTAGTTACACAAAAATGATTTATATGGACCTATTTAGAGATTTTATGCCATTCAGGTTAAACACCACTATTTTGGGGGAGGTTTTGATAATCTCTTTCCTTAGATTATGTATTATATGAGAAAATTCTAATGAAATTTTCTAGTGTTAATAAAGGTGACTATGTATTGGATTGGTTTGGTATTTCATTATGATTATTCTGGTATTCTGTTATTATTTTTAGTGTGGTACCAGGTATTCTTGTTGGTATTTTCATGACTAGGGATCTATCATCTAGATACTAGAGGTAATTAGTTACTTGGTAAATTGGGAACTTTGGAATTTTCTTGCACATTGGTCAGGTTTTTTATCTAGAATAATTACCCTCCTAATTTAGAAACACATAACTCTTTCACATATCAAAACTCTAGAGTTATGGTCCTGACTTTGTTGTGTGGTGTTTAAAATTTTGTTTCTCATGATTCAAATGTTCCATTGGGTAAACATGATGGATTAGATAATGGTATAGGAAAAATAATCTCTTATAAGGATTATGAATACTATTGGTAAGTGTGTTGTAACATCATTGTTGGGTCGATGATGACTCTTGGGAACTAGACACTATTATGATAAAGCAATGGTCACGTTTTTTACAAATAAACATAAACCTATAACTTTATTAGTATGGAAATCCCAATGGTGTGGTGAATGTTGTGTAGATTCTTGGAACATCAGAAGCATCAAAGGGGTCATTCCCAACTCATGTTTTTTTTCATGAATGATGATTAATATGAGATTTAAATAATGATAAAACTCTATGATCAACAAAATTGAATCAAATAACATAGATAGTAGATAAATGCTGAAACCAAATCATAGGATTATCACATTTTATTTTTAATTAATTTAATAAATTAAAAAATTAACTTGTTAGAAATTTTTTTTATTTGATGGATATAACAATGGATCTATATCATAATACTATTGGGTTATTGGAATAAAAAATATATTCCCTCTAGTAGTGATCCATACATGTTCCAAAAATCTCTGAATGTCACTGTACGAATCCATAGGTGCTATCACGATATAACATATCACTTTTGTCATTGACCTTTGATCACTTTGAGAATCACTTCCAAATGATTCTTCTTGATATCACTAGACTCAAGATTGGAAGGTGGAGGAAGATCACTCTCTGTTTTTAAGTGCATTCTGGGAGAGAGAGCTCTCAAAGTCTATGAGAGGATTCTCTCTGAATCTTTTTGTTCATAACGCAAAAATGAATTTGGTCTCTTAAGAAAAAAATATAATTGTGTTTCTATACCACTAGGGTTAGAATAAATAATTTCCAAAGTTACCTTTATTATTTATTTGATCCTCATGTAACTCCATGTCTATAATAGTAATATTATTGTTATTTATTAATATGAGATAAACTTGAGAATTAAAATTAAATATTATCGATTAAAATAATATTCAATATATATATATATATATATAAAATTTCTCACTAGAACATTAAACCCGGTCTTCCATTCCTCCACAATATTTTTTGGGCCTTTAATAAAGACTATTTATTTAATAAATAAATATCACTACATTATTCACCAATACAAAAATATTATATCCACTAATTTGAAAATAAGTATTTTTTAAATATTCCACTCACATAATATTCTCTTGAATAACTAGTAAAAAAATATGCGTGATCAAGAAAACAGGAATAATTATTAAACCATGCATGGTAATTATATTTATTCAACTTGTTAAATAATAAATAATAATATATTATTTTACTAAGATTTTGGATACACTTAGTGTGTGACCCTCGAGGCATTATTCTTAGTGTAATGGGGTGAAGTAGCTAAACATCCATGGTTAGCATCTAGAAACACATGAGAGAACCCATAAAGAATTCCCCATGAATTCATACCTCATATGGATGTTATCTGTGTAATATAATTCATTTATCGTGATATATCTAATCAATCAGGTTCATGCTAGTGCCATAAAACTATATTTTCGATGTATCTTTCTTTGAAATTATGGAAACAAAACATTCTTATAAAACACTATTGACATGGATTTATTTAGGCTATATTATTTCCATAAAAGGTCCCGAGATATCAACATTCCTTAAACAGCATAAGGGACAAATCCTTTCTATCATTATTCAGTAATGAAATATTACTCGTGACACACCCAATGTATCCTACCTCATCATGAAAATTTGTCACCATAGTTTTCATCAATACATAAAACATCATGAATTATAACACTAATTAACAATAATATTAAATTTTATTGATCAATACACATGTCCTCAGATAGGAACATCCAATGAAACATATAAATGTGTTTTCCATATTGGTGGGTATTGTTTTCTTAATATCCTACACTGGATATTACCATGGGTGTACACCATGAGAAGGTGACTCAAAGTACTATTAGTCTCCAACCATAATAGAATAATCATTTTTTCCATTAAATTATTCCATCTAGAAATAGAACATATATTTAACAATATTTTCATGGCCCTTCTGGATTTTCATCATAACAAGGAACTATTATCACCTTTTAGTGCAATAGGTACTCTTAAGAAATTATCACATAAAATGTTATTCATAAGAAATATCATGATGTGATAATGAGTTTATTAATATTCAAAATAATGAATACTGGTTATAATAAATTACACAGAAGTTGGTTCTACTGAACCAACTCCAAAAGAATCCTACTTACACTAGATCCAACTGCTAAAAACATTAGTATGCTAGCTCTCACATGATAATCATTCTTTTGATGATAGAATACTTCAGTCAAGTGATTCACCATGTTTTATTCTATGTGAAATATTCTAATTATAACTTCACCACCTTGATAAAAATCCCTCAAGAGTTAATCCTAGTAGGTTATGTGCTTTCTCTGTTGGTGTCACCATGGATACTTTGCAGGATCCACCACTACAGTATTATCACAATAAAATGTGACAAGGTCTTTACTTCTAGGTACCACATCAATATCCTGGAAAAAGTTTCATATCCAATTCCATCCTTGGATATATCATAATCCACTATATACTTTAACATTACTATAAAACAAAAAAAAACTAGCTGCTTTGAACTATTCCATCTCACAACTCCCTTGTTGAGACAGAAAAAATAACATGATTGTGACTTAAAAACATTTTTATCTATTTGAAAACTAGCATCGTTATAACCCATGATGACTAACTTCGAGTCTCTTCCATACACCTTGAATATATCCTTAGCTCTTCTCAAATACTTAAGAATATACTTAACATCATACCAATTTTATTCTCCTAGATCAACTAGATATCTTCCTACCATGATCAATGCATAGGAAACATCAAGTCTAGTACATAACATGGAATAAATGATTGGTCCCATGGATGAATCATATGGGATCTTACTCATTATATCTTTCTCCTATTGTGTTTGAGGACAAATGTTTTAGAAAGATGCATACCATGTAACACTCGATCCAATATTCTCTTGAATTATTCCATACAAAACCTCTTTAGTATCTAGTCAATGTATATACTTTGACTTCTTCCAAGTAGCATATTGGATATATCAAAAATGGTCTTGATTGACTCCACCCAGACATGGGGTGTGGAAAATTTTTATTCTTTCAACCTAAGGGTGTAATTGTAGATATGACCTAATTCATCTACCAAAACTAGTGATTTGAATCAATATGTCATAAATGCATGAATTAAATTAAAAATAAATAATTTGAATGACTAGGTGACAAGGGACTAGGTTTGTGAAGAGAAATTTAGAGAAGAGTGATGGTGTTTTAGGTGTGGCTTCCATTAGGTAATGCTATCACGGACCTTTTGAAATTTAGTATTTTGTTTTGATTAATTAGTTTAATTAATGGATTAATAATCATTTATACATTCCACCCTATGTTAAAAAATGATTAATAGTGATAATAATGCTCCCAATTTCCTTGGTTGGAATATTCTCCATCCAATTGTGAAAGGTATAGTGGATCTCCCCTAGATCACCTAGGAAATTCAAAATATGGAATTGAGTACCCTATATTCTCTTATTAGAACCACTTTGTCTTCCTCAAGTGCTTAGAAATCACTAATCACTTCTCTCCCTGACACTAGATCACCCAATTGGTGTGATCCAATACCAAAAAGTTTGTGAATAAAATTCTTTAATCTTGGAAATTTAAGAATGTTTATATTTGAAACAAAACATAATGCATCACATTAAAATATAGTATTCATAAATTTAAAACCATTTAATAAATCAAATAGTCAAAATAATTTAGTTAAAACCAAGACTCCAACATTATAATGGGTCACCTCCCCTTCACCCAATCCAAAAAAGGGTCTACCCATCGATTATAATGGAAACAATGGGGATAGAAGAAGTTTAAGTCATAATGAAAGTCTAAAGAAAATAAAGTAGTGAAAAATAGAGTATCAGTATCAGTGGGTGTTTCTTCCTTTCGGTCTATCCCTTCTCATGATGATTAGACCTTGTATTTATAGAGGAGGATTTTCTTCAGGCTCCTTAAAGGAAATTCTTCTCCAATAATTTTAAAAAATCTATGTGAGATAAGTTTAGTGTTTCTTCATATATACAAACGAGTGTATCATGTGTTTCCTATTATGGTGAGGAAAAATGGAACTGATGATCCTTATTGTGTTCATGGAATGTGCATGGTTCAATGAGATTTGGATGGATCCAATGGGGTTGAAAGGGCTATATGATAGCATGGATTTATATATGGATGATGTGACAGTGACCATCAGACCCCATCCAACCTTCATAGTGGTAGAAATCTTGAGAACTTCTTCATGGTGGGGATTAGTAGTGGTATCTTGGTGGCTCAGCAATGGAAGTAAGTCATGGATTTCGTCAAACCTCAGCTATCCTTCACTGTGGCTAGATGAGTCGAGTAGATCAAATAGGGTTGAAGAGAATTGGAGAATATTATCCACTTCTCAATAATAGAGGTAATAGATATAACTCCAATAGTGGAAGGTGATCTTGAATTGAGATCCTCTAGTGGATTCTAAGGTGTTTTTATGGTGGTTTGAAGGAGGTAGAATCAGATGGTATGATCGGTGGTCTAAAACACTCAATAACGGCACACAAGTCACCATTGATTCAATGGTGCAACCTGAGTCACTGTTCTTTCAATAGTGGATCATGAGTCACTGTTGACTTCAATGGTTGATCATAAGTCTCTATTTTCTTCAACCGTGGATCACAGGTAACCATTGAGGAAAATTTACAATGGTGGATCATGAGTCACCACTGGTTTCACAAGTGTCACCTGAGTCACTATTGAAAAACAATTACAACAGTGGCTCATGAGTCACCATTGGATTCAATAATGGCTCTAGTTAACTTAGTGGAGTTTATTGGTATCTCCCTACCTACCGGTGAGGTGGTTGAAGTGTGGCAGAGGGAGGTGAATACTTCCCCTCCTCATTCAACCTTATTAGTGGCCAGATGAGACTTGAAATGGATCATGGAGGTCATCGAGGGTGTGATATACTATCTATGGCATATGGGTTCTTTGGTAGTAGCGGAAGTCTTGAACCTAATATTTAGGGTGATGGAAGTGGAGGTTACCGATGATGGAAGAAGTGGAGGGCCAAGGAAGAAGGTTGTAGTAGTGGAGGAGAACAATGGTGCAGAATTTCCAATCCACGTGAAATTGTTTAGAATGGGAACACATGTTTTTTGAAAATAATGAATAGTGTCTTGATACTCTTGTCTCACATCGAAAATAATATGCGGGAGTGTGCTGGCTTAAATAACCATAATTGTCTCTCCCAGAGAAATGAAGTTGTGATGGGGCAGGGGACACCCGTTCGCCATCATAGACCACCTCGTTTCGGTGACTCTTTACTCCCATACCTCCATGGGTTTCAACACCATGGGTTGATGCTTCAGGGCTACAGCCCAGCTATGTATTACCTCGGGAATTCAACCCCACATACCACACATGGGCCCGATGCCCTCATGTGGGATCTCCCTTCCTTCAAGAAGGCCTTCTATTGGTGTTTGCACTTTTGGTTGTCCGCCACGGGCCTTTCTATGTGGTGTGTGGTCTTAAGGTTGATGGCTAGCCTGAATGGCCCCACATTTTTAGTAAAGTCAAAAAATAAGAAGGTTATAAATTATTTGTAACATAATATGAAAAATTTCAAAAAAATATTCAATAAACAAAACACAATAATTTAATTACATTAAAAAAAATTTAATTCAATATTCATTATTTCCCACAACTCAATGAAACTTTGGAACATATGGGTTATATTCTTCAAAATCCTTAAAAAACATCAACAATTGTTAAAACATTTCATAAAAAATGATTCTGTTAAAAACTTCCACACATAAATCATGCTTTTCCACAAGCATAAAATCTCAATATTAAAATTTGGAGGGTACCACTGTTGTCAATATTAAAATTTAAAAGTAATAAAATAAAAAAAATCAATTCCAAATCAAATTTTCAGAAATTTATATAAAATATAAATTCAATTTCTCATTTTTCAAAGAAAAATCAAATGAATTATTTTAATTTTCCCTTTTTAAAACTTATGTAACTTCTTTTCTCATTCATTCATGTGCCTTAATTAATTATTATTAAACATTAAAAATTATGACTCACCTCACTCTTGAATATTTTCAGTCATCTCTAATGATATAATTCAAGTGGAGTTATGATAATATCATGATAACTTGCTCTGTATCCATAGGACTGTAAAGTAACAATTTTTTCCACTTTGTAAAGAAAAAAGTCAAATAAAATCATGAGGAATTTACTTTAAGGTTAAAATGTCTCTAAGGCTTGATTTTGTTATAACTGTTGTTTTTAAAAAAAATAAGGCTCAAGGATGATGTTTATATCTTAAAGTATAAATCATGATATAAAAATTAAAATCTTAATAAAATTCCCCCATAAAATTAAAACAACTCCCACTTTCCCCTAAAACCAAAAGTAAAAGTTATAATCAAATAAAGCATAATGAATGATTTGTGAAACCTCTTTTTTTGTTCTCCCTTTTTTTCAAAGAACATTTATCAATATTTTGAACATTATTCTATAAAAAAACCTCAAATACACTACCTAACCACATATGATAAAAATCATATGTCTAGTCCTGGTGATTTTTTATTCTTATAAATCACAACCCATTTTCCATTTTTTGGATCTTTTTTTCATTTCACTCTTTTTTTCAAGAGGGGTAAAACAGTAGTGAGTACAATGAATAAATCAATAACATTTCTTAATTCCCACATTAGTGCCCCCACACTTCTTCCTTCAATATAAATCATCCCTTTCTTCATAATTCACTTCACCCCCACACTTCACCCTTAAAATATAAAGAAAATACTAAGATATGGTAGGAATGGATAAAAATGGCTTGAAACATGGCTCATTCCTAATAATGGTAGTCATGGATTCTAAGGGATTAAAAAAATTATGTAAAGGAGTTATTTTAAGGGTAGGGGATTTTATAAAGATGCCAAAAACATTTTAAATGTGGTTTCATATAGTCACATCTATGACAAGTTCAAATGAAAGTTCTGGTTGGTGACATGTCCCAAGATCACTCAAAAAATATTCTTAAGAATAAAATATGAATTACTTGGTCTATAAATCCTCTTTAGAATGTGAATATGATATTAGAAAATAACTCAAGGCATGGAAGATAATAAAAAATCAATTCACATGATTGTTTTGAAATTCAAATAATATATTTTTTTTAGAAATCCTATTTACATGAATCAACTAATTCCATCAAATAATGAATCCTAATTTCAATATCTATACTTCACTTCAATCAGCCAATTATCCATTTTATTCATTCAATATTATTACAATTTAAATCTAAAACATGATATCATATGGTTTCATAAGAACTTATTTATCCTAGATAAGATAAATAAATCATAAATTCAAGTGTGGGCATGAAATATCCAGTTTAACACTGCCATTAGAATTTCCACTTCATAAAATATTTTCAGAGGCATGAAAACTGTTATAAACAAATAGAAATATTGAATAACCACTCTGTTCCCATGTAGTTTTTTCTGTTCTTCATTCTTAGTTCATGGGATTTATTGTTGACTTCTTTAATTATGGTTCTATAAATAGACTCATACCAGTGTAAGAGCCATTCCATTGAAGCTTATGGGGGGAATATAATATGTTCCCACCACCTAAATCCTAAGAAAATAGTAAAACTCAGGTCACCTCCTAGAAGATCCTATAGTTAGATTGTCTTTCTCTACTTAACCTCATATGAAGAAATTAGTATATGGGTGGGAGAAGCCTGAGGTCATCTAATGGTTATTGAGGTATATTCCCATGGAACTTTTTCAATATCTTCCCATCGACGGTGAATTGTTTTCTTTCCTCTTATCTCTTAATATAAATTTCACTAAATGGGTAGAAAATAGTAACAATAAATGTCCTTACTATATGGAACAAAGCATTCCAAGAATTAATATTTTTCTATAATTGTAGAGTATGAATTAGTCTCTATATTGAAAGGCCTTCTATGATATCGGTTTTTCATGTGACACTTGGTTCTCTACATGTAAATTCTTTATTTTTCTAAATGCTCCCTTCTGATTTCCTCCATTTATTGCAGTAATGATATTTCTCTCTTTCCCAGCACTTACCAAATCTAAATTCATCTGTTTTATATCCCAATAGGATTACTACTCCAATTCCTCTAGAAGATGAATACATTTCCCATAAACCATTCTATACAGGACCATACCTATTGGTGTGTTGTAATATGTCTAGTATTACTATAAGGCTTCTTCTAGTATTTCACTCTAATTCTTCTAGTTAGTTTTAACAATTTTCTCCAAAATACATTTGATCTCCTAGTTGGACACTTCATCTTGGCCATTTATTTGAAGATGATAATCTTTAGATCCATTGTGGTGCACCCCATACTTTTTAATCATATCCTCTATATTCATATTATAAAAACGATTCCCCTGTTCAATTATGATTTCCCTTGCAACTTCCAAACCTAAAAAAGATGTTACTTTTGAAAAAATAACATACAACATTTGAATCATCAGTCATGGTGGCCTTATCTTCCACCCATTTAGATACATAATACACAAAAATAAAAAGGTAAGAATTAAATAAATATATGGGAAAGGGTCCCATAAATTCAATTCCCCATTCATTAAATATTTCACAAAAATGATTGGGTTTTTAGGAAACTCCGGTCTTTCGGAAATAATTATTTAATAATGAAATTTTGCACATTTTTTAGACAATTAATTTGCGTATTTAAATAATTTTATATAATAAATTCTATATTCCAACACTTTTTTTTCATTCTCTGAGGTCCAAAGGGGCCTCTACAAGAAAATTTATGACTAAATTGGAACCCAGTCTCTATTTCACTTGTCGATAAGTACCTCCCTATGAGTTTATTATTATATATTTTCTATCGGAATTAATCTTACCAAATATATAATCTGAATTTATCCTAATGTTTTTTATTATGATGATTGTTAATGTGAGAAGGTACCTGATAGGTGGAAAAATAATACAATAAATCATCATACCATGGTACTTCACTTTCTAATATGTAGAGTTGTTTTCTGGGTATGTGATCATTTAGTGGGCTCAGTTCTAGAATGTCTATTTGAGTTGTGTTTAGCAGTCTATGAAGGTGATCTACTACTTGGTTTTCTTCTCCTTTCTCATCCTTGATCTCTAGGTTGAATTCTTGAAAGATTAGTATCCATATCACTAGTATTATTTCGACAGCATCCTTCTTTAAGAAGTACCTAAGTGATGTATGATCTGAAAATAAAATCACTTTACTTCATAGTAAATAATATCTACTTTTTTATAATGAAAATACAATATAAATGATTTTTTCTTTAGTCGTGTATTTTAACTGAGTCACATCCAATGTTCTCGTGTTATAATATTTGACTTGGGTCTTCCTTCAATTATTTGGGAGATGATTGCTACTACATATTGGTTTGAATCATGAAACAATAACTCTAATGGGTACTCCTAATATTGGGGTTTCATAATTGGTGGGGTAACAAAATTTTCCTTTAGTTTATCAAATTCCTTTCAAAAATCATCATTAAAAATAAAGTCGGATCCTTTTCATGGAAATAGGTAGATAAATCTTACTAAACTTTTTTATGAATCATCTATAAATCCTATATGGCCCAAAAATGATCATATATACCTCACACATCTTGGATATAGAAAATAATTAATTAATTTAAATATATACTTATCTACCTAAATTGATTTTTCAAAATTATATTACTCAACATTATCCCATTTTCAACTATAAAGTGACAATTCTCAAAGTTAAAAAAAATATTTTTCTCCATGATGGTTTTCAAAACTTTTTTTATGGTCCCCAGGAAGTGATCGGAAGTGTTTCCATAAACACTAAAGTCATCCAAGAATACCTACAGTCAATCCTCCATGTGACATGAGAAAATTTTTACCATACAATTCTGGAATGTACCTAGAGTATTACACAATCCAAAAGGAATCCTCTTGTACGGAGCATTACCAAAAATAGAAGATTAATGTTTTATTCTCTTGGTATTTTGGGGAAATGGGTACATAAAAATAACCAAATAATATATCCAAGAAAAATAATGTGTCTTTCCTACTAACCTTTTTAGAATTTAGTCTATAAACGAGATGTGGAAGTGATCTTTCTGGATTACTTGATTCAATTTTCTGTATTCAATGCATGCCCTATAACTATTTTGGAATCTCATAGGGATTAATTCATTATTATAATTTGGCACTATTTTTAATCCAGAATTATTTGGAACCAAATGAATGGTACTAACCAATTGTGAGTTAGAAATTGGGTATATTACATCATCTTCCAATAGTTTTCAATCCCTTTTTAATAACTTCCATATTATTAGGGTTTAATCTCTTATGGGGTTTACTAATAGGACTAGAGTATACCTCCCACAAAATTATATGATAACAGACCTTGAGGTTAATTCCAAGGATGTCTCCAATGGTCCAAATTATTTCTTCATTATTTCTATTCAAAAGGTAAATCAAAATTTTCTCTTAGTATTGGGATATGATTTTAGCAATGATCACTAGAAATTTGTGTACTTTCGTAAAAGAGACATATTTTAAGTCACAAGGGAGAGGTTTTAGTCCTTGGACTGGGGTTTTCTTCAAAGGTGATATTGAATTCAAATTTTATACTTCAAAAGATTGAATTTTCTTAGCAAAGGATATCATATCATGTTCCTCTAGAAAACTGTTATAACATCCATATGTTATTTTTTCTTGATAAAAGAATAAAAATATTAATAATTCACTAATTCCTTCATGTTTTTAGAAGATATATTATCTTATAAGTATAAAAATTCTATAATCATACTGGAGTCTTATATTTTCTTAATACATTCTTCATGGAAAATTATAAAGAGTGACTGATTGTTTAAAGGGTCCATCTTGGAGTTAGGAATATTGAAGTATTCCTTACTATCTCCTAGATATATTGTGAGGGTTACTTCATGTAAATTAATGATAGTTTTGGATATATTTATAAATGGTCTTTCCAAAAAAAAAGTGTTGAATTCCACAATGATTTATCTTTATCCATTTTCTAAAAATAGTAATCTTCTAGGAAAACCATTCCTTCCACTCTCACTAGCACATCCTCAAAAACTCTAGCAAGTAAGTTACTGGATCTATTTTTCATTTAGACAACCAATCTGGTGGGTTTTAGTTTACCTATATTCAATGATGAAAATATATATTTTGACATGAAATTAATGGAATATCCAAGATCACACAAAGCATCAAAAAATTTTAAAGAACCATTGCTGAAGGGAATAGAGAATTTCCCAGGGTCTTAACATTTTTTGGGAAATGGTGGTGTGATCATGGATGAAACACTTCTTCTAAGGATAATTATTTCAACCCTATCCAATATATTTATCTTAGAGAAAATATATTTGAGGAATATGGCATATTTTTTAGTTATCCTTATGGTTTCCTATAGGGGCTTATTAATTTCAACCTTTTAAAATATCTCCTAGACTTCTTTTTGAATTTTCTCATTCCTCGATCTTCTTAGATTCTGTAAATATGGTATGGAATGGAAAGGGAGTGTCTTTATTCACATTGTTATATTTTTTAACGTAGTTTATAATCTTTATTTTCAAAATACTATATTAGGTTCTTCATATTTCTTATTTTCTTCTTGTTTAGGTAGAGTGGTTCTTGTTTTTCAAATTTGTCTAGAATTTCCCGATGCACCTTCTTTTGGGTCAGCTTGGGATTCGTTAGGTTAGGGTTCCTCAATCTCATTTCCACTCTTTATTGTGATCATTATAACACTTTATTTTTGGTTACGGTTGTCTGAGGTGGTATTTTTCTTGGGTTTTTTGGACAACATGTCCATGATATTTTCATATTTATTTGAAAAATACTTTACTGTATTTTTCTTCTCCTCCATAAATATTATTTTTCTTAATTCTAAGAGTTTTTAACTTGATGAGTGATGTCCATAGGATTTTTGTTAAAAATTTTGTTGTTATTAGTCATGTTTTTGGTACTTTTTCTTGTATAGATTTTGGAAAGGGTATGAGTTCTAGAATTGTTATGGTCTAGTCTGATTTTTTTGACCCCCCGAATCCTAGTTAGACTTTCCCTTCCCTCTATATTTGGTTTTTTAAAACTGTTTGAGATGGAATTTATATGAACATATTTTGATACCCTGCACCTCTACACACTGATCAGTGAATTTATGGTTTGATGAACATAAAATACATACTTGGGGTGGGGAAAGTTGTCCATTACCTTGTTTTTCTACCATTTAACTTGTAAGGATGGTTATTTCATCCATTTTGGTTTCAAGAAAAGGTGATGAGTAAGAATATTTTACCTCATATATGCCTTTGGTTCTTATTACTCATTTTCCAAATTGTTTATAATTTTATAAAATCTTCCAAATTAGGATCCTAGCTTCCATGGGTGATTTATCAATCAACTATCCTCTAAATGATGCATCTAATAGGTTCATCTATTTTTCTAGTAGCCCATGATAGAAGAAGAATATGAAGTAAAAATCTTCCATAGATAGGTGTGGATAGCTTTAAAAATGTTTTTTGAGTCTTTCCCAAATACATAGAAAATCCCTCTAGTAGCTTATATAATGGAATAAATATTCTTTCCTATTGTAGTGCTTTAGAAGATTAGGAACAATATCTATATAAAAATCCTATGGATATCATTAAAGTCATGGATCTCTCCAGGTTTAAGTCTATACAACCATTCTTTAGTAGCTCCTTTTATTGACAAGGGAAATTCCCTCCACTAGACTTGTTCTTCCACACCTCATCTTGGCTTGAAGATTGCATAAATATAGATGAACTCATGGATGTGAAGGTTTGGGTATTCTCCTACAAATCCACGAAACTTGGGTAACATAGGAATCATATAGACTCATAATTAAAAATCATGTTTTTTGTAAATTCATGGTCAATTTATTATTTTGATTGTAAAATTTTGGGGAAAAAAGCCCCCTTAGGGTCTATTGTGGGTTAATTTCAATCGTTTTCGGATTAGAATTAGAACTTGATGTTTCACATGAGTCTTTTAATTTGATTTGATGAAACTGATTCTAAATTTTTAGTTTCCTATGATTTCCCATCAAGTTCTTATCTATCTTCGGGTCAATATCTAAGATTTCTTTATTATAGGTCCTAGTCATGCATGTTTTATCGGTTTGACTTAACACCTACTCCATGGTAATAATGCCAAGTTTTGACACTACCTAGTCATAGGGTGTTGAAAAGGATTATTGTTTCACCCTATGTGTGTAGTAATAGGTTTGGCATAAGTTATATCCTAATAGTGGTGTATTAAATCAGAAATTCATTAATGAAAAAATTAAAATAAAAATCAATAATTTGAATGACTAAGAAACCATGGACATGGTTTGTGATGATCGGTTTAGAGAAGAGTGATTGGGGTTTAGGTTTTTCTTCCATTATGAAATGTTATCATGGACCTTATAAAATTGAATTTTTTGTTTGGATTTATTATTTTAATGAATGGATCATTAATCATTTATCCTATTCCTAACTTGATTAAAAAATCGATTGATAGTGAGAATAATCCTCAAAATTTAATTGGTTTCACTATTATCCTTCTAATTGTGAAAGTAATAGTGGATCTCCCCTAGAAAACCTATGTAATTCTAAATAAATAATTCAGTACCCTAAGGGCTCATATTGCCCCCACTATGTCTTCCCCAAGTGTTTAGAAATCATACTGCACTTATATCTATTACATTGGATCACCCAATCATTGCGATCCAATACTATAAAGATGGATAATGAATTTTTTTAATTAATTTAATTTATGAATGTTCAAATTTTTAAAAAAAACAAATGATTATCATTAAAACTCTAAATTCATAAATTTAATAACATTTAATAAATCTAAGAGACATACGAATTTAATTAAGAGAAAGACTCCAACATTACAATGGGTCACCTCCCATTCACACAATCACAATATGGGTATACCCCTTCATTATAATGAAAAAATGGGGTATACAAATTATAATTCCTAGTGAAAGAAGAAAGAAAACAAAGAAGTTCAAAGAAAAACTATCAACAACAGCTGGTGGTTCTTCCTTTTGGTATCTCCCTTCTCATAATGAAAGGTCCCTATATACAGAGGAGGGTTTTCTTTAGGCTTTATTGGTAAAAATATATTCGAATATTTTTTTAATGATACCTGAGATATGTTTGGTGTATCTTTATAGATTCAACCAAGAATATCAGTTGTTTCCAACTTTGGTGAGGGAATATGGTACTAGTTATCCTTATTTGTGTGCACAGCTCATGCATAGTGCAATGATTCATAGATGGATCCTATGGGGTAGTATGGGCTGTATGAAATCATGGCTTCGTAGAGTTCCAGGGGTGCATGGAGGATAGATAACTGGCCATCAGACCTCATCTGTCCATCATAGTGGTAGAAATATCAAGAACATATCTATGGTGGTGATCGGCAGTGAGATCTAGGTGGCATGAAAATGGATAGAAGCCATGAATTTCATAAAACCACATCCATAATTCTCTATTTTTAGATAATTTTATTATTTCAAATAGGGATGAAGGGTGTTTGATAAGATGATCCCATATTCCGTAGTATTGGCGGTAGATGGTGTTCCGGTGGTGGAAGTTGATATCAAACTGTGGTCATTTGGTGGATTCCATGGTGTTTGTCTAGTGGATTGCATGTGATGGAGGCTGATGGTGTGGTCAGTGGTGGAAATTTATCCACAGTGGCTCATGAGTCCCATTCGGTTCAACGATGCCTCATGAGTCACTGTTGGCTTCAATAGTGGATCACAAGGCACCGTTGGCTTTAATGGTTGATCTTCAGTCACTCTTGGGAAAAATTTTGAACTATATATCATGAATCACTATTGGTTTAAATAGTTTCTCATGAGTCAAAATTAGGAAAAACTTCCAATGATGGCTCATGAGTAATCGTTAGCATCAATGGTTCCTCATGAATCAATTTTTGGAAACATTTCCAATTGTGTATATAATAACCTCAGTGGAGTCAATTGGTGGTTTTATACTTTTTGGTGTAGTGATAGTACTGATGTTTTGGGGCAGGGAGACTCCTCCTCATTCAATATTTCAGTGGTTTAATGATCCTTGAAATGACTCATGGAGGTCACTGAGGGTGCATGAGATTATTTATGGCATTCAGATGCTTTGGTAGTGTAAAAAGGCATGACCTCGAGCTTTGGGGTAGTGGAAATAGAGGTTACTAATGATTGTTGTTGCGGCAGGATGTGGAAGAATGTGGTAGTGGTAGAGGAGAGTAGTGGTGTAGGATGTCTGAGATGTGGGAAACATTTGAGTGGGCTGCACGATTTTTTTAAAAGAATTAACAGTTACACGATACTCCTTTACCACAATGAAAATAAGATGTGATATTATTTGGATTCAATAAAATGTCACGGATCTCTTCAACAATGAAGTTGTGTAGTGGCCAGAGGACCCCCACCTGTCATCATGCACCACCTCGTTCAGGAGACACCATCCTCCCGCCACTTTGTGGGTTTCACCACCATAGCTTGGTGCTTCAGGGCTACATCTTAGCAATGTATCTCATGTGGAATTCATCCCCATGGGTTGAGCGTGGGCCTGATTCCCTAGTGTGGTCTCCCCTACCTTCAAGAGGGTCACCCCTTCATGTCATTATGGTCAGTCGGGCCCATGGGTGTGGCTAAGTGGAATGTGGTCTTGAGGTTGAGGTATATCGTGAATGCCTTATTTTTTGTGGGCGAAGTCCTAAAAATAATATTTTTATAAATTATTTGTAACATAATATCCAGAATTTAAAAAACAACATTCAATACCCAAAATAGATGAGTTTAATTCTTTTAAACTAATATTAATTCAACATTCCAAATTTCCCAAAACTCAATAAAACATTGGAACACATGGGTATTATTCTTAAAATACTTCATAAACAATTTTTTTTTTTAAATTAGCATAAAAAATCAGTATTTCAAATACCCCCTGTAAATACCCAGAATTTCCATGTACTTTCTTTTAAATAAATGGAAATTTTACGAGCCCACAAAAATTGACGGCGCGTGATTCGGAGGCCCAGAGTGCTCGGAATTAATTTCGGAACTTTTTTTCTGGTACGTTCAGTAAACGTGTCAATGGGTTTTTTCTAACTTTTGAACTGATGATCGGAATTGAAATCTGAGGGAATCGTTGAACTCGCAGCAACGGTATTCTCTAAAGGATAATTTCACTTCGATGGTAGATGGTCGAGGGTAAGAGTTAGTTTTTGGGTTTTTCTTGTAAAAATAAAATAAAAATAAAAGTGTCTAGCATTTTTATTTTTATTTGCAACACCCATGTAGGTGTTGGGAGGTGGGGTCTAATGGAACATAACCTCCTCTTCATGTTTAATTATGGTGGGGACCACCCAAGACCAAACTCCCCTTTAATCTAGTGAATCTATCAAACCACCTCATTAATATGGAGGAGCCTCTTGACTTCCTCAATATTAATTGTGCCAATGCACATACCTTTAATTGTTCCAACTTAGTTAGTTGTCTTGTCCTCTTTTTTAAATTAATTGACAGCGTCGTTGGAATTTAGGATGGTTCCTAATAAATGAACCATCATAAATTCCATGATTGTTACCTACCTTACCCATATCCTATATATACGGAGATTGGGAGGAGGATTTGGGATGGCTTCTCCAAGAGACGAAGCACTGGTAAAGTGACATGACACCAAACACTTGGAATAATTTTCTCTCCAACGAAGAACGCGTTCTCTAACTAAGAACGCGCTCCCCAAAGAACACCGACCACCTTTGACCTTCTCCCTCGGGACATCTTTTGAGGTGGGAAGTTCTCATCTATGACAAATCGATGCACGATCTCGAGATTAGAAGTGTGTGCTGGATGCGATGAATGATGAAAACTTCACCTTCTTCCCTCTTCGTCGATGTATCAACCCGAGGCAGGGGTTTATTGTTGTTTGATTGTCAATTCACAAGTACACCCCTTCTTTTCTTTTGTGGGGTGGGAAGAACCTTTGGGGGAGGGTTTGATGTGCTTCGTTCTTGTGAACCTCCTGCTACCACTCTATTGTAGAGAGTGTGGGCCAAACTAACATGGCTCATCCTCTCTGTAACCCTTGTGTTGTTTTGCGGTGTTCATAAAAATAGAGGAAGGAGACGAAGGAAACGAAGGTAACGGTGCTTCCACCCACGGCCTCCCCAACCCGCACCGCCCCCACGGTGCTTTGGCCTCCCGATAAAAGCGACTGCGCGCTGTCATCGGCCGAACCGGCCCCGAGCCGCACTGTGCCCCAGCTGCGCCAGCCTCCCGGCAGAATAGGCCCCTGGCCACCCTAGATGATCTTCCCTAGCCATGCCATCCGCCCACTGAGCCACCCTAGCTGCTCTGGCCTTTAGGATGAACTGGCCCTAGCCGCTCTGGCCTCTTGTCTTAACAGGTCATGGCTGCTCCGGCCTCCATCCACCCCGGACTCCTTGCCAAACCAGCCATGGCCGGGCCACTATGGCCCCCAGGCCAAGCTGCCTCAAGCCGCACCCCCACAACCCTCCGAGTCAGAGCGTGCTTGGTGACATGGCAGATCCATGGTACTTGACAGGAGGAGTACCTCAATAGTCCAAGGTTAGTGGGAATTGAACTTGGTGTCATGGTAGGCCCACTATACTCGATAGAGGGGGAGTTCTCAAGAATCCGAGCTTTCAACAATGAAATTGGGGTTGTTAATTGATACTATCCCTAGAATAAAATCCTAGTTTAGCTGAGTCAGTTTTTCTGTGTTTTCCTGACGATTGAGATTGATCACTTGATAACATAGGTATATGTATGGGCATATACTTAAGTAGGTTTATCTGTTGATTTATTACATTATGGTTTATCTTTGGTGTATTTTTGTGAGACCTTGAGGGTATCGGGGTACCTACTGAGTATCGTTATACTCAACCATACACCGGATGTGGCCTCACCTTGTTATGTTGGATGCAGATGACGAACAACACTGACTGAGGCTGAGAGTATCAGGACTGGACGGTACCTGGAGGTGGACCTTACGACGATTTGGTACACAAAGGGGACAGAAAAATAAGGAGTTCTGAGGAATAGATCTGTACTTACCCTTTAGGTAGGAACCTTGAAGGATGACCGGGCAACTGTTTTCGTTTTTCTTCAGTTGTACTTGTACTTTCAGTTTCTTGTACTTTACTGTTGGGATTATATTCTTGTCCCTTTTTACATTCAACACTCCTTTGTTATACAGTTTTACTTTGTGTTTTGTTTCTTGTTGTGTGCTTGGTTACATGTGCTTGCAGGTTTTAAAGGCAATGCATTCCCAGATTTTGGGAATATGTCGTGGTGCTAGTTGCCAGCCCTTGGCCTATGGAAGGTGGGCTTGGGGTTAGTCACGGCACGGGCCCCGGGGGATGGGTTGTGAAAAATTGGTATTAGAGGAGTCAGTTTTATAGCAGAACATAGGACTCTGATATTTTCTGTGAAGTAATAGTGTTATGTGTATTGAGTGTGGTTTTGAGTTCAGGGAGTCCATTGTTGGTGTAGCGGCCGATGTATCAACACACCATGACCCTAAATTTTGATTTCTGACCCAGTACATGAAACCACTGATTGCACGTGTGTTCTCAAAAGTTTTCCTTAAATTATCTCACCAGGTCAAATCCCCAGGTGTAAATTTTAACCTTAGTACACCAGTTTATTTTCAAGATGCCTCCACGCAGACAGCCGACTAGAGTTTTGATAGTTGTACGCACAGATATCCCACTGAGTGATGAGGCCTTGGTGCAAGGCCCTTTTCTATTTGAGGCACCAGCGGAGGCACCAGTGGTACCATGTCCCGTTGGGCCACCGATGCCACCAGCCCCAGTAGAAGATGGTACATTCCACTTGAGTGGATTGCATGAGTTCTAGCGCTAGAGGCCACCCAGGTTAAGGGGAGAGACAGACCCACTGGTGGCTGAGGATTGGTAGGAGGCTGTGGTGAGAGTTTTATGAATTTTAGGGACACCAGTAGACCTCATGGTGATTCTTGCTTCTATCCTTCTATAGGTATCAGTGGGAAGATGGTGGAGCTTAATGCTGCAGGTTCATGATGATGTGACGCTTCTTTGGGAAGATATCGAGAGCCTGTTTTAGGTCGAGTTTGTTCTAGTGAATCTTCGCGCAGTGTTCATACAGGAGCTACTTCATCTGCAGCATGGAAGCATGATTGTATCTCAGTACTCATCGAGGTTCACTAAACTCTCACGCTACTCCACAGATATGGTGTGGGATCCATTATTCAGGGTATGTACCTTTGACCAGGGACTCAGGAGAGAGATCAGTGCTTCGGTGATCTCACTCAGCATCCCAACATAGGTGGGGTGTTAAGGAGATCCCTCTTGGTGTAGATTTTCCTTGTTGAGCAGTCACCAACAGATAGACCCACTACCAGCCATCACGTAGTAGAGTCTTCTATAGCTGGAAGCAGACAGATATCGCAGAGGTCTAAGAGGACCAGACCTAAAGGTGGACAACTGCATGACTCAAGATCGGTTGTGCAGGGAACCCGAAGAAGAGAAATACATGCCAGGAGTGGGCAGTGTTTCACATGGGGTAGGCTGGGTCACATGGCTCATGACTGTTCGAACCACCATTCTAATGATCAGCAGATGGTCGAGGGACCGCCCATGCAGAGACATAGGTTTGACCGTGGTGGTCCGCAGGGAGCAGGCAGACGTGGAAGAGGAGAAGGTCATGCAGATGGCGGTGGGAAACGTTTCGAGGTATTACCACCACCACTACCAGGAGGTCCACCTTGACCATAGGGAGCAGGTGGACAGGGGAGACCTCAGCTCCAGAAAGCTGAGACCTATAATCACGACACTCCAAAGATGATATGAGGTACGATCTATGTCTACTCCACCATAGCTGTAGTACTTATAGACACAGGTTCAAGTCATTCTTTTATTGCCACCGCCCTTGTTCAGAGCTCAGAGATTCTGACGGAGCTGTTGGCTCGATCCTTACAGCTATAGATTCTTACGAGAGAAGATTCGATGATTACACACTGGTACCGGCAGTGCGATATTACTCTAGGAGGTGGGAGCTTCATCTGGGATCTCCTAGTAGCGGCGTCCAGGCCTTACAACGTCATCTTGAGTATGGACTGGTTATCTACATTCCATGCTCAGATTGACTGTGTTAGGCACAAAGTGTGGTGTGTCCACACGGATGGGTCCAGGTTTACCTTCACCGGCGATAAGGGGGCCTTTTCAGCACAGGATTGACTTACCAAGAGGAGAGTGCAGCCGATCACTCATCATTTGTCTAGCCATACCCTTGGAGTTGTTGATGTGGAGAGTCCGAGCTATCCTGTAGTGGTGGACCAGTACACATATGTTTTCCCTGATGATGTTTTGGGTCTACCACCTCGAAGAGAGGTGTACTTTTACATTGAATTGTACCCTGGGAAGACACCGATATCCACATCAGCATATTAGATGGATCCTACAAATCTTTGTGAGATGCGGTTAGAGTTGGAGGACTTACAGGGGAAGGGATTCATCCGGCCGAATATTTCTCCTTGGGCAGCCCATATTCTGTTCACAAAGAAGGCAGATGAGAGCTTGGGGATTTGTGTAGACTATCGGCACCTGAACCAAGTGACCATGAAGAACAAGTACCCACTCCCAAGGATTGACAACCTCTTTGATCAGCTGAATAGATCATGATGGTTCTCGAAGATAGACCTCATATCAGGCTATCACCGGCTCAGAGTTAGAGACGAGGATGCACAGAAGATGGCTTTTATATGTTGGTACGACCACTACGAGTTCTTGTTTATTCCATTAGACGTAACCAACACTCCAGTACTATTCATGGGACACATGAACAGGCTCTTTAATCCATACCTTGATCTCTTTTTCATAGTCTTCATCGATGACATTCTGATCTACTCGACTTATGAGGAGGAACATGTCTATCATTTGAAGGTAATACTGGACACACTCTGAGAATTCTAGATTTATGGTAATCTCTCGAAGTTACTATTCTGGATTTGAGAGGTTCACTTTCTGAGACATGTCATATCGGAGGCTGGAGCTGCAGTAGATCCAGCTAAGATTGAGGTGGTACTTGCTTGGGAGCCAACCAGAATTGTGATGGATGTATGATGTTTCCTAGCTTTGGTTGGATACTATCGGAGGTTTGTGGCAGACTTTTCTAGAGTTTCAGTACCACTATCATCCTTGACGAAGAAGTTGAAACCCTTCCTGTGGTCGTAGAAATGCTAGTAGAGTTTTCAGAAGCATAGTAAGAGGCTGACTAGTGCCCTATATTGAGGATTACAGAGGAGGGTGTAGGGTACGTAGTCTACTGCGATGCATCAAGGACTGGACTAAGATGTGTCCTGATGCAGGAGCGAGCAGTGATCGCATATGGTTCTCGACAGCTGCGATAACACGAGCAGAACTATGCTACCCATGATCTGGAGTTTGCAACAGTAGTCTTTTCCTTGAAGATGTGGCGGCACTATCTGATGGGAGAACGTTTTATTCTATACTCTGATCACAAGAGTCTCAGGTATATATTCTCTCAGAAGAACCGGAACCTGAGACAGCGATGTTGGATTGAGTTCCTCCAGGACTATGATTTCAAGATAGTTTATACTCCTGGGAGGGGGAACGTTGTTGCAGATGCACTCAGTAGGAGATCTGGTATAAAGCTGATAGGAGAGGTGACATAGTAGCTAACCTCTTTTCATATATCCTTTGTGGATAGAGATGGAGTAGCTTTTCTATAGTCTCTTATAGTCACTCCCCCTCTTCTTCAGTAAGTCAGGGAGGCATAGCGTGGGGATTTTGACTACGAGACACGACTTGATCAGATATCCACAAGATAGGCACCTGATAGATTTTATGAAGGTGGTGAGCATGTTGTCATCTTAAGAGGATTTACCATGGTACCAGGGTCACTTTAGGAAGATGTGTTGAGGGAGTTCCACACATCCCCTCTAGCGGTACATCTATGAGTGGAGAAGATGTACCAGGAGCTCTGACGACAGCACTAGTGGCCAGGAATGAAGAAAGAAGTAGTAGAGTTTGTATCTTGGTGCCTCACTTGCCAGAAAGTGAAGGCAGAGCATCAGGTACCAGTAGGCTTGGTTCAATCTTTAGATGTCCCATAGTGGATGTGAGATGGGATATTAATGGACTTAGTTATAGGACTTCCACGTACAACCAGAGGTCATGACTCGATTTGGGCGATCATCGATCGACTCACCAAGTTGGCTCACTTCTCACTGATCAAAGAGCTGGGTTCAGTAGAGAGCATGGGATGGCTCTATGTGCAGGGGATTTTGCGGCTACATGGAGTACCCACGATGATGTTCTCCTATAGTGATACATGTTTTACTTTCCGACTATATAAGGGGTGACAGGAGGATTTCAGGATGCATCTTTGTTTGAGAAATACCTTCCATCCTCATACGGATGGTCAAAACATGTGGACCATTCAGAACCTTGAGTACATGTAGTGTTCTTGGGTCCTCAACTTTGGTCATAGCTGGGAGGATCACTTACCTTTGGTGTAGTTTTCATACAACAACAGCTATCACTCCACCATTATGATGGCACCTTTTGAGGCGGTGTACGGGCGACCTTACAGATCACCTTTGTGCTGGACTGACCCAGGGGAGTTAGCACTAGTGGGACCAGAGATGGTATGAGCTACCATAGAGAATGTGTAGATCATTCAGGAGTGAATGAAGACAGCACAAATAAGGTAAAGTCATATGATGACAGGAGATGGAGACCTCTAGAGTTCGAGAATGGTGACCATGTGTTTCTACGGGTCTGACCCCAACGAGGTCAACGGAGATTTGGATGAGGCGACAAGTTATCTCCGAGGTTCGTCAGACCTTTCCAAGTCCACAAAAGAGTAGGTGAGGTGGATTACCTCTTAGCTCTTCCACCTCAGTTGCACCGGGAGCACGACGTCTTCCATGTATCTCAGCTGAGGAGATACGTGGATGAACCTTCTCACACCATCAACAATGGAGAGATAGACGTTGAGGATGGGGTGACTTTTACAGAGGTTCTAGTAGAGATCAAGGATCTACAGGAGTGGGTCTTTTGTGGATGGCCGATACCTCTGGTGCACGTTCACTGGCAGCACGAGAACCTCTAGAAGAGTAGATGGGAGCGGGAGGCTCAGATGTGTGCTCAGTACCCCAACTTTTTTACCTAGTTTGAGTTGTGTCTTACATGGAAGTAGAGCCCTAAGGTGTAGAGAATGTAAAGACAGTGAATTTCAATGTAATTCTTTTTAAATAAATCATAATTTTATGAGTTCGTGAAAATTGACGGCGCGTGATTCCGAGGCCCGGAGTGCCCAAAATGAATTTCTGAACTTTTTTTCGGGTACGTTCAGTAAATGTGAGAGCGGCTTTTTTTCTAACTTTTGATCTGTTGCTGGGAATTGAAATCTGAGGGCACCGTTGAACTCGCAGTACTAGTATTCTCTTAAGGATACTTTCAATTCGAAGACATATGGTTGAGGGTAAATGTTAGTTTTTGGGTTTTTCATGTAAAAATAAAATAAAAATAAAAGTGTGTGACATTTTTATTTTTATTTTCAACACCCATGTGGGTGTTGGGAGGTGGGGTCCACTGGAACTAAACCTCCTCTTCTTGTTTAATTTTAATGGGGACCACCCGAGACCAAACCCCCCTTTAATTGAGAGAATCTCTCAACCCCCCCCCCCCCCACCTCATTAATGTGGAGGAGCCTCTTGACTTCCTCCACATTAATTGTGCCAACACACATACCTTTAATTGTGCCGACATAGTTAATTGGAAAGACATCTTTTTTTAATTAAGTAACAACGTCATTGGAATTTATGAAGGTTCTTAATAAATGAACCGTCATAAATTCCATGATCATTACCTACCTACCCCCCTCTCATATATATATATGGATCTTGGGAGGAGGATTTTGGACGGCTTCACCAAGCGACGAAGCGTTGGTAAAGTGACACAACGCCCAACACTTGGAGGATTTCTCTCTCAAATGAAGAACACGTTCTTCAATGAAGAACGTGCTCCCCAATGAAGAACACCGACCAACATCGACCTTCTTCCTCGGGACTTCTTCCCATGTGGGATTTTCTCATCTACGACGGACCGACGCACGAGCTCAGGATTGTAGTTGTGTGGCGGACTCAATGAATGATGACAACTTCACCTTCATCCCTCTTCGTCGACATATCAACCTGAGGTAGGGGTTTATGGTTGTTTGATTATCACCACACAAGTACACCCCGTATTTTCATTTGCAGGCTGGGAAGAACCTTTTTAGGAGTGTTTGATGTGCTTCGTTCTTTTGAACCACTTGCTACCACTTTAATGTGGAGAGTGTGGGCCACACTAACATGGCCCGTCATCTCTATAACCCTTGTGTTGTTTTGTGGTGTTCTTCAAAATATAGGAAGGAAATGAAGGCGAAGAAGGCAACAGTGCCGCCCCCACGGCCTCTGCGACCCGCGCTGCCCTTGAGGTGCTCCGGCCTCCCGGCCAAACCGGCCCCATGCCGACGTCAGCCGAACCGGCCCCGAGCCACACCGCACCCTAGCCGTGCTGCGCCCCTGCCACGCTGTGCCCCAGCCACGCCACCCCGCAGCCGCTCCAACCCCCAGGCCGAATCGTCCCCCAGCCGCCCCGGCCTCCCAGCCGAGCCTCCCTACCCACGCCATCCGCTGGCCGAGCCACCTCGACCGCTTTGGCCTCCCAGATGAACTGACCCTGGTCGCACCACCTGCTAGCCGAACTGGCCCCGGCCACTCCAGCCCCCGGAAACCCTGGCCTCCCAGCCGAACCAGCCCCTGCCGCACCACCCCGAACCCCAGGCTGAGCCGCCTAGAGCCTTCCCCCCACAACCCTCCGAGCTGAGCTGGCCTCGCGCCCCTTGTCGAGGCACCATTGCGACACCCTTCGGGCCGAGACTCCCACACGACACCCTCCAGGCCAAGCTACCCACGCCGCACCCTTTGGGCCGAGTCGCCCCTACGGCACCCCCAGGACGAACTGCCCTCGCGCTGAACCGTATCCGGTCCACGCCCTCGTGGCCAGTCCGTGGCCCCTCGTGTCCTACTCGGCTGGGCCAGCAGGCAGGGTCGAACTCAAAGGGTTGTCCCGCCCAATGGGCTGATCCAGGCCCAATGAGTTAGCTCGGGTCGACTTGAACCGGGTCAGCCCAAGCCAGGTCTGTCTGATCGGTCTGGACCGGACCCAGCACCACTACGACCCATTTATGCTTTTTTCGGCCATATTTTTGGAATCAAACGTTCGTTTGATGGACCGTTAGTGGGGCTGAAAATCATGGAGCGTGATGTTCCCTTTGAGTATACCCCACTAGAGTTTGGGGTATAGTTGAGATACGGTCAGGTTGGATCGTGCACGAATCCAATCGGGCCACCGCGACTAAAAGGCTAATAACTAACAGACCAGGTGTCCGATTGACACATCGTCTGATATGTTTAGACCCCTATGACGTGGAGAAACATTTAGATACTTCCTTGTGGGACTTCGTGACATTTGGAGTATCGACCAGTAGCTTGTGGAGAGAAACCTCTGGGAGACAAGCAAGCGTAGTGTGGAGACCTAGTAGTTGCCTGAGACTTGATGACAGCTGACCATTTTGACTCGGACTGACTCTACTAGCCCAGTGGGGAGCATCATGGTGTCGCAGAAAACCCAAAGTGGGGAGCTCCTTGGTGTCACAGTAGACCCACGGTACTCGACAGGAGGAGTACCTCAGCAGGCTATGAGGGGGAGAATGCTTGGTGATGTGATAAACCCACGGTGGGGTGCTCACTTGGTGACGTGGCAGATCCAAAGTACTTGATAGGAGGAGTACCTCAGCAGTAAAAGGTTAGTGGGAAGCGCACATGGTGTCAGTGTAGGCCCACTATACTCGATAGAGGAGGAGTTCTCCAACAGCTGAGGTTTTGACAATGTGATTGGGGTTGTTACTTGATACTACCCCTAGAATAAAATATTAGTTGACCTGAGTCGGTTTTTCTGTGTTTTCCTCATGATTGAGATGGATCACTTGATAACTTAGGTATATGTATGGGAATATACCTAAGTAGGGTTATCTATTTATTTCTTACTTTGTGGTTTATCCTTGGGGGATTTTTGTGAGACCTTGAGGGTCTTGGGGTCCCTACTAAGTATCGTTATACTCGCCACTCCATAAGCTATGCCCGCACCTTGTTGTGTTGGATGCAGACGACAGATAGCACTGACTGAGTACGAGAGTATCATGACTGGATGGTACATAGAGGTGGAACTTACGACAAGTCAGTACACGGAGGGGACGGACGGACGAGGAGTGCAGAGGAGGCGATCTGTACCTACCCTTCAGGTAGGAACCCCAGAGGATGACCCAAAAGCTGTTTTCCTTTTTCATCAGTTGTAATTGTACTTCCAGTTTCTTGTACTTTACTATTGTGATTGTATTCCGACCCCTTTTTACTTTCAGCACTCCTTTGTTATACAATTTTACTTATTGTTTTGTATCATGTTGTGTTCTTGGTTATATGTTCTTGTAGGTTTTAAAGGGAATTCCTTCCCAAATTTAGGGAATACACCTTGGTTCTAGTGGCCAGTCCCTGGCCTATGGAAGGTAGGCTTGAGGTTAGTCATGGTACGGGCCCTGGGGGATGGTTAATGACACCCCCACACCTAAATCAGGCTTTTCCCCATGCCTAAAATCTCAACATTAAAAATTTTAGGGCCCCAATGTTATCAATATTCAAATTTCAAAGTAATATAATAAAACAATTCTAAATTTCAAATCTAATATTTAAAAATTCAGATAAAATATAAAATAAATTTCACAATTTTCAAAGAAATAACCAAATTAAGAATTTTACTTTTATCCATTTTAAAATTATAGAAATTCTCTTCTAATTCATTCAAGCTCATTAATTCACTGTTATTAAAAAATCCAAGTCATGACTTACCTAACTCATGAATCATTCTACTCATCTCTCATGATACAATTCAATTGGAATTATGCTAATATCATGATAACATGGTTTTTATCCATAGTCTTGTAAATGAACTATTTTTTCTACTTTGTAAAGAAAAAATCCACATAAAATCCTAAGAACTTTACTTTAAGGTTCATATTTCTATGAGGCTTATGTTTGGTAGGAATTTTTGTTTTTTTAATTCAAATCTCAAGGAGGAGGTTTTTGTATTAACGTAAAAATACTAATATCATAAGTAAAATTATAATGAAATACCCCCATTAAAATTATAATGACTCCCACTTTCAACCAAAATTCAAAGTAAAGGTTATGATCAAGAAAAACATAAAGAATTATTTGTGCACCCACTTTGTTTATTACCCCTTATTTTCAAAGAAAGTTTTCTTTTTTTTTCCAAATTATTCATAGAATAAACCTCACATCCACCACCTAAAAACATATGATTAAAATCATCAGTCTAGTAATGGTTATTTTTTATTCTTATAAGTCACATCCCATTTTCTATTTTTGGTTATTTTTGTCATTTACACTGTTTTCTTCCAGTGGGGGAAATAGTAAAGAGTGTAATAAATAAATAAATAACCTTTCTTAATGCCCACAGTAGCACCCCCACACTTCTTCCTTATAATGAAAATCATAAATTTATTCATGATTACCTTCTCCCCTATATTTCAACTTTAAAATATCATGAAAATACTAAAAGTAGGGTATGAATGGATAAATATGGCATAAAGCATGGCTCATTTCAAAAAAGGTAATTCAAGGTTTGTATGGGACAAACAAGGATTTGTGTAAAGGTGGTATTTTAATGATATGGGCTTTTCAAAAGATGCCTTAATCATTTTAAATTTGATTTTGTACAATCATATATTTTTTAATTTAAAATAAATGTTCTGGTTGGTGACACATCCCAATATCAATGAAGAAATATGTTCAAGAATAACCTAGGAAGTACTTGGTCTAGAAATTCTCTTGGTAATGGGAATATGATTTTGGAAAATTACTCAAGGAATGACTAATAAAAAAAATAAATTAACATGAATTTTATAAATTCAAAGAATAATGATTGTTTGGGGAATTTCAATCACATGAATCAATTAATTCCCTTATGTCATGGGTCCTCATTTTAATATACATGATTCTTTCCCATTATTCAATTCTCTATTTTACACATCCTTTATTATTAACATTGAAATCTAAAACATGATATCATAGGGTTCCTAAGAACTCATGTATCCTATATAATCCAAATAAATCATAAATTTATGTGTGGGAATGAAATTTACTGTTTAACAAAGCTATTGGAATTTTCAGTTCAAAATAGAGTTTTAGAATCATCCAAGAAGTTGTAAATAGGGAGAAAAACGAATAAGCTCTATGTTCCAATGCATCTTTTCATATACTTAATTCTCAGTTCATGGGGTTTCTTGTAGAAATCCTTCATTTTAGTCCTACAAATTAACTCATACTAGTGTATGAACCATTCCATTAAATCTGAAGGGGTGAAGCAAAGATGTTACCAACTCCTAAATCATAGGATAATAGTAAAAGTCATGTTTCCTCCTAGAAGTGCCTCTAGTTAATATTATTGGATCGACATAACCTCATGGTTTGAAAGCAGTATATAGGTTGGAGATGTTTGTGCTCCTACACCTATTCTTAAGGTATATTCCCATGGAACTTTTTCCACATCTTCCCATTTACAGGGAAGGGTTATCTTTCATATTCTCTCTTAATATGAATTTCACCAAAGGGGTTGACATTTGTAACCATAAACGGTCCTTCTCACTTGAAATGAAGCTTACCTAAAATTAATTTTTGTCTGGAATTATAGAGTAGGACTTTCTCTACAGGTTGAAAGATATCTTTTAGATCATTTTTTCATGTGACACTTTGGTTTTCTGCTTATAAATTCTTGAGTTTTTGAAATCCTCTATTTCAATTTACCTCAGTTCTAGAAGATGGAGATTTCTCTCATTCCCATGAATTACCAAATCCAAATTTATCTATTTTACATCTTAATAGGATTGATACTCCAATCCCACCGGTAGATGACAACTTTTCCCATAAATTATCTTATAGGGTCTTATACATATAGGTTTCTTATAATCTTTCTAGTATTCCCATAATGTGTATTCAACTCTTTCTCTCCAATCCATTTAATTAGGTTTAACCATTTTCCTCAAAAATTACTTTGATCTCCTAGTTGGAAACTTCATCTTGGCCATTCTTTTGAGGATAATAAGGTTTAGATGTATTGTGGTGAGCCACGTACTATTTAATCATAACCTCTATTTTCCTATTGGAAAAATTTTCCCTTGGTCACTGATGATGTCCCTTGGAACTCTAAACCTACAAAAGATGATAGTTCTGACAATATCACCTAAATCCTTGGCATTATCAGTCTTTCTGGCCTTATCTTCCACTCATTTTAGAGATACAATCCATAGTAAAAAAATGTATGAATTCCAAAAATACATGGTAATGGGTCCCATAAAATTAATTCCTCATACTTCAATGATTTCACAAAGAATTATAAGTTTTTGAGGCATCTTCTATCTTTTTTGAATATTCCCTAAATATTGAAATATCTCACATTTTTTTTACAAATTTATGATCATATTTAAATAACATTTTCTAATAAATTCTATATTGCAACAATTTTTTATTCATTCTATGATGTACAATGTGGCCTCAAGAAGAATATTTATGAAAAAATTGGAATTCAGATTCTATTTCACTTGCTGGTAAGCACCATTTTATGACATGATCAATAAAGATTTTACACAAGAAAGGATCTTCCAAAATATAGAATCTAAATTCAGACATAGGTTTTTTATTTTGATGACAGTTAAGGTGAGACAGTACTTGAGAGGTGGCCAAATAATTCACTAAATTAGTATACCATGGCACTTCACCTTAAATTGTGAAGAGTTTCTCTCTAAGAATGTGATCATTTAGTGGGATCAGTTTTGGAACGAATGTTTATGTCATGTTTGGAAGTCTACTGAGGTGATATTCTACTTGGTTTTCAAATAAATTTTTCCTTGATATCTAAGTTCAATTATTACAATATTAGTATCAATTCCACCATCCTTGATTTTAAATCATCCATCTTTAACATGAACCTAAGTGAGGCATGATCAGAATATACAATAACATTTGTTCCTAGTAAATAAGATATAAAATTTTATAATTAAAATACAATAGGAAGGAATTATTTTTCATTATTGGTGTCAGTGAGGTGACTCTCATCCAATTTTCTCATGGAATACCATATGAATAGAGGTATTCCTTCAATTCTTTAGGAGAGGATTTCTCCTACATCTTGGTGTAAATCATTACATAGCAACTCAAATGGATTCTCTAAGTCTGGGGGTTGAATTATTGGTGGTGTAACCAACTTTTCATTTAGTTCATAAAATTACTTCCTAAAATCGTCATTAAAAACAAAATCATCATCCTTTAAAAGTAACCCATAAAGGGTAGACCAATCTTACATATTTTGTGGATGAATATTCTATAAAACCCCACATGGACCAAAAATGATCTTATATGTCTCACAAATAATGTTTGTGGAAAATAATTAATTACTTAAACTTTATACATATCCACCCCAATTAATTTATTTAAATGATACAAACCGACCCTATCCCATATTCAACTATAAAGTGACACTTCTGAATGTTAAAAATCAATTTCTTTTCTATGAAGGTTTTCAATAATTTTTTTAGGTTCTTCAAGAAATGATCAAAAGAGCTTACAAAAAGAGTAAATTCATCTAAGAATACCTCTATGAATTCATCCATGTGATTTGAGAAAATACTCATCATACACTACTGGAATATACATAGAGGATTGAACAATCCAGAAGGCATTATCTTCTAGGGAAAGGCCCCTAAAGGGTAGATGAATATTTTATTCTGTTAGTTTTCTAGGGAAATAGGTTCCTAAAAATAACCAGATAATCCAACCAAGAAATAGTAATGTGTACTGCCTGCTAAACTTTCTAGAATTTGGTCTATATATGGGATGGGGAAGTGATCTTTCCTGGTGACTTGATTCGATTTTATGTAGTCAATTCATGCCCTCCAAATATTTTGAACTCTCATTGGGATTAATTCATTACTCTTATTTTTCATTATTTCCAAACCAGTCTTATTGGTAACCACATGAATGGGACTAACCCATTATGATTGAGAAATAAGCTATATTATGTCAACTACTAATAGTTTTTAAATTGATTTTTAAAAAAAACCATATTGGTTGGGTTTAATCTCTTATGCGGTTTCCTAACAGGTCTGGAGTCTCTAACCAATAAAATTATATGGGAACAAACCTTGGGGTTAATTCTAGGGATTTATTCAAGGGTCTATCCAATGTCTTGAATGCTTCTTTTCAAAATTTCAATCAAAATTTTCTAAAGATGAGATGGAATTAAAATTTCCTACTTCAAAGGATTTAATTTTCCTAGAAAAGGGTATCATATCAGGTTCCTTTATAGAATTATCAAAAAATTCCTATTTTATTTCTTCTTAAACATATTTTTTAGATTTTTTATCATTCAATTTATCTTTAGTGATTTTATTAGAGAGGTTATATTCTATGTATAAAAATTCTCTAATCATAGATGACTCTTCCATGGGCTTAATACATTCTTTATAGACAATTTCAAAGATTGGATGATTGTTTGAAGAGTTCCTCTTACAGACAAGAACATTGAAGTACAACTTATTGTATCCTATCTTTATTATGAGGGTTCATTCATGTATATTAATGATTACTTTGAATATATTTAATAATTTTCTTCCCAAAATTATGTTTGAATGATTTGGTGTTTTATCGTCCTCCATTTTTTATCACATATAAATATGGTAGTAAAACCAGTCCTTCCACTCCCACTAGAAGATCCTCTAAAACTCTACCTAGGAAGAAAGTGGATCAATTTTCCTATTATAAAACCACTTTGGTGGGATTAATTTAACTTATTCTCTTGTATTAAAATATATATTTAGGCATTACTTTAATGGAAGAACTAAGATCACAAAAGGCATCAACAAAATTTAAATAACCAATGGTGTTGGTAATAGAGAATGTCCATAGGTATTGAAATTTTTTGGGTAATAGTGGTTTGATCATGGATGAAACAATTCTATTGAGGTTGATTCTTTTATTTCCATCCAATATGTTTCTCTTGGTGGAAATGTCTTTAAGGAAATTTGAATATTTTGGAATTTTACTTATGGATTCCAAGAGGGGTACATTAATTTAAACCTTTGGAAAGGTATCCTGTATTTCTTCTTTAAGTATCTTTTCCTAAATATTATTGGATTATGTAAATCTAGTAAGGAATGGAAGGGAGTGTATTTCTCCTCCCTCTATTGTTTTTGTAATATATTTTCTGGTCTTTTCTTCCTAAATATTTTCGGGGGTTATTCCTCTTCTTACTTGTCCTCTTATATAGCTATAATGGTTTCCTTTTCTAGAATCTATTTAGAATTTAAATATTCACCTTCTTATGGGTCAGCTTGTGATTCCTTAGGTTTTGATTCTTGGATCTACTTTCCACTCATTACAATGACTTTCCTCACACACTTCTTTGGGTTACAGATTTTCTAATTTGTGAGTTTTACTAGGATTTTTGAAAAAAATCCTATAAGATTTTAAAATTTATTTGAAAATTACATTTTTTTATTTTTCATCTCCTTTCATCTCTGTTTCTTATCTTGTTTCCACTGGTAGTGCACAAGATGAGATTTTTTAATTAATATTTTTATTGAAAAGGTGGTGGTTAGTAGGCCTCTTTTTTGTACTAATGCTTTTATAGCTATTGGAATAGGGTTGGATTCTGAAATTACTATTAGAAAGGGGGTCTTGTAAGAATTTTTTAACCGCCATATCTATATTGGGGTTTACCTTATCTCTATTATTAGTTTTGTTGCAACTATCTTGGTTGGAATTTAGCTTCACAACTATCCATACCATGAAAATTTTCACACTGATCAATGAAGTTATGGGGTGATGAATACAAATCACATACCTATGGTGGGTAATTATGTTCATTCACTTGTTTTACGTGAATTGAGAAAATAAGTATTGTTAATTATTCAATTTTGGTTTCAATAAAAGGTGATGAGTCTGAATCTTTTACCTCTTAGATGCCACTAGTTCTCATTTCTCTTGTTCCAAATTGTTGGGAAATATGATAAATCTCTTAAATTAGGATCCTAGCTTCCATAGGTGATTTATTAATCAAGGATACTCTAGATAATTCATCTAAGTGGTTTGTCTCATTTTCCAGCAGCCCTTGGTAGAAGAAGATAAGGAATTGATTATCTTCTACAGCTTGGCGAGGATATCTTTCACATATCTTTTTTAATATTTCCCAATATTCATAGAAGGTACCCCTATTATCTTGTCTCATGATATAGATACCTTTATTATTGTAGTGATTCAGGATGTAGGAAATAATATATGTATCATACTCGTTTGGAGATCATGTTATTCGTGGATCTCTCCATGTTATATGTTATACACCCATTTTTATAATCTCTCTCTAATGAAAAATGGAATTATCTCTACTTGAATTGTACCTCCACCACTCCTCTTGGATTGAATATCGAGAAAACATAGCTGAATTCTAGGATGTGATGGTTCAGGTTTTTTCCTATAATTACCTGAAACTTGGGTAACACAGGAATCATACTAACTCTCAATTAAAAAGAATTTTATTGTATCGGAATGGTAAATTTATTATTTTGATTGGAAAATTATGGGGTAAAAAGGTCCCTAATGTTCAATTGTGGGTTATTTTCCATGTTTGTTGGATCATAATGAGAACATGATGCTTCTCTTGAGTCTTCTAACATGCTTTTTTCAAATATGTTTTCAACATTAAGATTTCTAATCCTTCACATCAAGTTTATCCCTCTCTCAGGATCAAGATATAATATTTATTTTTTTTAATTCCAAGTCATTCATGTTTTATGGGTTTGATTTAAGAGCTAATACCTTGAAATGGTGCCAAGTTTTTACACCACCCTATCGTGGGGTGTGGGAAATGATTATTTTTTCCCATAAGGGTGGAATATTAGGTATAACCTTATTCATCTCCAAAGATTGGTGTTTTGAATCAAGATGTCACAAATGGAAAATGTAAATTAAAAATCAAGAATTTGAATGACTAGTAAGAAAAATAATTTGTTTGTGAAGATTGGTTTAGAGAATAGTTCTTGGTTTTTAGGTTTGTATTGCCTTATGTAATGATATCATAGCCCTTTTGAAACTAAATCATTTGTTTTTATTAATTAGTTTAATGAATGGATTAATAATAAATTATCATTTTACACCATGGGTTAAAAATTAATTTATAGTGAGAATAATACTCCCAAATTCTTTGGTTGGACTATTATCTTTCCAACTATGAAAGAAACAATGGATCTCTCTTGGATCACCTAGTCAATTACAAATTATGAATTGAGTACCATATGTGCTCATATTTTCTGAACTATGACTTCCCCAAGTGTTTAAAAATCACTAATCCCTTCTCTCTCTAACGCTGGATCTCTCAATCGGTGTGATCCAATACCTAGAATAGGGATCATAAAATTATTTAATCAAGGCAATTTAAGAATGTTCATAATTGATACAAAACACAATTGCATCTCATAAAGACTCTAAATTCATAAATTCAAAACCATTTAATAAATAAAATATAAAGAATAATTTAATAAAAACCAAGATTATAGTATTAAAATGGGTCACCTCCTCTTCACCCAATCACAAAAGGGTATACCCCACCATTACAAAAGAAAAAATTGGGGTAGATGAATAGAATACATAAAGAAATAAGAAAGAAAATAAAGTAGTGAAAGAATAGAGTATTAGAAGCAATAGATATTACTTACTTTCGGTCTCCCCTTCTCTTGATGAAATGCGCCTATATTTAAAGGGGATGGTTTTATTTGGGCTCATTCGATGAATATATATTCCAATATTTTTTAAAAAGATACCTAAGATATTTTGGTGTATTGTCATAGATAAAATTGAGAGTATCAGGTGGTTCATTATTTGGCAAGGATAGATGGAACTGGTGATCCTTATTTGTGTGAAAAACTCATGAATTGTTCTAGGAGATATAGATAGATCTAATGGGACAACATGGTTTGTATGAAAACATGGATTTTTAGATAGGTAGGGGTACTTGTAAGATATGGAAGTGTCTATCAGACCTCATTTGGCCTTTTTTAGAGGCAAAAGTATCAAGAACTTATTTATGGTGGTGATCGGTAGTGGGATCTTGGTTGCGTGACAATGGTAAGAAGCCACAGATTTAATCAAACCTCATCCAAACTTCATAGTGGAAAGATGAGCTGAGAAGTTAAAATAGGGATAAAGGGAGTTGGATATGATGATACCTTGATCTGTATAGGCAGTAGAATATGGTGCTCTAGTGGTAGAAGGTGAGCTCGAACTCAGCTCCTCTTGTGGCTTCCATAATGGTTGTCTAGTGGTTTGCAGGTAGTGGATCCAGATGGTGAAGATAGTGGAGGAAACTTCTCAATGGTGTCTCATGAGTCAATATCAGCTCAATGGTGGCTCACAAGTCACTATCAACTAAACATGGCTCGCCAGTTAATATTATCTTCAATAGTGTCTCCGGAGTTGTCATCGGGTAAATTTTATAACTGTGGATCACGATTCACCATTGGCTTCCATGGTGGCCCAGGATTCCCTATTGGGAAAATTTTCTAATAGTGGCTCATGGGGTAGTGTTGTCTTCAATTTTGGATCATAAATCATCGTTGAGAAACATTTCCAACATTGGCTCTAGCGAAATCAGCAGAGTTGATCGATAACGCTCCACCTATGGGTGTGGCGCTTGAAGTGTTGTGGTGGGGTAGCAAATACTCCTCCCCCTAATCCGAAATTATTAGTTGTATGATGACCCTTGAAATGGATCATGGAGGTTTTCTAGGGTGATGGAGATGATCCATGGAATCTGAGTAATTTGGCAGTGAAGGAAGGTCCGACCCTAATATTTGGGGTGGTGGAAATGGAGGTTCCCAAATATAGTAGTGGCGGTGGGCTAAGGAATAAAGTTGTAGTGGTGGAGGAGTGCGATGGAGCGGGATATCCAATCCATATGAAAATTTTGAGAGGGGGTGTGCTCATTTTTTAAAAAATCATGAACAGTAACTAGGGACTCTTTTTCCACATTTAAAATAAGATATGGGAGTTCTCTGGCTTAAATAACAAGTTGTGGAACTCTTAAAATAATGAATTCATGTGGGGGCAGAGGGCCCCCGCCTGCCACCGTCACTACCCCGTGCCAGTGACTCCTTCCTATTTATCTGTGGGTTTCACCACCATTGTTCGGTGCTTTAAGACTATGGTACAACTATGTATGTCCAACCTAATCCATCCCCATAGGACACCCATGGGACTAATTCCACCATGTGGGTTCTCCCTGCCTTGAGGTAGGCCTTCCCTAGGTTGGTTCATGCCACTGGGCCACATGGGATTGTCTAAGTGACATGTGTTCTTGAGGTTCAAGGATATCTTGAATATCCCCTTTTTTGGTCAATCCCTAAAAATAAGAAGGTAAGAAATTATTTTCAGAATATTATCCAAAATTTTCAAAAATACATTCAATACCAAAGAGATAAAAATTTAATTAATTAAAATAAAATTTAATTAAATATTCATAATTTTCCACATGTAAATAATATAATGGAACACATGTGTTTTATTATTCAAAATCCTTCAAAAACCATAAAAAAAATTGTTTACAGTTTTCATAAAAATGAATCTGTAATTGATCTCTAGAATATAGGACACTCAACCTAAGTCCTTTATAGAGAAACACTAGTTTAACCTTTCTTTAACAGACTATAATACAAGTATATTATTTCTAATAAGTAATATGCCATCAACATATACTACTAGTATAACGACCACATTCCCATTAACCTTATTTTGAATACATGGATCAAATTAATTACTAATTAAACCAAATTATCTTATAGCTTCATCGAATAGAATGTTCCTTGGTTGGGATGCTTGATTCAATCCGTAAATGGATCTCTTTAACTTTAAAATAATTCTTGAATCACCTGGAGCCACAAATCAATCTGATTGTGCCATGTACGAATATTCCTAAATTTTCCCATTAAGGAATGATGTTTTTACATCCATCTATGAAAATTTTATTATCATGGTAATTTATTATATCAAGTATAATTATGATGGATTTATACATAGAAAAGTTGAAATTTTTTCACAGTAGTTAATTCCTTGATGTTGTTTAAACAATTTAGTCACTGTCCTTTCATTATAGATATTTAATTTACCTTCCATGTCTATTTTTTTTTAAAATACCCATTTTCAACCAACAAGATTTACCTTAACTAGCACATCGACTAGAACCCAAACTTGGTTTTGATATATGGAATCCATTTTAAAATTCATGTCTTCTTTCCATATTATAGCTTCTGATAAATCTACTACATATTTTTAGGATATTTATTCACCGTTGAAGACTAATAATGATTCCCCAAATTCATTGACCAGAAAACAATTCTCTATAGTTCTCTTACCTCTTCAGTTCTCCTATGCAGTACTTTTGTTTTAGGGACTACTTCTTCCATGGAGACCTAGAGAATATGTTCCTTTACCAACTCATGTGTACCTTGAGAATTAAATTCCTAAAAGAAAAAATTGATCCCAATATATTTTTTGAGGATGTGATCTCTATTAAGAAATAAAACATGTCAGTAAATAGTAACTTTGTAACACCCCAATATTTTTTTGAAATATTGTTTTTCAAATTAATTAAATCATTTTTATATTTTTCATTTAATGAAACACTAAAAATAATTTTTATATTAAACCACTATCTTTGGATTATGTTATTCCCAACACCAAGTTATTCATAAAATAAATCAAACATAAAGTTTATTTTTCTATTCATGGAACACCATGGTTAGCTTACATAACCCGCAAGACTGACTTTCCTCGATGGCTTGCGTAACACACAAGACCGAGTTTTACTAAATAATAATATGTTATTAAAAATATTACTATTTAATATAATAATATATAACCTTGCCATTATGTTGGCTGTTATGAATAAGATTAACTAACTTATAAAAATACATGGTTTACTTTGTTGGTTACAAATTAATTTGAAATGAATTTGAGATCCAATTGAATATAAAGGAACTATTTTTATAAAAATTACTTTTATGATCACAAAATAATTTTATACTAATATATTAAATTATTTACTATTGATGAATGATATTAATGAAATATATGTTTTATATATTCAATCTAAAATATTTAAATTCTTTTAATATATTTGATAGGAATTAGATAGGAAAATAACAAATATTATACATAAAAACCTATATTTTTATAAAACGAGTATTACTGCCTCTTATTGGTAAAGAAAATTTTAATATAAATTTTGGAACATTTATAAATTTTATATGTCAAAATAGAAATTATTTTTTAAATATAAACCTAAAAATTATGTTAGGTTTAATTTTTTTATTTTTCTGTGAAGTTTTATTTTTAAATGAATAGTGAATAATATTGAATTTAAATTCAGAACAGATTTTTCATCTCATTTATTTATATGGTTAAATTGTATTTATATTTTTTTAAATATAATTATATCAAATATACATATATTAATATAATTTAGGTTATTTTTATTAATTCCACTTGTAAATTAGATATAAAAACATTGCAAACTTTAGAACATTTTTACTATAAAAACCCACATTGTCATCTCACCTACAGGATTACTTTTAAATTAATTTCTTCCACTTATGGGATTTGAATTTGAAAAAATGGATTCAATATCATTAATACTAATAATTTATAATTTCTAATAATATAAACTTTGTTTTTGGAAAAATATATTGCTGAATGTAACTAAAATTAATTACAACGATTAAGAGAAAAATTAGCTTAACAAGGGACTAAACCTTAATCTTTTGGGAAAAAATGACCTAGAAACTTTACCAAACGAAATTTTATTATCCAATTTCAACCATATCCTTAATTTTATTTAATTGGGTCCATTATTGGAGACAACTGACATGAAAAAATGTGGGTGGAATTCCCCTATCCAAAATTTACAAAAATGTCACTCGTCCTCCATTATAAAAAGGAACTCACCACTCCCACTTATTAACACCTCTAAATAAAATTGTATTACAAATAATATACTAAAATAATCTCTATAAATCCCTAAACGCATCTTAAAATCCTCCCTTTTGGTATAAATCCAACCAAGGAATCTCTTTGGTGTAAACAAAGAGGAGTTACCCAAAAAAGAGGTATCATCCTTCCTTTAGGTCCGGTATATTATTTTCATTATCCACCCCCAAAAATATTATTATTAAATTATAATATAATATATTTAATTTCATTAATATTATAATATTTTTTTATACTAATCATTTGACCTACACTTAGACACAGTTCCATCTAATGGGTTAAAAACGTATTATTATTGTGTACGGCGAACTACCGCCACAAGAAACAATGTCTTTCGTTTTTCATTTAATACCACTCATGGGTGGTAATTATGATGTAAAATAAGTTTTTATATGTTATATATGATATTAAATATGTATTTATACTTATTTAATTATTATATAAAACATACCTTACTTATTTTTACTTTGTGTAAGTATGATAACTTCGTTTGTGGAAGTGTCGACTACCGCCTCCTCAAAGTGATGTGATTCATTCACACTTTACGTGGAATGTATTAATGAAGGGTTTAGTAAAATTATATGACATATATTAAATAATAATTCATAAATAATGATATTATATATATACATATATGTCATTTACTTTCCTTCATTCAATACGACAATAAAATAGAAGCAGCATTCATGCGTACATACGACCTACCGTCTCCATGAACGGTGTATTTCGTCTAATATTTATATATTTTTATAGATTAATATAAATATTCATATAATGAATATATATTATATATAAATAATTTTTTACATTATTAAATTAAGTAAATAATTATCTATGTAAAAGGATCAAGAATAACGTGTCGAAACACGTACAATAAACAAAGTGATTATTACTCAAAACATTACTTTAACATGGAATTGTTAAAAAACATGTAATATAACTTCATGTGTGAATAATATATAGTATTATATATAATAATATGGTTATTTGTAATATTTATAATAAAATTATATTTATTATACATGAGTTTTTAACTTGTACAAATAAATTCAAGACCCAAGGTAAGGTAATTTCATCCCACTTTTAATTTCTGTGAGATACATGCCATATTCACCACTTACTTATTTTTTGTGGTGTATATACATATCTATGAAATTATATATCAATAATTTACTTTATTAAATGATATTTAATTCTTTAAATGATTTTATTTTCTTATGGGGATTATGATTCTAAAGTTACTCAAGTAGTAATGGTTTACTCATCTCACTTTTATTTTTTGTGAGACACAATCCATTTTCCCCACCTATTTATTATATATGGTGTATATAAATCCCATTTATATATTATATTATTAATATAATTAAATTTATGGTTATTTAGATATAAATTTTATGATATTTGTTTCATGGGTTTTATGGTTCAAAAGTTACAAGATAAGTAAAGTAATTCTGTTTCAGTTTTCCTTCTTTCAGATACATGCCATGTTATGAACCTATATTTTTATATGGGGTGTATATACTTCCCATTGACATGTCATATCATGAATATCCTTATTTTAAGGATATTTTAAAATTTATTTAATTTTATTCCTTCATGGGTATTATGATTCAAAGTTACCAAAGTGGTAACAAATTATTACAATAATCTCATTACTATCAGGATTCTCTATGATTATATTTCCATTAATGAAATATTATGATTCATAACTCAATAACACTCATGAATTTTATTATCCTCTGGTTATCCATAATATAATTATTTATTGGATCTATTTTTCCACTCTTTATTTTTGAAGATAATTAAGAAAAAAAATTCATAAAAATATGAATTTATTTTTCCTTTATATTGAAAATATATGTTCTTTCAAAACCATGATTTTTAAAAAAATCTTTTCAAAAAAGTTTTATGTTTAAAAATTGTATTAAATTTTTTCAATTCTATTTTATATTTTTTCAAGGAAAAATGTTTTAAAAAGGTTTTCAAACTGTATTTATATGTTTTCAAATTATTTTCAAAGTAAAAGGACTTCTAAATGTTTTCAAGATTCATTTATATGTTTTTAAAAGATATTTTCAAAGAAAAAGTTTTTAAAAACGATTTATATTTTAAAGAGATTTTTTCAAAGTGTAAAATATAATTTCCTCAAGAAATGTTTTAAATGATTTTAAATTCCACTTTATATATTTTTAATGTTTTTTTATAAAAGGATTTTGAATATGTTATATGTTTTAAAAGTGAATTTCAAAGATATTTTATTTTCATTAAGAAATTATCGAAGTGATCCTTAAAAATACTTCTCCATATAAGATGGAATAATCTGATGTAGTTTAATATTTATTGGAAAAAATTATATAGGAATAGAATTCATATTATTTTTTGAATGGTTTATGTTTTAATGGAAAGATTTTTACGACACCCATTTCTCTTCCAAGGGTTATATGCTTTTAAACCCACTACATTTCAGGGGTTATGATTTAATGAAATTATTTAGAAACCTATCTATTTTCTATTGGTTATGATGTGGTTAAATGTTAATGATACCCATTTCATTTCATGGGTTAGGATTTTATGCTTATCAAAATCCATCTCTTTTCATGGGTCATGATAAAATGAATGTTTTGTTTTCTTGTAGAATATACATGTATGATTTAATTATGTGATGTGTGGGACCTATACCTAACTCCAATGAATTTGGTATTGATAATTGTTTAACGATATGAAAGGGTACATAGTAGTGAATTCCAATCTTGAATTATTTGGGAATCCTAAACCCAAAACAAGAGGGTATGTGGGAGGAAATCCCAAGCCCAAAACAAGGGGGAATCCTAAGCCCCAAACAATAGGGTACATGGGAGGGCATCCCAAGATAGAAACAAGAGGGTACGCAAGAGGGAATCCCAAGACAAAAAAATGGTACACAGGAGGGTATCAAAATCATGAAACAATAGGGTACATGGGAGGGAATCCTAATCCCGAAGAAGGTACATGGGTTATTATCCCAAGTCTAACATATTATGAAGGTCTTGGTAGGTATCCTTGACATAAGATTTTGCATGTTGATGTTTATTCTAAAAATTACATGTCTTCTACCTTTTTTATGCTCTCATGGATTATGCATTTGATTTCATTATGATTCATGTCTTATGATCTAATAATATTTATTCCATGAATCTTGATTATGATCTTTAATATGCATGTTATGATTCATTAATGATAATATCATGTTCTCATACTATTACATTCATGTTATTCTTACATATCTCCCTAGTTTACCATTAATGAGAATCTTATCTCACCCCTTTCTTATGTTTCCTTTCCCCTGGTTATAAAGAAATTGTTTATGTAGGATTACTAAAGGGAAGGATCTTTAAGGTATATGTTGTAGATATTTCACCATTTCAGAAGATTATGTTTCCAAGTAATTGAAGAAACTAAAATATTACGGTACATGGGCATGTATTTTATATAATGTGATAAATATTCATCTAAAATGATGTAATATTCATGTATATAAATTATGGGTTGTTATAGTTGTTATAAAAGGAATGGTTTAGTCAAACTTTGTAAACTTGTATGATAAAACATTAGTGAGATCCCAAGGTATATTTGTAAGTCTATGTCCATGGACATCTCTAAGGATAAGTATAAGAATGAGTTAATGTTTAGAAAAATATCCTAAAGTTTTGGTAAAGATAGAGTGAGTGGTTTTCTAGAAATACATCTATGTCGAGATACTACATGTGTCCATGGTTCTTGTAAAAAAATATAACTTGGGGTAAAAACTATGAAAAGGTGTGTCAGACCTGACTCAAGTGTAACCTGTTACATGATAATAGGCCTTACTAAGCAACCATTTTTACACTCCCGAGTATATGCTTGGGGAATTCACAAACTCTTTTTGAACCATCATGAAGGATTTAAATAGAATATGTCTATGAATAACCTAGGATAAACTTAATGTGTCATAGATTAAAGAATTTGGTTTAATTATTTAGATATAACATAAGTAATGTTTCCTGATTATGTGGTTTTTGGATATTATGAGTGTTTCTCACCCTATGATTTCTGGTTTTAGTCAACATTAGTAACTAGAGGGAACTTGGTTAATGTTGAATTTTTCATATGTGGAAAGTATCAGATTTATGAAAATTTATTTTCAAAGTAAAAATATCATGAATAGAATTAGGAAGGTGGTATGAGTATTAGATATACTTCTGAAGATGATGTGACCTAAAACGGAATATGGAAGGTATTGTATTTTCTTCATGTATTGTGCACATTAAATGAAAGAAGCATTATTATATTGAGGTTTTGAAACCTTATGACATGATTCATATTTCGTATTCTAGGAAAGTGGTACTAAGGAACATGTTTAGGAAACCAAAGTAATGGTTTAATAATAAAGTTAAATGATTTAAGTGTATATGCTTTGGAATTAAATGATTATTTTATATGAATCATGAAGTATATAAAGATTATTTGTATAATTTTATCATTAAGTATTTTAAAGAATGTGTTTAATGATACTGATGACCTAGAAAATTGATTTAATGGAATGTTTACATTAAGGTAAGGTAACCCTTAGTGTGTTCATGATGATGATAAAATGATATTTAGTATGGATAAAGTGATTATGATATGGATAAAGTAAATTTGATAGTATTTATTGCATCATTAATTATAAAGAATTTGTTTCCAAAGTAGGTTTCTATCTTTGGTGGAGTTTAAAAGATTTTTTGATTTAAGGAATATATATAATAAACATTGGAATAAGGAAACAATCATGTTTTCATTATGAATTTATAATAATTCAGGTTATTACCATGTTTCAATAGAATATATGATGAATGTATTCACACATTCGATATATGATAAATAAGAGATACTTTATGATATATGGGAATCAATGGTAATATTTTTTTTGATAAATTTAGTAACGTTACATATATAATTTTGAAATTATATCTTTTGGAAGGGTTATAATGATTACTATTTATGGAATGGTTTATGTTATACTTCAGATGAAGTTTTAGAGATTAATGTATTATCTGTACATTTGTGGATTTATGCATATTGGATAACTTATGGTAACCTTTTTTGTGATATATGGAATGAACTATCATTATATTTATGGTCCTCATGATATTTTAATGCTTTGGGAAGGATAAATTTGCTTTTATTTCTTAAAATAATAGATAAAGTGGAAATTTATCAAGGAATAATAAAGGGTGCGGTTGTCCTAAAATCATTTAAGTAAATATTTCCATGAAAATTCTTCAACATTAGGAAAATATATGGAAATAAAATGTTTTCCTAATACCTTATTTTTTTGAACCGATAACCTTTTAAACTATTATGGATTTATGAATTTGTGGCCCCCAAATTTCCACTAGTCATTCACTTTTTTGATATTGATAAATTTAATCATTCTCTATACATATTTACACTTTTACTCCAAGTCCATATTCTCACATATCTCATATGTTCTCCTATGTGGAAACTTAGTTATGCATTACTTTGCGTAACCATTATATTGTCAACTTTCCCTTTTTAAATGAAGTTTTAGTATCATTTTTTAAAATGTGCATTTCTATGAAATGAACTTTCAAGTATTAAAACTTTGATAACTCAGATGAATTTCGGAGACAAAATTCATTTTTATGGGGGGGGGGGGAATGTAAAACCCCTATATTTTGTGAAATATGTTTTTCAAATTAATTTATCTTTTTTGATAATTTTCATTTCATGCAACACTAAAAAGAGTTTGTCTATATTAAAGCACTATGTTTGGATTGTATTATACAAATAACCAAGTTAATTGTATACTACACATAACATGAATTTTATATTTATATACACTGAACACCGAGGTAATCTTATGCTATACACAACACAGACTTTCCTTGATGGCTTGAGTAACATGCAAGACCAAGTTTTACTGAATAATAATATATTATTACAAATATTATTATTTAATATAATATGATATAACCTAGATTTTATGTTGGTGGTTATGAATAGGATTAAATAAATTATTACAATACTTGGTTTAATTCATTGGTTACAAATTAATTATAAATGAATATAACAACCAATTGAATATCAAGGGAACGTTTTTATAAAAACTACTTCTATATTCATAAAGTAATTTTATCATAATAAATTAAATTAATTACTAATGGCGAATGATATAAATAAAATATATATTTTATATATCCAATAAAATATTTTTTAAATTAATCAAATATATTTGATAGGGATAATATAGGAAAATTCCCAATATTACACATAAAAACCTTTATTTTTATAAAATCATTATTACTGCCTTTTAATGGTGAACCTATTTTAAATCTAAATTTTATATATTTTATAAATTTTATATATAAAAATAAACATCATTTTTTAAATTTAAATATAAAAATTAGGTTAGGGTTATTTTTTTGTATTTTTCTATGAAGTTTAATTTCTTGATAAATACTGAAGAATACTAAATTTAAATTCAAAACATCTTTTTGTCTAATTTATTTTTATGGTTAAGTTATATTTATACTTTGTTTTAAATTATAAATATATATATTATACATAAATGAATCCAATTTAGTTCATTTTTATCAATTTCACTTTGAAATTATATATAAAAACTTTGAAAACTTTTGATCATTTTTACTTTAAAAACCTGCATTGTCATCCCTCATGCGAGGTTAATTTTAAATTAACATATAATAGTTCTATTATTTTAATTTGGAAAAATTTATCCCTTATTTTTAATAAGAATAATTTGTAACATCTACTAATTTTAACTTAGTTTTTGACCGAAAAATACAATGATTAATAGGAAAATTAACTTAACAAGGGATTAAACCTTAAACTTAAGGGCCAAAATGAACTATACATGTGTAAAAAATACCTTGGATGTTCATATTTAGACCCTATCCTCCCTTGGGTAAACTTTTCTCTATTATTGGAGAAACCTTACAAGGTAATAATGTGGGTGGAATTCTATTTTCCAAAATTAACAAGAATTCCACTCCTCCTCCACTATAAAAACACACTCACTCATCCCCTTTATTCACATCTCTCACTCCATTTGGATCACCCAACCTATACTAAAATAAGATAAAAAAATACCTCCATTAATTCTATAATCCTACAATTGGTCATAAATTCAACCAAGGAATCTCTTTGTTGAAAACAAAAAGAAGTTACCCAAAGAAGTGGTAACATCTTTCATCAAGCTCCTTTGTTTTATTTTCATTATCCCCTATAAACTCATCTTATTCCATTATTATATAATAAAATTAGTTTAATAAAAATGATAATATTTTTTTATTATAATTTTTTTACTTACACTTTCATACACTTCCATCTAATGGGTAACGAACTTACCATTCCTGTGTACGGAGAACAACGGCCTCACGAAATGATGTTGTTCATTTTTTCTTTTCTACCTTTCATGGTTGGTCATTGTGATGGAAAATATGTTTTTATATTATATAAATATGTATATATTATATTTTTTATTTCATTATAATTCTGGAATTATTATTTAAAAAATACCTTCATGCATTCTATTTTTTATAACTATGATAACTACGTTTGTGGAAGCGTGGACTACCGCCTCCTCAAAGCGATGTGATTCATTCAGACATTACATGGAATGTAATAAAAATGGTTTTAGAAACAAATATATGATATAAATCGTATAATAATTCTACAGTAATGATATTATATAGATATGTGTGTGTGTGTGTCATTTACTTTCATTTTTCAATGAGATAAAAAACGGAAGCAGTGTTCATGCGTACATATGGCCTACCGTCTCCATGAATGATGTATTTCATTTATTATTTATAGATTTTATAGATTTTCCAAAATATTTTAATACTTAATATATATGATATATAAATCATTTTTTAAATTATATAAATAATTAAATATTTATCTATGTAAATGGATCAAGAATAAGAAGTCAAAACACTTACGATAAACAAAACAGTTATTACGCAAAACATTACTTTAAAATAGAATTATTAATAAACTGGTAATATAATGTAATAAGTAAATCATGTATGGTATTATATATAATAATATGGTTATTTGGTATATTTATAATAAATTTATATTTATTTTACAAGATTTTTGAAAAGGTATAAGAAATATCAAGATATTAGGTAATGGAATTTCATCTCACTTTTTATTTCGGTGAGATACATGCCATATCCACAACTCGCTTCTTTTATATGGTGTATATACTTTCCTATGATATTTTATATCATTAATTTAAATTATTTAATGATATTAAAAGATTTAAATTATGTTATTATCTCATTGGGATCATGATTCTAAAGTTACTCAAGTAGTAAGGGTTTTCTTGTCTTACTTTTCTTCTGTGAGACACAATCCATGTTCCCTGCATATTTGTTATATGTAGTGTAAATACTTACCACGAATGTATTATATGATTCTTATACTAACATTTATGGGTATTTAAAAATAAATTTTTTGAACTTTATTTCATGGGTTTATGGTTCAAAAGTTACCAAATCGGTAAAGTAATTTTTTCTTATTTTTCATTCTTTGAGATACATGTAATGTTATGCACAAATATTTTTATATTTGGTGTATATAATACCCCTTGAAATGTTATATCCTGAATATAATTATTTTAGTAAAATTTTTAGCTTCCTGTAATTTTATTATTTCATGGGTATTATGATTCAAAGTTACCAAAGTGGTAATAGTTTATTGCTATAATATCATCATTTTAAAGATTTGTTATGATTAATTTTCCATTGATGAAATATTATGATCAATATTATTAGGATTTAAAAAGTATTTCAAATATTTTTTAAGGCTTTAAAAGTGTTTAAAAGTGTTAATTTAATTTTCTCTTTCAAATAATGTTTTGATAAATTACTTTAAATTTGTGTTCATTAAATTTTAAAAAATGTATTTTTTTTCTCTGGAAAACCATTGAAACGAGTCACTGTTGGAACAATTAAACATTAAAATGAGTCATCATTGAAATGAGTCACCATTGAAACAATTAATTTTTGAAATGACTCACTGTTGAGACAAGTCACTGATGAAACAAGTCACTATTGTAATGAGTCACCGTTGAATGATTTACCATTAGACGAGTCACTATTACCATCCAATATTGGTTTCATATAATGGTAGGTTAGTATTCCACCCAATGATATGTCAGTAAGCCCCATTTAGAATTATAATATTGATAATTTTTTTATTGTTTAATATGTATCATTTTTTGTTCATAGATAATCATGATGTAGTTAGTTTTGTAAAACTCATTTTTTTCTTAAACTCACAATGGTGTGTAAAATGAGTTACCGTTGGCTTCATGAAACTGTATGTCATTTCAGTCACCATTTTTATCATGAAATGGTACGTCAAATGAGTCATCATTGGTCATCCACTAGTAGATTTGTTTTATTTTTTAAATTTTATTCTTTAAAGATTATTTTTCTTAATTTTTTTATTTGACGTTAGAATAATTCCTTTTTAATTTCATGATTGAAATAATTATTTTGACATGTTAAAAAGTTTTTATAAGACTTTATACAACTAGATTAATATTTTATATGATGCTCCATTTTAATGAAAATTTTATTTGTATTTGAAAAAGTAATTTCAATTGATTAATTAAATTTTTTTTCAATTATAATTTGATTAAAAGTGTGTTACTAGTTATATTAATTGTTTTGAATAATAATTTATGTGATTTAATAGCCTAATTGTTTTTTTTTCAATTCACTATGTTTTTGTATCACCTACTGGTAATAGAATTGTTTCTATTATTATTTAATAAGTGTCATACAGTGAGTGAATATAGACACACGCTTTTTGGATTCTATTTAAATGTCACTAAAGAACCATTCAAAGGGAATCCTATAAAAACAGTTGTGCAGATCATTCAAGAAATATTTTTTTTCTTTTGAAATATGAAAAGAATAGTGATGCTTCAAAATTCGTGATTCTTTCAAAATTATTTCGTGATCATCTGCAACTTCCACCATCTATTGTGATCATAATAAGGACTAAATATTCTATATCTATTTCCACAATTTACCCTTGACATTATTCTACATACATCAATAATAATCATATCTTCTGATACTTTTCTTTATTTTTGTTTAAATCGTGTAATTCTAAAATCTTTTAATTGTATGTTTTCATTTTTTATTTTATGATTTCCCCTTTAAAATTATTTTTTATCATTCTATGGTTATTCTACCACACAAAATGAAGGCTTAGTTTATGACTCTTGAACAAAAGTTAGGGAAACAGACAATGGTACTCTCCTGTAGTAAATAATAAGTTGTGCGTCTGAGTATTGTAAAATGTGGAGTCTATAATAGTTTATCACGCCATTAAAAGTGAGGTTTATTGGGTACATATATCCTTGAGTATTATAGGAGATTTATGAGCAGAATAAGATCTTTTTATATAAACCCCTATAAAAATTCTATGTGTCCATGTTCTTTATTTTTCAACTGCATCCATTTATTTACAAGAATGTTGAACCCAAAATGTTTGATTTTATAAACTCTGATAATTAATGTTAACTGTGATTATTTTTTAAAAATGACTATTCACCCCCCCCCTCAAGTCTTATTGAATTACTTATAATGATCCAGTAGTTGGTATTAGAGGAGGTTTTGATGTTGGCACTATAGGTCCTTTGTTAACATTAGTATTTTTCAGCTTATTTGATATCATTGTGCTAACCCAAAACTATATAATTAATAGTCTTTGAATCAAATGAAGATGTTTCGTTTAAAATGGAAGGTATAAATACCAATTATGGATTAATACCACAACCCCCCCCCCCCTCAATCTTCAATGTGAGTGAATAAGGTTATTGGAAAAAAAGAATTGAAGCTTACCTAAAGAAACAAAGTGTTGAATAGTGGAAGATAATGGAGAAAGAATACATGTTACATGAAGTCGATCCATAGACTCTTATAGATAATGACATGTTGAGATATGTCTAAAATTACAAGGTCAAAAATATTTTGTACTGTGTTATTAGTAAAAGTGTATATAGCCATGTTTCATCCTGTAAGACTACCCATGACATGTAGAGGATTCTACAAGTGACCCATTATGGTAGTGAAAAGTTCAAGAGAACAAATTCGGGAATGTTCTGAATAGAATATCCATATTTTAGGATGGGTGATGAAGAATCTATGAACTAGATGTTACATTGGTTTACAAGCAACATTAATGGGATGAGTTGTCCTAGTGAACCATTGGAAAAAATTTATCATGTGGAAAGAGTACTGAGATATCTTCCAAGAATATAGAATGAAAAGAAGGTGGTCATTGATGAGAGTAATAAATTCAAATAATACACTCTGAATTAACCGATTATCTCCCTACTACAATATGATCTCGAGCTAAAAAACATTATTGATGAAGAGTCCACCAAAAGAAAAGGTATTGCATTTAAATCTAAAATTGCCAATACTTTTGATGCCTGTAAATCTGAGTGTTAGGATAGTGATAAAGAGATGGCCCACATCAAAATGAAATTCTTAAAGTACATGAAAAACAAAGGTGGTAAGAGTTCATTCAATAATAAATTCAATAAGAACAATAGAAAAGGTAATTATATAAATTATAATGATGTTTCCAAATTAATCTCTTATGATTGTAGGAGTAGAGGTTGTATAAGAACCAACTTCCCTAAAGTGTTACATCCCAAGAAAGATAAAGAGAAAATAAGGAAAGATAAATTACCTATGTTTGGAGGTTGGGACTACTAAGATACTTCTTAAAGTAATAATGATTCTAGATGTTAATAGGAGATAGGGAACTTAGCCCTGATGGGTATTCAACATGATATAAATAATTCTCTTTCAAATAATTTAATATTTCTTTCTATTAGTGATAAAAATTATTTATCTAGAAATTTAACTAAAATGCTTTCAAATTCTTTATATTATTTTTATTCTAAAAATAATAAATCAAATAAAATTATTAACATAATTAAAGAATTAAATAATGGTAGATCAAGATTAATTGAAAAATGTATTGATTTAAAATCAAGGAATAAGAAGTTTTAAAAATAAATTATTTATTTTAAAAGGATGTGTGAAATTTTTTGTAATAAGTAATTACCATAACAATAAGTCTAGAGAAGATCAAAGTTATGAACTGTTGAAACTAATGGATGAAAATAAAAGAATTAAATATTTTCTGGCTATTAAAGATATAGGTCAAGATAATAGATTTAACTTGGTTTTTAATGATTTAATTAAATTGGAAAATTAATGTAAGAAACTTAAACAATAAAATAATAAAACTGAGAAATACTACATTTAGTACACATCAAATGGTCTTTTCAGATTTAAAAACTGTTCAAAAAAAATTCTTTAATAGATGAAGTGGTTAATCTTAAAAAGGAATTTTCTATATTTATAAATGTTAAAAAACATTATGTTAAGATGATGTCTTTAATGAGAATAAATTATAATAAGATTGGTTTCAGTTACAATTGTTTTACTCATAGTTTTAATAAAACTACTTTTGTTAAAAGCTCAAAAGGAAGTATTTCAAGGGTAACATGTTTTAAATGAATAATAAAAGGTCATTATGCAAATGAGTTTTCACTAATACTCCCAAAATATTTTGGGAATACCAAAACTTACATTTCAATTGATTCAATTTTGAATCAAGCTTCTAATAATGCTTTAAATCTTTATGGGTTCCAATATTTTCTACAACCAACCCAATTAGACTAAATTGGAATGCGTGCCATAACAATTTGTTGATTGAATAATTGCAGGAATTCTATCTTGGAAGTCTCACAGACACATGGTACTTAGACATTGTCTTATCCAGGAACATGATAGGTGAGGTAGGTTTTCCTAAAACTATAATTATTTCAAAATTATTATATGTAGATGGTTTGAACCATAATATTTTATATATATCATAATTGTGTGGTGATGGTTCAAATAATGTTTTTGAAAATGATAAGTGTACAGGTCTGAAAAATAACATAGTTCTAATTTCTACAAGTAGAAAATGAAATTTTTACTTTGTTAATCTTTCTAAATTAACCAATCAAAAGGTAAAGTTTTTGAATACTATAAAAAATGATGATTTAATATGGAATATGGGGCTTGGGAATCATAATTTAATATTGTTGCATAAACTGTCAAAGCATGCACATGTTCTGAAATTACCAAAGCATAAAAAAGTAAGTCATATTTGTTTGTTTCTTATTTGAGAGGTAAACAACACAAAGAAAAATTTAAATATATTAATTATGTTAGTTCATCAAGATGCTTAGAATTACTGAATCATGACTTGTTTAATCCAATTTAACTGGTTTGTTTAGGTGCTAAAAGATATGTATTTATTATTGTAGATGATTAAAAAAATATTTTAATGGATTTATTTCTTTACTAAAAAAATAAAATTTTATCCAAATACTCTGCTTTCTGTAAACTTATTCATAATTTTGAAAAATACATCGATCATCTCTATCAGAAGGGATAGAGGAAGTGGGTTTATGAAATTATAATTTGATACATTTTTTTGAATATAATGGATATATACATTTCTTCTCAAACCCTAGAAAAGCAGAATATAATGGTCTTGTAGAAAGAAAAAATAGGTCCATTCAAGAAATAACTAGATCCACAAAAATGGAATATACTGTTCCAAAATATTTTTTTCCAGAATCTGTAAATAAAGATTTCCATGTGTTAAATAGGGTATATATTTTACCCTTTTAAAATAAGACCCCTTTATGAACTCTTGAATGGTTATAACCCTAAAGTATGTTATTTTAGGGTCTCTGGGTGTAAAGTGTTTATCTTAAATACTAAGATAACTTAGATAAATTTGAATCCAAATTAGATGATGGAATTTTCTTAGGATATTTAGATGCTAGTAAAACTTATAGATTTTTCAATAAATCTTCATTAGTTGTAGAATAATTTGTGCATATAAAGATCAATGAAAATTTCTCTTAATATAAGGATTATGCTTCTTTAACTGAAATTGATGAATTCATACATTTCAATTTTGGTGAAGATAATTATTATGATGATGATAATGCATAATTTAAGGGGTATCATGCCTCTTCTCAAACTGATATAAATGAATGGAAAATCCATAAATATCACCTAATTGATGAAGTAATTGGACATGTTGAATCTGGTGTTAAAACCATAAAATATGTTATGCTTTATATTTTTAATTATTCTTTTTTAGTTGATTTTTTTCCAACTAATATTGAAACTACTTTAACTAATTCAAATGGTAATAATTCCATGTATAATGAATTAAAAAAATTTGAAATAATTAAGGTGTGAGACTTGGTTGTTTTTCCTAATGATACTCTTGTTATAGGAACCAAATTAATTTTTTGAAATAGATATGATGAAGTTGTAAATGTTGTTCAAAATAAATCTAGACTAGAAGATCAAGGTTATTCTCAAGAATAAGTAATTTAATTTGAAGATTATTTTTACCCTGTTACAAGGATGGAAGCAATTCGAGTCCTACTAGCCTTTAATAGTTTTTAAAATATAAAATTATTTCAAATGGATGTAAAAAGTGCATTTCTAAATGTGATTATTTTAGAATATGTATATGTGAGAAAATCTCATAGTTTTAAAAATATTAGTTTCCATATCATGTTTAACAACTTATTAAAACCATATATGGTCTCAAACAAGCTCCAAGATCCTGGTATGAGATACTTACAATGTTTTAAATTAAAAATAATTTTCTTAAAGGTAAGATTTATCCAACATTTTTATCTAAATAGTTTCAAATTATTTACTACTTATTTTGATTTATGTAGATGGTATATTTTTTGGTTCAACAAATGATTCTTTGAGTAATGACTTTTCTAAACTTATTACTAGTCAATTTGACAGGAGCTTGTTGAGTGAATTAAATTTTTTCCTTGGATTAAAAATTAGTCAATGGAAAGATTTTATTTTTATAAATCAAGATAAATACGCTAAATATATTGTAAAAATATTTAAATTAGACTCTATTAAAGAAATGAAAACACCCATGAGCACTAATTTTAAATTTGACTTCGATAAATATAGTAAGACTGTTGACATTAAACAGTATAGAGGCATGATTTTTAGTCTTTTATATCTCACTTCTCCTATGCCAGATATCATGTTTTCCAGTATTCATGTGTTCTAGGTTCAAATATAACCCCAAATAAAGTCACTTAAATACTGTTAAAAGAATAATAAGATACATCAAAGGTACTATTGGTATTGGTTTGTTTTATTCAAAAAATATACTATTTTGATTTACTGTCTTACTCTGACACTATATTTCAAGGTCGTAGACTTGAAAGAAAGAGTTCCACAGGTATGTGTCACTTTATAGGCAAGAGTTTAATTTATTAGAGTTCAAGGAAACAACTATCAATAGAACTATCAACAGTTAAGGCTGAGTATGTTGATACTGCTAGTCGTTGTTCCCAAATCATATAGATTAAACAAAATTTATATGATTTCAATAATTTTTTTATAAAATTTATTTTTATTGTGATAATTATAGTGCTATTTTTATTTCTAAATAACCTCTTCAACATTCAAGAACTAAACAAAGATCTATTCAATTTCATTTCATAAGAGATCATGTTAATAAAGGTGATATTTTCATGGAGTTTATGACCTATTAAAATCAGTTAGAATACATATTCACAAAACCCTTATATTCAAATAAATTTGAAAAATTGAAATTCTAATTAAGAATGTTATATGCTTAAATTATTTTCATCTAAATTCGTTTTCATACACTATGTTCACAGTTTGATAAAAAAACAAGGTGATTTTTTACTTAAAATTTAGTTTACTTTTTGATAAATTTCAAAAGGGGGAAGATTTACGTAGGAAATTTAATATATTTCATATTTATCAATTTACCAAAAGACGTATTTTGTTAGGCTTTGAAAGTATGTAAAAGTGTTAAATTAATTTTCTCTTTTAAATTATTTTTTGATAAATTAATTTAAATTTTTTGTCATTATATTTTCAAATATATATATTTATATATATTAAAATGAGTCACCATGGAAACGATTCACTGTTGAAACGAGGCACCGTTGAAATGAGTCTCCATTGAAATGATTCACCGTTGAAACAAGTTACCATTGAAACAGATCACGGTTGGAACGTTTCACTATTGAAAGAGTCGCCACTAGATGAGTCATAACTGCCAGTCACTGTAGGATTCATACAATGGTAGTTCTTTAATTCACCCAATGGTAGGTCAGTAGGTCATTTTTGTTCTTCCAACGGTGAGAAATGTTTTTATTTTTTAAGATGATTCCTTTTCTTTCAAAGATAATCATGATATAGTTAGTTTTATAAAACTTGATTGATTTTTGCTTAAACTCACAATGGTATATCAAATGAGTCACTATTGTATTCATTAAATAGTATGTAATTTGAGTCACCATTGGCTTTATGAAATGGTATATCAAATGATTCCCCATTGTATATCCACTAGTAGATAAATTTACTTTGTAAAAAAATTCTTCAAAAATTCTTTTTCTTAAATTTTATTATTTGATTTTAGAATAATGATTTTATTATTTCATAATTATAATTATTATTTTAATTTGTTAAAAAAATTTATAAGAATTTATACATGCATATTAATATTTCATATGATGCCCTTTTTTAATGTATATTTGGTGCATGTTGGAAACATTTATTTAAATTTATTAATTCAGTTGTTTTTCAATTATAATTTGATTACATGTTCTTTACTAATTATATTAATTGTTTTGATTAATATTTCATTTGATTTAATATCTTGATTGTTTTATTTTTGAATTCACCATGTTTTTTGTATCACTTACTTGTAACATGATTATTTATGTTATTATTTAACAAGTGTCATGATTTGAGTGAATATAGATACACGCTTTGTGGATTCTATTTAAATGATACCAAAGAACATTTCAAAGGGAATACTATAGAAAGGGTTGCATAGATCATTCAAGAGATTTAGTTCCCCTTTTGAAATATGACAAGAACCGTGATACTTCAAAATTCTAGCTGCTTTAAAAATTATTTCACAATCATCCATGACTTCCACCATCTTTTGTGATCATAAGAAGGACTAAATATTCTACATCTATTCCTACAAGTTACCCATGATATTATGCTAAAAACATCAAAAACAATCATATAATCTACTGATTTTCATTTTTTTGATTAAATAATGTAATTCTGTAATCTTCTTTTTGTAAGTAATTTATGTATGATTTATGATTTTTTCCTTTAAAAGTAGGTTTTCTCATTCTTTGGTAATTCTACCACCCAAAAGGAAGGCTTGGGTTGTGAATCCTAAACAAACTTCAGGGAAAAAGAAAAGTTTAGTCTCATGTTGTAAAGAATGGGTTGTGCCTTTAGGTGTTGTAAAAGTTAGAGTATATAATATGTTATCACACCTTTAAAAGTGAGGGTTTATGGGTACCAGTCTCCCCGAGGAGTAGATGAGATTGATGAGTGTATTAAGATCTTTAGATCTGAACTACTACAAAAAAATTTTGTGTTAATGTTCTTTATTTTTTCACTGCATCCATTTAGTTATAAGAACATTTCACCCACAAGATTTGATTTTATAAACTCTAATAATTATTATTAACTGTGATTAATTTTTTAAAACAACTATTGTCATGAACAAAATCCGGTTGCCGCCAAAACCAGAACCAAACCCGGCCCGAGACATGGCCCGAAGGGCATTCCTGATCCCCAAAGTCTGGAACAAGTGCCTAGGTATCATAAAATGATAATTGGGAATGATTTACCTAAGTTTATAAACTTAAAACAACAAAATAATCCAATAAAACGAATCTAGATTTTTCAAACCAAACAATCTTCTACAAAAAATCATAACTGAATTACATATTATAAAAAAACTCAAAAATACTATAAAAAAGGTACAAACCCAAAAGTAAACATCCCAGGAACCCTCATGGCAAGGGGTACCGCCCTAAAGCTATCTCCACAAGACTTCACCACGAAGTACCTACTAGAAACCCAAACCATTGGAACTAAAAACTGTACCTAACATGCGACAAAAAATAACCAATTCTACTTACACCCAAGTGTGTAAGTATGATGTGATCCAATTCCAAGTATAATAACACCAATAATATATTCCTTGTGATAAACATTCAATGACGGAAAGCATTCAAGTTTTCAAAAACATGTATTTTCTAGTATCAATTTCTAAAAGATGAAACAAAAAAATATCAGTTTTCAAGTGGTCTAATTAAAAGAATCAACACATTTAAAATAAATGTCAATTACACTAAATTTTTCATCAAAATATACCATATGTTGATGGTATATATAGAAGATATAATGAGAAAAAGTACTAGGAAATAACCCCAAGGCACTAGCTCGTTGCAAGTCACATGTACCTCGTATCTCGGTGAGAGTAACCATCACAAATATTTGTTCCCATGCATGAGCCACTAGTATGGAACATACACATAACCTTGTGGTCCCCAATCATCATCGTCATAGTTTAGTTATAGTTGTAATTTTCAATCTTAATAATTGAAACTGAGGCCAAAACCCACGGATTCACTAGCATACTAGTACACATCCACCCACCTAGATACCCGGGTTTTCCCTTTGTGATCAAACAAGTTAAACAATTAAAGAAATATACATTTCACATGAAAATATCATTTACTCATAAAAATTCACCAAACAACCCAAATGTATACCACAAAAGTCACAGAAGACCAATTTTCATTCAAATTTTTTTCAAATCTGACTCACACCAAAATAGCCCACAACACTTGTCACATTTCATTAACGCTTCATAAAATCCATTAAAAAAATTTATAAAACAATTAAAATATATTAAAACTCACATAACAGCCCACTAAAATGTTATATATTACCCCTTTTCATAACCAAAATACATTTTTCACATCACACTCACACAACACATCCCACATCACTTTCACATATCTTACACACCTTAGTAAATTCTTCAAACATTTTTGTAAAACATTTATTAGATGGAAAACATCACAAAAAATCCCCCTCACATTTAAAATATACCATTAAAAATATACACACTCCAAAACATTTTTCCAAAATGGTTTCACCACTTACAAAAATCATTAAATCATTCAAATCTTTCATAAAACAATTCCAAAGAGTATACCCAATCTTTGCTCCTAAAACCCATTTCAAAACCATATTTCAGGGAAAAAAAGAACACCAAAACACTACCTAAGTACAATTGGAATCCCTATATACATTTATAAAACCACTTTCAAGTGTTACAAAATCACCTTGGATAATACCATGAATGATACAAATGAAAATACCCTTTTTCATAAAATGCTCTCAAGAAGTATAACAAAGTTTCCCACAAAAAAAAATATTCCAAAAAACCCTATTTTTAGGCCAACATGACACTAATACATTACCAAACCAGAATTTTCATAACAAATAAGATTTAGTAAACCAATTATATATGTTATAAAATACACCCAAATAATACCCCATGAGTTACACATGAAAACACCCAATTTCACGTTAAAAAGAAACTATAAAATTAAACACTTAACCAAATCAGTCATAAATAGTTTTCACACCACACCCAACAAATGAGGAATATAAAAAATGAGTAAATACAGCAAGATAACTCATCAATAATTGTTTACACATAGAACCACCTATCGAAAGTGTCGAATCCCTCAAAACATGGTGCAAAACATCAACCGCACCACCGCCGCACCACAAGGAAGATAAATCCATCCCTAAAACACAATATTTGACAAAAAAAGACACCAAATCAAACCCTAGGTTCAAACCATAACTTTTTTACATTATATAACATAATGAAAGAGGGAGGAAACCCTATGGGAAAAGGAGGAAACCAAGAAGGAATCACTTACCTTGAGAAATATTGAATAAATCACCCCAAAGACACCAGTATCTGAATTTTCAAACCGCCAACCATTCAAGGGAGATTCAAAAAGGTTTTAATAGATTATTTAGGAACTTTAATGGGGGTAATAGAGTGCGAAATTAAAGAGTTATGAAATAATAAATTTACCTCTTCAAATCTGGGTGATTTGAGAAATTCTGAGAAGTTTCATCCAAATTCGCGATGAAACCGAGCTCTAGAGAGGGGGAGGATAGCATGGGGAGCTCCTTGGGTATGTGGGATCGTGGGAGAGTTAAAATCACCAAAACAACATAAATATTTAAGGAGATATTAAATAATTAAAAAATATTTTTAATGCGGGAAATAGGCTTTCAGGCAGGCCCAATCCCTTAAATAAAAACTCATATCCACCATGATTATAGATTCTTAAATGGTTCAAAAGAATATGGTGTTCTTAATATGTCAGGGGATGACAATTAGGAATTGTAATGGATGAAAAATGTTGAAAAATAAAAGGGTTAAAAAGGAATCAAAATTTATTTTTAAATCTAGAATTGGACTCATGGTTTGGCCCAATTCATGAAAACTCACCCAATACTCTATAAAATCTGAGGAAAACCCCAACACAAAACATGAATGAAAATTAAATGAAATTTAACTTTAAAATAATTCATGTATGTGACAATTATTCCCACCATAAAAACTTTCCATCCCCAAAAAGCCACAATAATGAGAAGAACAAAAACCAAACCCAACCGATAAACCCAGATGTACTTCTTTGCCAAGCTTTGCCCCAAAGGGCCAAGACACCTCCAGTGATCAATTAAGGAAGGATTAGTCTCAAAACCCAAACTTACACCACATTACTAAAAAGAGAAATCACATTCATAATTTATCCGAAAATAAAACTCCTCAAACACTATCCGAACAAGACTCAAGAAATTCACCCAAACGAACAAAAACATCAAACAAGGTTACACTTTCCTTACTTTAACTAAACCATTGGGAGATATTCAATCCCAAAGTTTACTCAAGGAAGATGTTGGTAGATAGATAGTTCCGAATGAGACTAACTTTTGTTAAGCCAAGACCCTGGATAAGCTATTTGTACTGGGGGACAAAAATAGTCACCCCTCCATAATAGACAACCTATGTTTTTTTGAGACAAAATCAGGACACTAATAGGGGGAGACATGAACGGACTCCCTAGTACAAAGGGTAGAATTCCACCCAAAGTTTACGAAGGAATGTAAATGATAATCATAGTGGGTCTCCCCATGATAAGAGAAAACCATCTTAACCAACTAGCATTAGCTGACATAGAAAGACCCACAAAAATTTAAAGATTTTGGAAGGGCACAGGGTTAGTCCACATGATTTGGAAAACCATGCACTAAATGTGAAGATCATTCTTTCAACATGGATTCATAGCACACAGTTGCTACTAATCATGCACACACTGTGTGCTCTGCCTGTTTATCCAAATTTCCAACCATTCTCCAAAGAATCAATGGAAACTAAAGGGGGTGGAATAACTTTGGGTGATGACATGGGTACAAGGTCATCCACCTATTTCCACCTAATGGGAAAAACAGAAGAAAGATGATGACACCAGAGGTTTAAACTTATCCTATATTTAATTCTGAGGATAAGACATTGTACAAGGGTTTAAACGACCCTATGATTTCCCATGACTATGATCCAGCTTCTCTATGAGACCTATGGATGAAGCTCAAATGATTGAAGCATCTTTTGCCTCACAATTTGGATTTAGAAACCCCTTGAAAGTAAATTTTTATTTCGGTTCCACTAACATATACACTGAAATCCTCGATAATATTTACAAGACATAACACACTCCAAACTAACTTTACCCTAACCCGATATTTCACTAAAACAAGGACTTAGAAGATGCACACAAATCACACCTTGTTTCTTAGGATGAGAAACAATAGAAGTAAAGAACACTTATACTCACCTTCCTCTAAAATGGAATATTTTGATTTTTTTCCAAGGGAGAAATTCTCCCAACATAACATAGAATCTCATAGGATTTCATGGCTTTCACCTTTGCGATCAATCGATGACATGACATCACAAGGCATGGCCGAACATGAAAATTTTTAATGATATAAACAACGCCTCGAGAGGGACCTTATACAACATCCGAAAACAACACAAAATTCTAGAAAGTGGCCACAATATCCTCTCATGACCATATTTCCCACACATGTTGTTTAACGTGAAGTTTTTCTTTTAAGATACTATGAAGGACCGAGATGACCTCTTAGACACCATCTAGATACACATCCATGCTAACAACCACAGACCACTTCCACCTTCAACAAATCTGGAAACTTAAGAAGTTAAGGTCTCTTTCAACCTTCCATAAGCACTCTCCTGCTACAAGAGGATACACCAAACCAAGAAAGGAAAGAGTGTAGACTCAATCTAAAAATCCCAAGAAAAATATTCCTTATATTGATCAACTGGAGGGTCTTCAAACAGCAAAACAATCTGGGTTCCACATTAGTTGTTCATAAACCCTTAATGGGGAGCATACCTTATCCAACGAGAGAAACCAAGGACCCAACCAACCTGGTCCATTGGTTAAGAAATACCACAACCAGATCCAAAAATATGATGGGAACCACCATAAAGGTGTCCCAAACTTTTCTCATAAGAGACCACTAACCAGCCCTTCAACCTAGCTTACCAACCAAACACAAACCCAAAACACCATTCAAACATGGGGGGTTCTTGGACTCAAATCATTCCACAACATCAACATTTCCAAAAACACATAATATAAACCATCCAAAAACACTCATCAAGACATACATTTTTCCTTTTTAAAAAAATTTCTTTGAAAACAAATTGTTCAGTGGTTAGTGAATCCCCCAATGGTACCCCATGGACCCCACACATGCAAGTTTCCGTGCCACACTAGGAACCCTCCTCATATCCATCCTGAAACTCATCCAGTCAAGACATTAACCATACCTCATCCCATATAACCCCTTTAAAGTGGTCTCTCATGAAAATACCAAAGGTTAATAAAAAAACTCATTCCACTTTTCAAAACCAAAACAATCAACCAATACTTCCTTTTTCTCATTACCGCTAACCAAAAAATTTGAACAAAAATTACCACTTACAAAACTTTTCAGAAAAGGCACAATCATTCAAATAAAAACACACTTTCATTTCATACACATTAATTTCAAAACATCTCATCCTATTAAAACCCTTTTCAATAGTTTAGAAAACTCTATTGGAAACACTTTTTCAAAACCAACCTTGACATAGTTCATGCTTTCAAAAGAGGTGAAAACACACCATTTTACTTTCCAATACAATCTAGAAAATTCAGTTCTCTATTTTAAAAAATCTAACCATTATCACTTTGTTATATAATCATTTCACAAAAACTTTACTCTTGTTAAAGCCAAGTCACTTTAAAACCGAAGTTCCAAGATTTCAAAACTAAAGAACCAAAGACAATGCGAGAGGAAACTAGTTTCAGTGGGTGACTTGGAAATATGGATAGTGGCCATATTAAAATCACTTCACCATCACCGATAGTGTTCTAGTGAAATATCCATGTCTCCACATGGCTTTCCAGACCTTGTGAGCTAACTGAGACCATTAACCCAACTCTCTTTTCATTTCCACTAATCATCATCAAACCAAGAAAACCAAAGGACACAGAAAAGTATCAAATTCCCATGCCGACTTGGATCCCATCATGAGGTGTGGTGATCATCCAAACTACTCCTAACTAGAATACCAAGTCCTGAAAATCCTAACTCCAGAATATCGCGACTTTTCCCCAAATAATATGACCCAAAGAGAGTGAACCTCCTTTGATACCATTTTGTCATGAACCAAATCTGGTCGCCGCCAAAACGGGCACCAAACCCAACCCGAAACATGGCCCTAAGGGTATTTCTGATCCCCAAGGAATGGAACAAGTGCCCAAGTGTAATAAAATGATAATTCGGAATGATTTGACCGAGTTTAAAAACTTAAAACAACAAAAGAATCCAAGTAAACGAATATGGATTTTTCAAACCAAACTATCTTTTATAAAAATTTAGAACTGAATTACATATTTTAAAACAACTCAAAAATATTATAAAAAAGGTAAAAAACCAAAAGGAAATGGCCCAAGAACCCTCATAGAAAGAGTCAATTCCCTAAAGCCATCTCCACAAGACTTAACCACAAATGACCAACTAGAATCCCAAACCGCTGGAACTAAAAATTTTACCCAACCTGCGACAACAAAAATAACAAAGTCTACTTACACCCAAGGGTGTAAGTAGGGTGTGATCCAATGCCCAGTAGAATAAAACCACTATGAGATTCCATGTAATAAACATTCAAAGATAAAAAAATTCAAGTTTTTAAAAACATGTAATTTCTAGTAATAATTTCTAAAAGATGCAACAAAAAAGTAGCAGTTTTCACGTGGGATAATTAAATGAATCAACACATATAAAATAAATTTCAATGATACTGAATTTTCCAGCCAAATATTCTGTATGCCGATGGTATGTATAGAGAATATAATGAGCATAAGTAATAGAAAATAACCCATAGGCACTAGCTCATTGTGGGTCCCAGGTACCTCGTATCTCGGTGAGAGTAACCACCACAAATATCTATTCTCATGCACGAGCCACTAGTAGGGAACATACCCATAACCTGGTGGTCCTCAATCATCAACATAATAGTTATGTTAGAGTTGTAATTGTCAATCTTTCTAAGTGAAACTAAGGACAACCCCCATGGATTTACTTGCATACTAGTACACGTCCACCCACATAGATACCCAAGTTTTCCCTTTGAGCTCAAAAAAGTTCAACAAGTCAAGAAATATAATTTTCACATGAATATATCATTTACTCATTAAAATTCACCAAAAAACCACATGTATACCACACAAGTCCCAAAATACCACTTTTCATTCAAATTGATTTGAAATCCGACTCACACCAAAATAGCCCACAACACTTTTCACATTTCTTTAACTCTTCCAAAAATCCATTAAAAATGTTATAAAACCATTAAAATATATTAAAAATCACATAAAATCCCACTCACATGTTACATAATACCCCTTTTCATAACCAAAATCCATTTTGCACATCACACCCACAAAAAACATCCCACATCACTTTCACATATCTTATACACTTTAGTAAATTCTTCAAACAATTTTGTAAAACATTTCCAAGATGGAAAACATCACAAAACATCTCCCCTCACATTTAAAATGTACCATTATATAATATACACACTCCAAGACATTTTTCCAATATGGTTTCACCACTTACATAAATCATTAAATCTTTCAAATATTTCATAAAACTATTCCAAGGATTATACCCAATATTTGTTCATAAAACACATTTCAAAACAATATTTCAAGGAAAAAACCACACCAAAACACTAAAATGTAGAATTGGAAGCCCTATAGACATTTATAAAACCAATTTCAAGTGTTATAAAATCACATTAGATAATACCATGAAAGATACAAATGAAAATACTCATTTTCATAAAATACTCTCAAGATGTATAACAAAGTTTTACACAACAAAACTTTTCCAAAAACACTATTTTTAGGCCAACATGACACTAATACATTACCAAACCAGAATTGGAAGACCAGACATGATTTAGTAAACCAATTCCATAAGTTATAAAATACACTCAAATAATACCTCATGAGTTGCACATGAAAACACCCAATTTCAAGTTAAAAAGAAAACATAAAATTAAACACTTAACCAAATCAGTCATAAACAGTTTTTGCACCACACCCAACATATGAAAAAATTAGTAAATACAGCAAGATAACTCATCAATAATTTTTTACACATGGAACCACCTACTAAAAGTGACGAATCCCTCAAAACGTGGTGCAAAACATCAACCACACCACTGTCGCACCAGAAGGAATATAAATCCCGCCCTAGACCACCATATTTGACAAAAAAAAGACACCAAATAAAACCCTATGTTCGAACCCTAAATTCTGGAAATTTTAGGACATAATGAAAGAGGGAAGAAATCGTAAGGAAAAAAGGAGGAAACCAAGTAGGAATCACTTACCTTAAAAAATATTGAATAAATCACCCAAAATACACCAGTATCTAAATTTTCAAATATTCAACCATTCAAGTGATATTTTAACAAGGTTTAATAGATCATTTAGGAACTATAATGGGGGAGAAAAAGTGATAAATAAAGGAGTTATTAAATAATCAATTTACCTCTTCAAATCTGGGAGATTTGAGAAATTCCGAGAAGTTTTATCCAAATTTGTGATGAAACTGAGCTCCAAGGAGGGGTAGGAGAGCATGGGGCGCTCATTGGGTATGTGGACTCTGGGGAGAGTTGAAATCAACAAAAAAACATTAATATTAAAGGAGATATTAAATAATTTAAAAATATTTTTAATTCAGGAAATGGGCTTTCAGGCAGGCCTAATCCCTTAAATAAAAACTCATATCCACTCTGATTATGGATTCCTAAATGGTACAAATTAATATTTTTTCTTTAATAGGTCAGGTGATGGCAAGTTGGAATTATAATGGATGACAAATGTTGAAAAATGAAGGATTTATATAGGAATCAACATTTATTTTTAAATATGGAATTTGGCCCACGGTTTGGCCCAATTCATGAAAACTCACCCAATCCTCCATAAAAGCTTGGGAAAACCCCAAAAACAAAACATGAATGGAAATTAAATGAAATTTACCTTTAAAATAAGTCATGTATGTGACAACTACTCACCCCCTTTATAGAATTTTTCCATACTTATAAGGATCCAAAAATTGGTATCAGAGGAGGTTTGGTTGTTGAAACTATAGGTCCTTTGTTAACATAAGTATTTTTTTATTTATTTGATATCATTTTGATAACACAAATACTCTAGAGGTAACAGTATAAGATTAAAAATAATATATTTCTTCTAAAATTCTAGGTATCCATACCAATTATGGATGAATACCACAAAAATCCCCATTATTTTATAGGAGTGACTACAATTACTAGAAGGACAGAATTGAAGCTTACCTGAAGAACCAAGTGTTGAAAACTCAACGATAATGGAGAAATAATACAAGTTAAGTGAAGTCATTCACTAGACTCTTACTAATAATGACATGGTGAGATATGTAATAAATTAGAAGGTCAAAAATATTTTATATATGTTATTAGTAGGAGTGTATATAGGCATGTATCATCCTGTAAGACTACCCCTGACATATGGAAGATTCTACAAGTGACCAATTACAGAACTCACAAGATCAAGAGAACCAAGTTGGGAATGATCCGATCAGAATTTCAATATTTCAAAATGGGCGATGAGTAATTTTTAAACTATATGTTCCATAGGTTTACAAGCATCACTAATGGGATGAGTTGTCTTGGGGAAACATTGGAAAACACTAATCAATTGTAAAGAGAACTATGATCTCTTACAAAGATATGTCATGAAAAGAATGTGGCCATCAATGAGAGTAAGTACATCAAACAATACACTCTGGATGAACTGATTAACTCTCTACAGCAATATGAGCTTGATCTTAAAAACATTTTTGATGTTGATTCTACAAAATGAAAAGGTATTTCATTTAAATCTAAAATTGTAGATACCTATGATGCCTCTAAATATGAGTTCCAGGATAGTGACAAGGATATAGCCCACTTTAGTAAGAAATTTTTGAATAATATGAAAAAAAAGGTGAAAAGAGGTCATTAGAAAAGAAATTCATTAAGGAAAATATAAAAGGTAATTATGCTAATAATAATGATGTTTCCAAATTAACCAATTATGAGTGCAGAAATAATGTTCATATAATAATTAAATTTCATAAACTCATATATCCTTAGAAAGATAAAGAAAAAATATGGAAAGATAAACAAGCTCTGTTTGAAGGTTGGGACTACTCAGATACTTCTAACATCATCATCATTTAAATTTTTATTCACGACTGCTTGCAACACAAAAGAAAACACTATGGGGGCTAAAAATAATGAAGTCCAAGGGCATCACCCCGAATAAAATTCACCCCATATGGATTAAACATTGATACATGAGAAAAACAAATGACCGAGACATCATCTCCCATGAGCGAAGCCAAGTGATCCGCCACTTTGTTCCCCTCCCTCCAAGTGTGGGTCATGCTAGTGTTTCTGGCTAGTAAGGATTTAAATTCTCTACTCGTATAAATTATAGACCAAGGACTAGTACCAATAGCTTGAATCACATCATGAATAACCTGAGAATTCGTCTCCACATGAGATAAACAAAAGCCTCGCTGACTGCACATAGAGAGACCTGTAAGAACCGCTCTCGCCTCATCCTGAAGAGAACTACCAACACCATAATTCGCGGATTAAGCTAGGAGCACACTCCCAGCCTCATCCCAGACCACACCGCCCCCTCGCATCACTCCCTAAAGACAGAACCCATCTGCATTAAGCTTCAAGCCAACTCCCGGAGTACACCACCTCACCCAATTGCCCGGCCTCCCGAGATCTGACGTCTAACCCATGCCCCCAGCAGCGAACAACACCCGCAACGCTGGTACCTGCTTCCTGTTACCTTCAAGAGTCGACCAGTGACAAGGGGAAGCCATAATAATCTTGAGACGCTTGATATTTTCATCAGACAGTAGCACGCCATTCTGGATCCTCCACGAAAGAAAATTGAACTTAGTTGGGGTCATATTTCACTAAATCCAGCTGATCCATCACCCTTGTTTCCCTTGGGAGACCCTGATCCAAAAGAAATCTGTCGATCTGAATTCCCCTGTAGGAGAAGGAGAGAACACACATCGATCACTGTCCGAGCTAATAAGAATAGAATCGAATACCTCACGCTGGCCAATATCCAGAATGGCTCCGAAAAAGGCATGGTATTGCACCTCTTCCTTGAAAGTGATCATGGGAGCTGGGCAACCAGGTTAACCGAGGGGGCTGCCCAACCAGTTGTGATGCCAGAACGAGATGTTCCCCTCCCCAAAAATCCACCAAGAGAGCTGAAACATGGCTGGAACAATGTTGCTGACCGCCACCCACAAATATGTCCCACTCGCCTGCATAGACCCTTCACTATCCCTGTACCTGCGATACATAAGGTTCCCCCATAGAGAGCATTCTTAAACCACCTCCCAAGCCAACCTCTCATGCATAAAATTTATCATGGAATTTAAGTTTTTCACATTAATCCCACCCTCCCAAATAGGTCATTCCATCCTCCCCCAAGAGACCCAATGTCATTTCTCCTCTGAACCTGCATCCCAGATAAGGCGAGCCAATAGCTTGTCAATGGACATAACAACCCCCTTCGGTACATTGGTCTCCGAGAGTGCATGGACCGGAATGGACAAAATGACACTATTCACTAGTGATATGCGGCCCTCAAACGATAAAAACATTTTTTCCAATTCAGAATCTACCCCGAGATCCGACTCACCACCCAGTCAAAATACCTTATCTCCATTCCCCCTATCGACACCAGAGCCCCAAGATACTCAAAGGGAAACGACCCCAACTTCATCCCCAACCATGTTCCCATAGAAGCCACCCTGCTCTCAGTGCATGTCTTGGCCACATAAAAATCACTCTTCTCCCTGTTGATGATCTGACCACTCCACTGACAGTACTTTTCAAGCATCTTGATAATAGCATGCACCGATTTCCGCCCCCCATTACTAAAGATAATGGTATCATCCACGAACATCAGGTGTGAAATAGATGATAGGCCTGACTTCCTCCTATATGGATGAAAATCCCCATTTGAAAGTCCTCTATTAATCATCCTGCTCAAGGTATCCTGCATGAGAATAAAAATACTTGGGGAAAGTGGTTCACCCTGATATATACCTCACACCGACTTGAAGAAACCATGTGTTAGCCCCATAAATGAAATGGTCAACCAAGCAGATCTAAAACACCTGAAAATGAGATCAACCGCCCAACTGGAAAAGCCCGACCTATTAAATACACTGTTAATAAAACTGCATTCAACTCTACCATAAACTTTGTTCATATCCTTCTTGATCTCCATGTTGTTACCATGCACCTTTGTGTTAATTTCTTTCAACATATCCTGAGCCAACGTTATAGCTCCCTAAATCGAGCGGTCCTTCACACACCCATGCTGCTCCGAAGAAATCCATCGAGGAAGAAATCCTGACAGCTACCAGTTGATAATACTCGCCAATAGTTTGTAGGGGAAGTTACACATACTCAACGGCTGGTATTGAAGGAGATAAAATGGGTCCATGAACTTTGGTAAGAGCACCAGCGTTGTAGTAGCCAAAATCCGAGGTAAACTGCCTCCTCGGAAAAAATCCCAAAGGGAATTGACAACATATCCCTTGACTGCCTCCCACAATCTCCTATAGAACGATCCAGGAAAACCATGTTTGAGGTTAACCATAGCCACAGGGATCTCCTCCTCCTCTAGGATACCCTCCATCATTTCATTTTCCCGACTGGAGACCCAGGACACAATCCCCCCCCCCAGAACTTGTCATCCCCTTGAGGATAACCCTGGATCTGGTTGGGGTTTACGCCAGCAAGCAGATCCTTGAAGTGAGCCACCATGAGCCCACCCCCACATCCCAATCATCCGTGACGGTGCCATCATCGAGCTCTATATTTCTAAGTAACAACCCATCGCCTCTCCCTTATGCATGCATATAGAAAATATGTATTTATGTCACCATCCTTAAGACACTTGATTCTCGAGCTCTCTCTCGCCCTTCATTCCTGGGAAAGGATTAAAACATCTAATAAACTTTTCTTCTGAGAAAGCTCCCCAAAGGCCCTATCATCCCATGCCTCCTCAATGGTAGCCTCAAGGCAATCAGTTTCTCAATTATGTGACTCTAGCTCCTGGTCCATGGGAGGAATACTCTTGTCCCACCTGTGAAGAGTGATCTTGAGGCATCTCAATTTCAGATGCAAAGCCACCCAAGAGTGACCCTAAATTGACTCCTACTAGCTCGACTTCACCGTTTAATGATAGGCTAAGGAACTAAACCAATGACCCATGAACCTGAAACCCTCCTGCAATGAGTCCCTCCTATTCATGGTGAGAAATAGCAGAGAGTGATCAGAAAGGGCCCAAGTCAAGTGTTCCACCTTCATGAAAGGGAACATCGATATCACTTGCACATTGGCTACTCACCGGTCCATCCTGCTCCAGCATCAGTTACCACCCCTATTGTTGTTACACCAAGTGAAAGGGTCCCCAGTGTAGCCCAAATCCAACAACCCCTTGTCTGCCAATAACTGAGTAAAGGATCTGCTGGCCCATCTCTAGAAATCACATTTCCCTTTCCTCTCCTTAGCGTCTGCAATGATATTAAAATCGCCCCCAGCACCCAGGGCTGGTCCCCTGGGTCAAAATCCTTCAACTCACTCCAAATTACCTCCCTTCTCTGAGCATCATAGCTACCATAAATGAAGGACCTGATAATGGAATCCCCATCACCTGACACTCTCGTTGTTATATGCTGGTCCCCTGCCTGGATCAGTTCCACCGAGACATCCTTATGCCAGAATATCCAAATAAATCTGTTAATTAGATCCACATGCAGAGATTCATAAAAATTCACCCTATGTTGGAACTCCCTGATTTTAGCGGAATTTTTTTTATGTTCCAGGACCACAGCCACCTTGATCCGGTGGTTTTTCTCTTCTGACGCAATAAAATCGGTTTTGACCCTTTCCCCAACACCTCGGAATTACATATTAGAATTGGAATAATTGGAACAAAACTCACCCATAATTAACCCCAGGAAACATAGTCTCAGTCACTAAGAAAGTAGAACGCTCCCTGTCCTACCTCTTCTTCACAGTAGACCATGTTCTCTCACCCACACCACCCTCTGGGAGAACTGAGGGGAGGGCAGAAGGCTTCACGGGACGCTTGGAGGCCCCCCCTCTCCAACCTCAAGGGAAACCCAACTAGAGTAATAGGCTGTGTAACCCCCATAACAACAGGGGAATTAGTCTAGTCTCATACCCCTCACTGAGCACCCCCTGCTGTGTAAGTGACCGACCCACTGAAACCGCTGGAGAGGCCTGGATAGAGCTAGGAAGAATCCTGAAATTATCATCAAGAAATGGAGCATAAAGCAAGACCACTGACCCACCATCCACCTTGAACGCCTTCTCCACACCCAACCTAGAAGAGAAGGACTCGATAGGCCGGTATTGAACCCCTGATACCAACTCTCACAGTGGAGTACCCAGGACCCTTTCCAAGAGCACCCCAACTGACAACAACTGGGAGGGAGCACAACCCAACTGCTTGGAAGCCATAATAATCTGCCCCGCTCTTGGATGAAAAGGGATCATCGCCTGGCTTTGATAGGAAACCTCAGAGAATACCATTGGACCCTCATTAGGGGACCTTACAATGAAACACCATGTCCACCAAACGGCCGAGGGGGGACGACGGGGCCTGGAAAAGTCCAATCAAGACCATCCCCTTCACTCGAAGGAACCAACACCTCCCTGGGCTTGTGTTCATTGGAAGAAATTAGCTGAGACACCTGGACCCCTCTCCTACACATCTGGATTGAGTGCCCCTATAGCAAACAATTCACACAGAACTGAGGTAAAACTGGATAGACGAAGACCTGGTTCCACACTGATGAACCTTGCACCTTCAAGGAGATCTTCTCCGGAACTGGGAGGGATAGGTCCAGCTCGACACAAATCCTAGGGGCCAGTGTTTCCTCACCGCACCGAGACCGGGGATCCACACACAGAAAGCCACCCATAGCATCTCCAATCTCTTTAAGGAATGAACCGTTCTAGAATAGCAACAGAAAACCCGGAAGACTAACCCATACAACAGCCGAGGGACTTTCCTTCCCTCGGTGAACCTCCATCGACCATCTGGACAGGTTGAAACTCCAGTGGCCCCATGCTCGGGGGACATGGCACCATGCTTTGATGAAATATTCCTCTGAAGAGAAAACTAGGAAAAACAATAGTTTGTGCATCGCAGAGACCCAAACCACACCTTAAAACCCCCAAGACTTCATGATCCTCTTGAACATAGGTAGTGAAGGCTTCACTGAACCAAACCGCGCCACCAACATCCACCACAGGCCTGATACAGCCTCATCAAATGTCGTTGTGGGGGTCTGAAAGAGTAAGAAGGCTCCCCTTTCTAACCAACGAATGCGTAAACGGAGCTATTGCTGGAAAACAAGGATCTGAGACACCGAGAAGATCCCCACACAACACCTCCTTAAAGAAACAATATTTTTTCAAAAGAAATTATTTATTTTAAAAGGAAGTCTGAAAATATAGAAATCTATTATTCAAATAATAATAATCCTAGAGAGGATCAAAATTCCTAACAACTTAAACTAAAGGATGAAAATAAAAGAAATAAAAATTTTATGGATATTAATGATAAAGGTCAAGATAAAACATTTAATTTGATTGTTCATGATTTAATACAAGTAAAAAATGAATGTAATAAACTTAAACAACAAAATAAGAAACTGAGAAATACTATTTCTAGTCTAATACACATGAAAATGTCTTTTTAGATTTTGAAACTATTCAAAAGGAAACCTTGGATTTAAAATATGAAGTGGTTAATATTAAAGAGGAATTGTATACCATTGTAAATGGTAATAAAAAATATGATAAGATGATTTCTTTAATGATAATAAATAACAATAAAATTGGTTTTGGTTACAACAGTTTTACTCCTAGTTTAAATGAAACTTTTGTTAAAAAATTGAAAGAAAGTATTTCAATTGTAACATGTTTTAAATGAAGAATTAAAGGAAATTATGCTAATTAGTTTTCACTAATATTCACCAAATCTTTTGAGAATAAAAAATCTTATATTTTTAATGATTAAATTTTGAATAAATCCTCTAATAAATCATTTAAAACTATATGGGTTCCAAAATTTTCTACTACTAACCCAATTGGACCCAAGTTGGCATGGGTTCCAAAACAATATTTTGACTGATTAATTGTTGGAAATATATCTTGGAGTTCTCACAAACTCATGGTACTTAGACAGTGGTTTTTCCAGGCACATGACAGGAGATATAAATAAATTTCTATCATATAATACATGTGATAGTGGCCTTGTCACTTTTGGAGACAGCTCTAAGGGACATATTAAAGGTATAAGTGAGGTATGTTTTTCTAAAACTATAATTATTTAAAAATTAATATATATTTATGGTTTGAAACATAATATTAAAGTTATAACAACTATGTGATGATGGTTCCAATTTTGTTTTTGAAAATGATAAGTAGAGAGTTCTAAAAAATAACATAGGTCTATTTTCTACAATTAAAATAGAAATTTTTTACTATATTAATCTTTCAGAATTAACCAAACAATAGGTAAAGTGTCTAAATAAAGTATGAAATTATGATTTACTATAGAATTGGTGGCTTATGCATGAAAATTTTAGATTGTAGCATAAACTATCAAAGCATGAACAAGTTCTATAATTTCCAAAGCTTCAAACAAGGAAGCACTATTTATGGGATTCCTACTTGAATGAAAAAACACAAAGAAAGATCTAAATCTATTAATGATGTTAGTTCTAATAGATTCTTATAACTACTACATCTTGACTTGTTTGGAACAATTCAACCTATTTGTTTAGGTTGGAAAATTTATGTCTTTGTTATTGTAGATAATTATAGTAGATTCTTATGGATTTATTTCTTTTCTCGTAAAAATGAAAATTTATCCAAATTATCTGCTTTCTATAAAATTATTCAAAATTTCAAAAAATAAATCAATCAACTCTATCAGAAGTGATAGAGGTGGTGAGCTTATGAAATTAGAATTTGATAAATTTTCTAAATCTAATGGCTATAAACAGTTCTTCTCAGTCTTAGGACACCCCAACAGAATGGTGTTGTAGAAAAAATAGGTCCATTCATGAAATGGATAGATCTATGAAAATAGAATATACTATTCCAAAAAAAATTGGGAAGAAGCTGTAAATACATATTTCCATGTGTTAAAAAGAGTATCTATTAGACCCTTTTTAAATAAGACGCATTAAGAAATCTTGAAAGGTTATAAACCTAAAGTAGGTTATTTTAGGGTCTTTCGGTGTAAAGTGTTTATCTTAAATACTAAATATTAATTAAATAAATTTGAATCCAAATCATATGAATGATTTTTCTTAGGATATTCATATTCTAGTAAAGCTTATAGAGTTTTCCATAAAACTTTTTTAGTTATAGAAGAATCTCTACATGTAAAGTTTGATGAAAATAGCACAAAAAATAATAATTCTAGTTTATTAACTAAAATTGATGAATTTAGAAATTTTAATTTTAGGTGAAGATAATGATCATGAAAATGATAATGCATTAGTTGAGTGGGGGGGGGGGAATTACTCTTCTCAAACTGATCTAAAGAAATGGAAAACTCATAAAGATCACCCAATTGATAATGTAACTGGACATGTTGAATCTGGCATTCAAACCAGAAAATTTGTAATGCTTTATTGTTTTAATTTTTCTTTTATAACTGATTTTGTTCCAACTAATATTGAAACTGCTTTAGGTGATTCAAATTGGATTAATTAAATTCATGATGAATTAAATCAATTTGAAATAAATAAAGTATGGGACTTAGTTCTTTTTCTTAAAGGTAAACCTGTTATAGGAACCAAATGGATTTTTCTAAATAAACTTGATGAGGTTGGAAATATTTTTCAACCTAAAGATAGACTAGTAGCTCAAGGTTATTCCCCGAAATAAGGAATTGCTTTTAAAGATTATTTTTCTCCTGTTTCAAGGATGGAATAAATTAGTATCCTACTATACTTTCTTAGTTTTCAAAATATAAAATTATTTTAAATGGATGTAAAAATTTATTTTCTAAATGGGATTATTTTACAAGAATTCTATGTAATACAACCTCCTGGTTTTGAATAACATGAGTTTCCATATCATGTTTACAAACTTAATGAAGCCATGTATGGTCTCAAACAAGATCCAAGAGCCTAGTATAAGAGATTTATATAGTTTTTACATAAGAATTATTTTGTTAGAGGTAAGATTGATCCAACCTTATTTATCAAAATAGTTTCAAATGATTTACTACTTATTCAGATTTATGTAGATGATATAATCTTTGGTTCAACAAATCATTCCTTGAGTAATGATTTTTCTAAACTCATGACTTGTAAATTTGAAATTATCTTTATCTGTGAATTAAAATTTTTCCTTGGATCATAGATTAATCAACAGAAATATGGTATTTTCATAAATCAAGTAAATATGCTGAATATCTTGTAAAAATATTTAATTTAGATTATAATAAAGCTATGAAAACACCAAGAGCACAAATTTTAAATTAGACTTAAATGAATATGGTAATTCTATTGACATTAAATAATATGGAGGCATGATTGGTAGTCTTTTATATCACATAGATTCTAGGCCAGATATAATGTTTTCAATATTCCTATGTGCTAGGTTCCAATCTTACACCAAGAAAAGTCACTTAAAATATGTTAAAATAATAATAAAATTCATCAATGGTATTGTTGATACTAGTTTTTTTATTCAAAAATGAACTGTTTTGATTTACTCTCTTACTCTGAGTCTAACTTTGGAGGTTGCAGACTTGATAGAATGAGTATCATAGGTATGTGTCACTTTCTAGGTAAAAATTTAATATATTAGAGGTTAAGGAAAAAACAATTAGTGGCATTATCCACAATTGAGGTTGAGTATTTTGTTGATGCAAGCTGTTGTTCCCAGAGCATAGGGATTAAACAAACATTGTATGATTTCAATACTTTTTTAATAAAATTCCTATTTACTGTGATAATTCTTGTGATATTTTAATTTCTAAAAACCCTATTTAACATTCTAGAACTAATCATTCATTTATTAAAAGATCTTGTGAATAATGGTGATATTTCCATGGAATTTATTCCCTCTAAGAATTAGTTAACATACATATTCACCAAACCCTTATTTTTTTTAAATTTGAAAAGTTGAAATTCAAATTTGGAATGTTATATGCATAAATTATTTTAATCTAAATTTTTTTCTTACACTATGTTAACAATTTTTTTAAGAAAAACAAGGGGAGTTTTTTTGCTTCAAATTTAGTTTACTTTTTCATAAATTTCAAAAGGGGGAGATTTATGTTGAAAATTTAAAATTTTGTGTATTTTTTAATTTACAAAAAAGGGGATTTTGTTAGGCTTTAAAAGTATGTAAAGGAGTTATTTAGGATTTAAAAGTATGTAATAGTGTTTAATTAATTTTCTATTTTAAATTATGTTTTGATAAATTGCTTTAAATTTTTATTAATTAAAATTTTAAATGTATATTTTTTCTCAAGAAAACCATTGAAACAAGTCAGTGTTGAAATGAGTCACTATTGAAATGATACACCATTAAAATGAGTCACTATTGAAATGATTCACCGTTAAAAGGTGTCACCAATGAAATGAGTCATCGATGAAACGAGTCACCATTGAAATGAGACACCATTGAAATAAGTCATAGTTGAAATGAGTCACCATTGGAATGATTCACTGTTGAATGAGTCATCATTCGATGAGTCATCATTTCTATCCACCATTGGCTTCATAAATTGGTAGGCCAGTAATTCACCCAATAGTAGGTCAGTAAGTCACTGTTGGACTTCCAATGGTGGCTTATTTTTTTATTGTTTAATATGTTTCCTTTTTGTTCATAGATAATCTTGATGTAGTTAGTTTTTTAAACCTTGATTTATTTTTGCATAAACTCACAACAGTATGTCAAATAAGTCACTATTAACTTCATTTAATGATATTTATTTTGATTCACTATTGGATTTATGCAATGTTATTTCAAAAGAGTCATCATTGGTCATCCAATAGTTGCTAAATTTACTTTGTTAAATTTTATTCATAAAATTTTATTTTCTTTATGTTTTTTTATTTTATGTTAGAATAATTATTTTATTATTTCAGGATTGAAATAATTGTTTTAATGTGTTTAAATGTTTTTATAATAATTTATATAAGAATATTAATATTTCCTACATTGATCTGTTTTAATTCATATTTGTCGGATGTTTGAAATAGTTATTTCAATAGATTAATTCAATTTTTTTAATTATAAATTTATTAAAAGTTTATTACTAGTTATATTAATTGTTTTGACGAATATTTTTTGTGATTTAATATCCCGATTTTTTTATTTTGGAATTCAATATGTTTTTGTATCACCTACTAGTAGTGGAATTATTATTGTTATTATTTAACAACTGTCAGGAAATGGGTGAATGTAGATACACACTTTGTGGATTCTGTTTAAATTTCCCCAAAGAACCATTCAAAGGGAATCCTGAAAAAAATGTTGTTTAGATCATTCAATAGATATAGATCCCCTTTTTAAATATGATAAAAATCATGATACATTAAAATTCATAATGCTTTCAAAATTATTTCATGATCATCTGTGACTTCCACCATCTGTTGTGATCATAATAAAGACTACATCTTCTGCATATGTTCCTACAAGTGACCCATGATCTTATGCTACATACATCAATAACAATCATGTTGTCTTATAATTTTCATTTTTTTTAAATCATATAATTTGGTAATCTATTGTCTGTATGTCTTATGTGTCTGGTTTATGTTTTTTCCCTTTAAAAGCAGGTTTTCTCATTCTCTGGTTATTCTACAACCCAAAATAAAGGCTTCGTTTGTGACTCCCGAATAAAGGTTAGGGAAATAGATGATGATAGTATTTTATAGTAAAGATCGGTATGTTCTTATGAGTGTTGTAAAAGGTAGAGTATGTAAAAGGTTATCACACCTTTAAAAGTGAGGTTTACTGGGTACCCATCTCCTTGAGGACTAGAGGAGATTGACGAGTGGACAAGGATCTTTAGATCTAAACCACTATAAATATTCTCCATGTTCATGTTCTGTATTTTTCTGATGCATCAATTTATTTACAAGAATGATACATCGACATGTTTTGATTTTATAAACATTGATAATTACTGTTAACCATGATTACTTTCTTTAAATGACTATTCACCCACCTCTAGTATTTTCCCATACATATAAATATTCAACACATATATCAAGAAAACTCATGACTTTTCTTATCATCTAGTTTTACATGATATCTTTATGTATTCATACAATGTTTTCACTCTTTGGTACTCAAGATAATAAAGAAAATTATATTATGAAAATCCAAATTTATTTCTCCTTTCAGTCAAAAATATATGTTATTTTGAAACCTTGTTTTAAAAAATATTCAAAAATATTTTTGTTTAAAAAGTGTTTTATAAATTTTAAATCCCCTTTTAAAGGTTTTCATGGAAAAATATTTTCAAAATATTTTCAATATTTCTTTATATGTTTAAAAATTATTTTAAATGTAAAACGAATTATAAATGTTTTAAATATTCTTTTTTTAAGTTTTTTAATCTCTTTTCAAAGAAAATGGTTTTCAAAATGCCTTATGTTTTATGGAGAGTTTTTAAACTGGAAAAAATAATTTCCTCAAGAAAATTATTAAATGATTTTAAATCCAAGTTTATATAATTTCAAAGTGTTTCTTTTAGAAATATATTTTGAATATATTATATGTTTTATTTTTTAGAAATATATTTTGAACAATGTTTATGACATCTATTTCTTTTCCATGGGTTATATGCTTTTGGAACCTACTTCATTTCGTGGGTTATGTTTTAATGAAATGATTTGGAAACCAATCTATTTTCCATATGTTATTTTGTAATGAAATGTAAATGATACCCTTTTCATTTCATGGGTTATGATTTTATGTTTATCAAAACCCATATCTTTTCATGGGTCATGATATGATGAATGTTTTGTTATCTTGTGGAAAATGAATTTATGCCTTCAATATGTTACGGGTGGGACATATACCCTCGTCCAATGAATAGGTATTGATAAATTTTTTATGAGATAAAATGGTATAGGGGAGGGTATCATAAGCCCAAAATAAGAGGGAATCCTAATCCTGAAACAAGAGGGTACATGGGAGGGAATCCCAATCCCGTAACAAGAGGTTACATGGGAGGGAATCCCAATCCCTAAAAGAGAGGGTACAAGGGAGGGAATCCCAAGCCCGAAAAAGTAGGGTACCCTGGAGGGCATCCCAAGATAGAAACAAGAGGGTACATGAGAGGAAATACCAATACCAAAGTAATTAAACTGGTTATTATCCATAGAATAATAAGTTATGAATATCTTTTTAGGTATCTTTGACATAGGATTTTCTATTCTTAGTTTTATGCCCATAATTTCCGATCTTATACCTTTATTATGATATCATGGATTATGACCTATATTTCCTTATGATTCGTGTCTTATTAACTTCCAAAATTTATTCCATGGATCTATATTATGATCATTGATATGCAGGGTATGATTTTCTAATGTTAAAGTCATGTTCTCATACCCTAATTCTCATGTTATTCATATATATCTACCATGCTTACCCTTACTGAGAATCTGAGCTCACCCATTTCTTATGTTTACTTTACTTACGTTATAAAGAAATATTCTAAGTAGGGGTACTAAATGGGAGTATATTTAAGGTATATGTTTACGATCTTTGACCATGTTAGAAGATTATGTTTCCAAGTTTCCAAATACATTAAACTATTGATTTCAATGGGCATGTATTTTTGCAATGTGCTGAATATTCATCTAAAATGATGTAATATCCATGTATGTTAAACCTAGTTTTCAATAAAATATATTTTCTAAGAATTTTTATAGATATTTTACCTTTTTTCATTAGGATACCCTATAAAGATACACTTTGTGCCCTGGGGTGCAAGTTTTTTTCATGAGAAGGCATTAAAAATGAATTGCCACACCATACATGTGTATGTAAAAAAATGGTTGTCTTACCAATCCACAACTAGAAGGGAATTATATTTTACACTTTAGTTGGTACTCAATTTAATGTATTTTCCAAATTTTGTAATGAATAACCCAAAAGGATAATCTATGATCTAAATGACTCATCATCAACCTTACCATGTCTAAGAGGGTAAGGTTTATCCTTTCACTAACACCATTCCATTAAGGTGTGTAGGTGGAGTGAGTTGAGATAGAATCCCAAACTCCTGTATAAAGTCAATAAACTCATGGTTAAGATATTCACAACCTCAATATAATAAAATCTTCTTTATATTATTTTCATTTTTATTCTCCTCTTAATTCTTAAATTCATTGGATTTGTCAAAGGACTCAGGGTTATAACTCATTAAGTGAACATATCAATATCTACTCAAGTAATTAGTTAATCTTATGGAGTAAGAATAACCATCTATAAATCCTACTATAAATGTTCCACACATATCATTATGTACCAATTATTAAAGTTTTTTTCCCTTTCACCATATACACCAAATGGTGGTTTGGTCATTTTTCATTATAAACAAGCATGATATATTTCCAGAGGTTTTACCTCAAGAGAGACTAAATAACTATCTTGATATATCTTTTTCAAAAACATCTCATTTATATAACCAATATTTTTATTCACTAGTTGGGTGTTATGTGATTTTTTTAACATGATTCGTTATTTATTTTCAATAATTGTCTTTCCTAATTTAATACATAAGGATCATTATTTAAATTTGTCACCCCATAATATATATTGTATTTATAAAAATGAAAACATTTATTACTAAACATGAAAATGAAACCTTCTGCATCAAGGAATGATATAGAAATAATGTTTTTGGTGATAGCTGGTACATAATAAAAATATCATAAAACTAATATTAGTCCAGTCAACAATGAAAGGTGCTAGCCTCCAATGGCTAGAGTAGGCAACATCGCCACAACGGTAGCTCAAAAATACACAACTCTAGAAATATTTTTTAATATACTTGGTTCCTATATTTGGATATAGATTTGAGCCTCATAAGTTGTATCTAATACCTAATGTGTAGATATTTAAAGATTAAAGTTAATAACAAACAAAACTTTAGCTTCCCCTTGCTTTTGGGTACAGTTCTTTCTAGTGGGATTACTTGCCACATGAAAAAAACACTACCTCATTTTCCTTTACCTACCTCTAGATCTTCCTCTTATTGAAAGGATGATGTTCAGGAGATTTAGATGTATGATATTCTTGGGCCCCTTTTCCTTGTTCTTCATTTATTATTCACCATAAGTACCATAGATTTCTTATGCCCCATGCCATTATTCACATGTAGAACCAGAGTAAGAAGTTATGAAGGAGTACTCTCTTTATTTTTCATGTTATAATTAATAGTAAAACAATATAAGTTCTTGGGCAGTGATGAAAGTAAACGATCTATGAACAAATCATCTGTTAACTTAATCCCTAATATGTCTAAGAGTTCAATATATCCAATAATATTGACTACATGAGGACCTACTAGTGTCGAATCTCCAAAAATAGTTGTAATAAAATCATTGGATTTGTCATATATCTCTTGTATCTCCTTCTATTGATAGGTATATCAAATTTGAAACATCATGTTATATAAATCCATGTCCTCATGTTTCTTTAGAATCTCATTGGTCATTGATGAATTCATGAAACACTAAAAATATATGGAATCGTTCAATTGTTTCTCTTAGAGAGATAAATATTCCTTACCAGCCTCATTACTAGGAATATCAGGAAAAGGTTCTTCTGGGACATTTAATTTACTTTCATGCTGTTGGATAACACATAAGGTCCTTTTCCACTCTTGGAAATTTTTACCAGTGAGAAGGTTATATTTATAAAAATGGATCATAGTGATATGTTTTAAGTAATTTCTTTTTGGGTTTTCTACAAATAAGATTAGAAGAGTTCAGTAATTTATCTGATAAAATTTAGTTAAATAATAAAATATTATATTTATTAATATCCTATTATTTTATCGAAACCCAATAGTTGTCACCATTGGCTTTGGAATATCTCTTTTCTTGGACATTCTAGTGGAAAGGATCCATATTCCGATTCAAATCACCCTGAATTTGGCCGTTTGGGAAATTTAAAGTGTTTTAGGTAGGCATTCCAAATTCTAACTACATTAACTCACAGTTACTTGATATTCTAAGTGAACTCCTCAATCCTGAAATCTTTAAATGTTATTTTCTCAAACTTTAATTCTCAGTTACACCAAGTCCTTCTTTAGAATTAAACCCTTTATGTGAACTAAATTTTGTCAACCCAAAACATCAAGTTAGAATTCTGTGATAATTGAAATCACCAAAACTCCGGCTGGTCAAGAACCTTGAACTATGGTTCAATTTTAAATTATGTTGTGGATGGATATACCAAATTAATATATATAATTGAAATATTTTATCATTTATGAGTAAATTTAAAGTTATTATCTTTTTTACATTAATTTTAATATTAATAAGATTTAATTAATTTATTATCCATGTATTAGATAATATTTACACATAAGAAAATTTATTTTAGTTTTATATTTCATGCTTATTAATTCATTATTTCATCTGATCAAGACAAAACATTCATAATGAAATAACCATGAAACTGGATTGAAATAATATAATAAAGTGGTTTGATCATGAGATTTTACTAATGGATATCTTATCTAGAGGATGATAAACTAACCATAAACCTTGAGGAAAAATACCTTGAACCATTTATGTTTCATGTTGTAGCTTTCCAATAGTCCACCTATATATCTCTCTTGGATTTGTTTTCACCTCGGCTCCAATATTGAACATCCTCTACTAGCTTGGAAGCTAAATCCATCACATATTATTTTACTCACACATAGTTGAGGGGAACCAAAGGTTTGGTCACGGGGTTTACATGAAAGAAATAATGGGCATACATTCCCTTACATAATGAGAGGAGATATGGCATGAATGAAAAATTTTAATTTAATAATAAATTAATTGAAACCAATCACCTAAAATGATTTGTTATAGGCCCATGTTCATCCACATTCATGAAATGAATTATGTATTTAATCAAAATAGCATTTAATTCCAATCATTTTTATTTAAGATAAATCATTCTCAAATCAATTAATTATCTTATTTAATTTATAAATTCTTTTATCTTAATTCTCATTTGAATTTCCTTGATATTCTCATCCATCATAATTTTAAACATATTAAATAAATTTATTTAAAATCAATGGTGTACAAAAATGTACATGTTAAGTAACATGGTGAATACTCATCCAAAATACCCAACATGTATTATACTCATTTACTATTTACTCTTACAACATATGACATGAAAAACTTATCATTTAATTTCAAAGAATGTACTATAAACTTAATGACCACACAGAACACATGGAATTTATGTAACATGTTATGCTTAAATGTACATAGACTAATAACTGTAATACGATATATACATGATATGTTGATCTGAAAAATACACATAAATTAATTAGACATTTATATATATATATAACCCATCACATGGAATGTACTATCAACTTAATGACCACAAAAAACACAAGTGGATAATGATTCTACAGTATATTAGATTAATTTTCAATTCTGAAAAAGTTGGTAAAAGTACATGACATGTTCATTAGATCTACATGGTGTGTATTTTTATCACTATATATCAATGAGACACACCTAGGGACTCGGTGTGTAACCGTTCCATTGAAAATTTTGAAGTACATGGAATTTACAAGAGATATATGGCATGTGGTTTTCATGTTACTTGAACACCAGTCATGTAAGTCGTGTAAGATAATATATGGCTCATCTGTGACTAAGGGGGTACACATAGTGTACTAGAGTTACACGACATGTACTCCAATGGAATGTGTTCCATACTGGATCAGTCCAAAAGGGGTTTATAATTAATTTAACCATTTGTGATAAATTATCATACCATCAATTATTTATGAATTAATTCATTGTGAATTAAATACAAGTATACTACATGAACCTCTGGGTTATATGATGTGTACTCTTATGTTATCTAGTAAAAATCCTCAAAACCTCTAGATGAGATCTTTGATTT